>OY744481.1:294982597-295582597 GCA_963556165.1 Tipula helvola | reverse complement strand
TCCCCTCCCTTTAATAGACGGACTTCTTGGCAGGCTAACAGAGACTAAATACATTACTGGATTGGACTTAAAAGACGCCTTTTGGCAAATACCACTAACGGAATCATCACGAGACAAGACCGCTTTTACTGTACCAGGGCGACCGCTCTACCAGTTCAAAGTGATGCCGTTTGGACTGTGCAATGCGGCTCAGTCAATGTGTCGGTTGATGCATCAGGTAATACCACACGAGCTCCACGATAGAGTATTCGTTTATTTGGACGACCTACTGATCATCACCGCCACATTGAAGGATCACTTTGAGCTGTTAGAGTTGGTTGCAGACCTATTACGGACGGCGGGACTAACCATTAACATTGACAAAAGTAAATTTGCAATGAGGGAGATACGCTACTTGGGATATCTGGTGGGCGAAATGGGACTTAGGCCGGATCCGCAGAAAATAGAGGCAGTGATAAACCTACCACCTCCAGAAAGTGTAAAGCAGACCAGGCGTCTTCTCGGTATGGCAGGATGGTACCGACGGTTTATATTGAATTTCTCAACGGTAACCGCACCAATCACGGATTGTTTAAAAAAAGGCAAGTTTGTTTGGACTGAAAAAGCAGATGAAGCATTCCGAATTTTAAAAAAATTGTTAACTTCTGCTCCGGTTTTGGTAAATCCAGAATATGACAAACCATTTTGGATTCGATGTGACGCAAGCACAGAAGGTGTAGGTGCTGTGCTTTATCAACACGATCATGAAGACAATGAGCGACCGATAGCTTTTATGTCGCAAAAGCTAAATAAAGCGCAGAGAAATTACACAGTTACAGAACTGGAGTGTTTAGCAGCAATTTTAGCCGTCAATAAATTTCGACCTTACGTCGAAGGCCATGAATTTACGGTGATTACGGACCACGCGAGTCTGAAATGGCTTATGGGGCAAAGAGACCTGAGCGGACGATTGGCCCGTTGGAGTTTGAAACTCCAGGGGTTTAATTTTAAGATTGAACATCAGAAGGGAAGTGAGAATGTTGTTCCAGATATGCTTTCCAGAATATATTGCGATACGAAAGAAGAGCATCTAGCCAGTATAATTAAATTAACAGCGCAAATTGATTTGCAATCGGATGTGTTTTCTGAAAAGGAGTATGTGGAATTTCGTACAAAAATAGAGAACGAGCCAACAAAATTTCCAGCCTTTAGAATTGAGAAAGAGATAATATATATCAGACTCGAGCCAAAAAGAACACAACAGCTAACCGATATACCTACTTGGAAGCTATGGGTGCCATCAAAGGTACAAGAAAATCTGATTAAACAAGAACATGATGACCCATTATCATCTCACGGAGGAGTGGCGAAGACCTTAGAGAAACTACGTAGATTCTATTTCTGGCCTGGTATGGTAAGACACGTAAGAGATTACATAGCGCGATGTGAAACATGTAAAACGACAAAAGCTCCTAACCATACAATGAACCCACCATTAGGTAAAATGTTCCAGATCGACAGACCATGGCAGAGAGTATATGTGGACTTGTTGGGGCCCTATCCACGTTCAAGTCTAGGAAATACAATGATTCTTATTGTTTTAGATCATTTGACCAAGTTCGTAGTTCTAAAACCAATGAGCAAGGGTACATCACAGCAAATAGTTAACTTTCTGAAAAATGATATCTTTTGCGTGTTTGGAGTGCCGCAAACCGTTCACTCCGATAATGGTCCACAGTTTAGGAGCGCCGAATACAAATTATTGTTACAAGAGTATGGTGTCATGGATTCGAAAACCGCAGTATATGCACCGCAATCTAATTTGTCCGAACGAGTTAATAGATCAATATTGGCCGCGATAAGGTCATATATCCGCGATAAACATACGCTTTGGGACAAATACTTGCACGAAATAGCTTCGGCATTGAGAAATGGAGTGCATGAAACGGTCAAAAATTCACCACATTTTCTATTGTTCGGGTACCATCGGATAAATCATGGATCAGATTACAAGATTTTAAAAGATCTTGGCGAAATATCCGAGGGTGAAATAATATTACCACTGCCGGCAAGACTCTCACTAATCCACGACCAAGTAAAAAAGGATATAGAAAGTGCATATGTTAAAAGTTCCAACAGATATAATTTAAGATCGCAGAATAAATCCTTTGATGTTGGTCAAACGGTGTATATCAGAACTCATCCGCAGAGTGATGCTGTGAAGAAGTTTTGTGCAAAATTTGCTCCTCAATTTGTAAAAGGAAAAATTAAAGAGAAGATTGGTAATGTGAACTATAAGATAGAAGACTCTAATGGCCAACTATTGGGAGTATTTCATGGAAAGGATATTCGGACATGACATAAGTAAAGTTTAATCAGGCTCCAAATGGACATAAATGTTAATTAACTATAATGGAATTACATCATTTGTTTTGTGACCACATCAGCCTGTTGTTTTCAGTTTCTAAATCTTTCGAAGTTTCACGCAAAATTTAGAACCTGTCCTGTTACGGCTGGCTTGTTACTTTATATTAAAATGTATAACGATCCTCGTAACGATCATGCTGAACGATGATCATAGCAACAACACAAAAAAAAACAAATCCATTATTTACGTATAGATATATAGCGTTTATGATCGCATCTTCGGTCATTGTCCAAATGTAAATTTTTTTTGTATATATATTGGCCAATTTGGTTATTAGTCACATAAACCGTAGTTTTTATTTTATGTACATAATATTTAACCGGGTACATTTTTATTGCTACGCAAGTACATATAACGTGAGTCACAAATAGAATCTCGTTCGATATTATGTATATAATATAAAATTTGTCAACATTAGTGGGGGACAAAAATGCTTCGAGAAATAATTGTAGAGGAGTTCGTTTTTTTTGTGTAATGAAACCTGTGTCATTATATTCAGTTTGATCTTGAGAGGCTAAGCGGCACACCATATTAGAATTGTTGTATGAAATTAAGTTTAATTTTTTTATTGGAATTAAAATACAAAGGAGTTTACGCAGGATTGTTTCATGTTCAATGGAATTGAATCAGTGTGGTTTAGAATAATATTTGGTAAGGTTTTTAGTGAATTTTTAGAGAATAGCAAAATATTAATAAATGATGGTTTTATTTAGATTATCGAGGCGCAATCAGATAGTGAACCTGTTGAATGGGAACCCGTTTAGGGGGCAACGGGTGATACGTTCGTCTATCAGCAGTGGGTTCATAATTAGGCAGGCAAAGTGACACAATCGTGGCCTGATAACTTAGGCAGCCACGGAATTTTATCTTTGCCCCCAAATAAAAAAAGAAGGTGTGATCTTCAATTTTAAGATCAAGTAGCCTATATACAGCCTGTAGCAGTTTATTGTAGGGATAGGGAGTAAACTCTTAGTGGTGTGGTTATATTAATTTAAGTTTTTTAGTGTTTAAGTTTCTTTTCCTATTTTTGTTAATTAATCTTAAAAAAAAAAACGGTAAAATCAAATCATAGAATTAAGTGTAAAGAAAAAAAAATTAATTATAGAAGTGATTTTTGTAAAACAAACAAAAGTTTGTAAAAGTTTTTCATGAGGAAAGTTAGAAGTGTTATTTAGTTTAAGGTTTTTCTAGAACTTTCAGCTCGCGAACAAGCGGTGACCGAGAGTACTCTTTGGGATACGTTGTCGTGGTGAGTTTTTTAAATTACATATTTTTTATGCTACTAAATGTCATTTTGAGTTTTTCCTGATGAAAAATTACTTGTATATTTAATTGATTGTGACGGTGTTTTTTTTTAAGAATTTCTTTAAATTAAAATTGTTCTTAATGATTAAAATGAACTAAGTCTTTATCTTATTTGGTGGTGATGAGTTTCAAAGGGTGTTCCTTATATGTTACGTTTGCTCAGTCTAATTTGCACGTATGGTTTGTACGATCACTAGTGAATTATGTGACAATGACCCTCCAGCCGGTGAGTATACTCGATGCAAGAAAACGTGCAGTCACATAATTGGTCGGTAACAAGGCTTCCAGCTGAGCTTACTATCAAAGATTATGCCCAGAAATCTCGCTCGGTCAGCAAAAACTAGTCCGCTGCCGTTTATGATAGGAGGGCTAACCACCGGAATTTTATATTTCCTAGTAAATAGTACCAGCTCTGTTTTGGACGGGTTAATCCCCAATCCACACTTGCTGGCCCATTTCGTAACGATCAGGAGTGCATTCTGCATAACATCCCTAATCGTATCTAGATATTTGCCTGAGACAGCTATCGCTACATCATCAGCATATGCTACAACCCCTATCCCCTCTCTCTCTAGTTCCAGCAGCAATCCATTAATCACTGCACTCCAGAGAATGGGGGACATTACACCTCCTTGTGGGGTTCCTCTAACCACCCGTCTTCTAATCTTGGACTCTCCCAGCTCCGAGGTAATAGTCCTGCTTACCAGCATCTGATTTATTAACCTACTTATAGAGCAGTCCACTTCCAAAAAAGACAATCCTTCCATGATCGCCTCCGTTTTTACATTATTAAAAGCACCCTCAATATCGAGAAATGCTACCATGCAAAACTCTTGCAAGTAAATTGATTTCTCAATTGTGCGTACTAGATCGTGCAGAGCTGTGTCCACCGACTTTCCCTTACAGTACGCATGCTGCGATATTGCCCACTTCCTGGGTTCAATTCTTGATCGAATAAACACATCTATCAACCTTTCCAGGGTTTTCAGCAGAAAGGATGATAGAGTTATAGGCCTCAAGTCCTTTGGACGAGCATGTGAGCTCTTTCCCGATTTCGGAATAAAGACTACTTTGACCTCTGTCCAATTCCTAGGAATATAGACTAGTTTCAAACATCCCCTGAAGATAACCTCTAGCCAGGGGATGATGGCTGCCGAGTTCTTTTGAATCTCTGCTGGTATAATCCGATCCGGGCCCGCCGACTTATAAGGCTTAAAACCCTGCAGCGCCCACCTGATCCGCTCTCTATCCAATATGCCCTCCATATCTATTGGAGGTGTTCCTCGATGAGCTCCAGGCTCCATCGAGTCATCAAAGCTTCCCGGAAAGTGGGTATCGATGAGAAGCTCCAACGATTCCGCACTTGAAGCTGTCCATGACCCGTCTGGTCTAATTAAGTAACTAGGACTAGTTGGGTTAGTAGATAGAATCTTCCTAAGGCGGGAAGTCTCAGAGACTTCTTCCATTCTACCACAAAAGAGTCTCCAAGATCCCCTCTGTGCCTTCCTCAATTCTTTTTTGTACTTTCTTAGGTCCTCCTTATAGGAGTCCCAGTCCCGTACATGCCTCGTGCTCTTTGCCTTATTAAAGGCTGTCCTACACGCCTTCCGAAAGGTCTCCAACTCCATGGACCACCATGCCGGTTTCTGCCTGCCCCTTGGCTTTATCAGGGGGCAAGAAGCATTAAAGGAAAGATTGCATGCTCTTGTGACAACATCCACAATGCAATTCAATTCTTCCACTGTCTCCGGAGGTCCGGGGACCTCCGGCAATAGTTCCTCCAACACCTCCCCATATTTCTCCCAGTTTGTCCTTCTAGGATTCCTGAAAGGCTTCTGGGTACCCGGGTGAATGTTAAGGTTATAAGTTATATATTGATGATCAGAGAATGAGTGCTCCTTCGCCACTCTCCATCCCCTAATCAACTGAAAAATAGTATCCGAGGCGAGGGTCACATCTAGAACCTCCTGCCGATTGCTAATGATAAATGTCGGTTCCTGCCCAACATTGCAGACTGAAAGGTTAGTATTTAATAAGTAATCAAAAAATAACTCACCCCTCTCATTAATATCAGTGCTCCCCCAAATTGTGTGATGCGCGTTTGCATCACATCCGAGTATCACACCAATCCTATTTTTCCTTGCTTCTCGGATCAGGTCCCCCAGGTTATCCGGCGGGATCTCCTTCTCCCGATCCATATACGCAGAGACCAGCCAAAACTTGTCTCTGCCAACCTCCATACTGATCGCAGTAACGTCACCACTACTGTATTGAGAAAGTAGAAAAATTTTTAAAGTATTTTTCACTAAAATGCAAGATCTTATCTTCTCAGAGTTACTTGAGTACAAAGTTGTATACCCTTTCACCTTAAGGCCACAGATCCTGTTTTTGTTAATCCAAGGTTCCTGGATTAACACTAGCTCCTCTCCTGATCTAGTCAGTCTGAGAACGAGAGCCGCCGAAGCAGCCTTCGTATGGTGAAGATTAATCTGCACAATATTAATCACCATGCATTATCTCACTTACCTCTTCATGCATTCCCTGTTTCAGGCTAATGCTACCTTCCTCCGGGGGGCCGCTAGTATCCGCCGTGTCACCCCCCATAATTGATGCTTCGCTGCCTTGAGAATCCCCAGCCTCTCTTCGTTCAGATTCCGACAGGGTGTCCCCATCGGATCCAAGCGAGAGAAGGCCGCCTCTCTCCAATAGCAGCTCCACGTCATCGTCTGTTATAACCCCATGCGCTTGCTCGACTGTCTGCCGCTGGGTCCGTCCGACGTCCACCTCCGGCCCGTCCTCCGAGCGCATGCCTACCTCATCTTTTTTAAAAACGTTGAGAGTGATCGACCCGAAACCGAAGCTGATCACCCCCTTTGTCTCTGCCAGGGGAGTAAGGGACTCCTTATTGAGCAGCATGATTGCCATTCTGAAGCCCCCTTTAGCCTCCTCCTGTTTGACAATCTTCCAATCTTTCGTTGGAAGATTTGGATTACTTGCCTGAATAATCTCAAGGATCTCTTCTGGCTTTTCTGGTTTGGTTGGTAACCAGACGCGGGCCCTTGGTCTACTCGGAATTTCTTCCTTTCGAACTGCCTCAAGCCTCGCGCCTTCCCATACCTCACCTACTTCGGCTATTGCCTTTTTATAAAGATCCACCGATCTTTGATCCGAGCACGCAGTTAATTTTACGCGCCCTTGATGCCATCCCGCATCTCTACAGAACGGAGGGGGTCCTGGATTTTCTCTTAGGACCTTGATGAAAATGGAGTTTAGTGCATTATACACTTCCCTCCACTTTCCTGCCGTGATGCTCCCATCTTCTTGACTTCTGTCAATTACCGCTAGCACCAGTACGTTCTCCTTTACTATTTCACTGAACAATTTCGGTTTTTCCTTTGGATCTCCCGATATCGCTCCAGTGACGGTCTTGGCTCGTTTGCTGTCGCCCTCTTCGAGCTCATCCTGAGACCTCGGCCTTTTAGGCACAAGAACCCTATCCGAGCTGTCGCGGCCGACAATCTCCCTCGCCCAAGCCACAGATTGCTTCTGTTCTACTGTAAGCTGCCCCTCAGGGGTTGCAGCCAGTTTATCCAGAATTTTATGCGCCGACCGTTTCTCCCTGTATCGTCGCTTTGCAGGAGGGATCCTTCCCGATCCCCCGCTCTCTTGCCTGGCATTGGTATCGCTGACTCCTGGCTTTGATGCCATGGTGCCACTTACCCCTGCCACTGATGAGGTAGCTCCACCTTTAAGGTAAGAGCCACTTTCTTCCTTCATTGTTTCCGGTTTTTCAAGGGTACCGGCTCCCTTATTTTTATTATTTAGATGATCCATATATTCCCACGAGTGTCGGAGAAATACTGGTCCACCTGCGCAGAGATCCGTATACGCAGGTAAGGCTAAATACAACTGGAGGTAGCCAGGTATCCAGAGGGCTCCGTTAACGACTGGGCTTTGTTAAATGGGCCCCCAGCCTAGCTGATCATCAGCACGGGTCGCATAACACCTTAATCCAGCCCATTGGCTCACCAAGCATCACATCCCAGCACCCCCGCCCCTATTCATCTTTCACTCAACCATTCACCCATCCATATGGATATCCCAAACCAATAGGACCCATTTCATCATTCAAGGGGGTAACCCGTTTAAAGGGGCCCCTCACTCACTACCTGGAGACCCCGGAAATGTGACGCTCAGTTAGCCTGTGGTTATTAGTTGATGGTTTTATGGCGCCATCAGTTCGCCATTCCATACCGGGTATCATAGGCACTCAGAATTTATTAAACTGAGGTTAACCACTCCCCAGTTTCCTGAGACTCTCCTCCCAGCAGGGCTGCGGTTGGGGGCGGCTTATTTAATATTCACCGCTAACCTATCTAATAGGCCGTCCACTATCCACCACCTGTGACCCCCCCGATAGCTGCAGCATGCCCCGGGCACCAAAAGGTAAAACGCCACAAAAAGTCTATTCGTCAGCCAGTCTAAAATTTGATTTTATCGAGAACAAGCTAAAATAAAGTTGAATTAAATATTTTTTTTATAATAAAATATGTAGTGAATTGTTCAGTTTATCATATTTATTGATAAAATATTAAATTTAATTGAATTTTATTTAAAAAAATTGAATTACTGCGTTCAGAACTTATCGCGAACTCGAAAAATATTGTTTAGAAAAACGTACTATATGTTGGAATCTGATACAAATATGTCGGAGTCCAAGGTTTGTAAAGAATTTGAAAGAGTTGAAGTCGTCCACACTCAATGCGTGCTGGAAAGCCTTATGCTCCGCTACGGTTCCCGAAGCAAATCTCATTTCAAAATTAACTACACTGCTGATAAAATGAATCTGAATATCTCTGAAATAAAGAATTTTTGTCAACATTTTTTGACATTTGAAAAATAAATATAAATGGGGGGTCGGTCGTTGACATTCAAAGAGGAATGACGTGTTTTTGTCATCCTCTTAGCAAATTTAATTTAATTTTATTATTTTTATTTTTTATTATTTTGTTATTTGTTTTAGTCATAAATAGAGTTTTTATTTAATTAATTAATTAGTGTTTATTTTGTGTCTATTTATCAGGAGTACAAATTGAAAATGCGGGATTTTTTTCTATTTTTGAACGTTTATTCTGAAAAAATGGTAACAAATGAATTATTCAAAGTATTGTCCATCGCTAGCCACAACTTTTTCCCATCTTTCTGGCAATTTACGGATACCGTCGCGAAAAAATTCGGCCGGCTTGGCTGCTATCCAGTCATCGACCCATTTTTGGGCTTCTTCGTAAGAATGGAAGCGCTGGTCAGCTAGACCATGTGTCATCGATCGGAAAAGGTGGTAATCGGAAGGAGCAATGTCTGGGCTATACGGCGGGTGGGGTAAGACTTCCCATTTCAGCGTTTGTAGGTATGTTTTGACCGGCGCTGCAACATGTGGCCGAGCGTTGTCATGTTGCAAAATTACTTTGTCGTGTCTTTGCTCGTATTGTGGCCGTTTTTCTTTGAGTGCGCGGCTCAAACGCATCAATTGAGTTCGGTATAGTGCTCCTGTGATGGTTTCGTTCGATTTCAATAGCTCATAATACACCACACCCAGCTGGTCCCACCAAATACAGAGCATGAGCTTGGCGCCGTGAATATTTGGTTTGGCCGTCGATGATGATGCATGGCCGGAGTAACCATATGATTTTTTGCGCTTCGGGTTATCGTAACGGATCCACTTTTCATCACCAGTGACAATGCGATGCAAAAAACCCTTCCGTTTTTGCCGTTCGAGCAGCAGTTCGCATGCAAAAAAACGGCGCTCGACGTCTCTCGGCTTCAGCTCATACGGCACCCAATGTCCTTGCTTTTGGATCATTCCGAGGGCTTTTATACGATGGGAAATGGCTTGTTGTGTCACTCCCAATAAATCTGCGAGCTCTTGTTGAGTTTGACACGAGTCTTCATTGAGTATTGCCTCCAATTCAGCATTCTCAAACTTTTTCACTTGGCCCGGCCGCTCTTTGTCCTCAACGTCAAAATCACCACTTCTAAACCGCACAAACCATCTCTCGCACGTTGAAACCGATGGAACATGACTCGGATAAGTCTCGGAGACCAATCGATGTGCTTCAGCAGCACTTTTCTTCAAATTAAAGAAGTAAATTAAAACTTCCCGCAAATGCTGTTTTGTTGGCACGAAACTCGACATATTGAGAGCTCAAAAAAACTATGAATTTGACACTGCGACAAATTGACACATACTGAAAATTAAAGCTATAAGACGTAACTTTGACATGAACATAGTCACAGTACTGCCTGATGCGTATAGCGTTAGTAACGCCATCTGTTATCAATCCCGCATTTTCAATTTGTACCCCTGATAATTAATTAATTAGTATGGTGCTAAGTTTGTGAAATCAGTGAAAGTTAAATAAGTGAATATGGAAAATGCAATCCACCGGGATGCATTTGTCAGGTTATGTTTTGGATTTATAGCGAAGAAGTCTAATTTCTTGATTCCTTGCTTAATAATGCATGCTTTAATATTTGTGTGGTCCATTATGTAGATCTAATTAAAATTAAAAACGGGAAAATTGTATAAATGCAGTTGAATTTATGTACATTTCATGCACGGACGCGTCTTATTTTTTTTATTATTATGTAGAGAATACATGTACGCATTGGTACTTCGCTACTGCGCAGGCGCACATGGAAGATTGTATGAAAATGTATGAATGTACGATGTATCTATTTTCTCATGTGTGTGAGCGGTTGAGTATGTAGTACGGTTCTATTATGTGGTCAATGTGGTTTATTTTACTTGTCTCATTCTCTGTATTCGATGTATTCATGAACGAGACAACTGTGATGATTATGTTTGCCGACATGAGGCATTTCCATCTCCTTCTCAATCGTGTTGGTGTTTGTTATGTGTGAATGGGTGAGTTATATAAGTACGAGCGCGAGGCAAAGAATGCAGGAGATATAGTATAGTTGGTCTTTCTCTTATCGTAAGAGCGTGAACATCAAACAAGTCATTTGGTTCTTATGATTTTATATGCAAGGTGGATGTGCGTGTGTAGCTAAAGGGGAATTTTCGTTTGGTATTGAGTGAACTATGGGCTATCTCATTTACGCAATACCTATTGGAATTTGGTATAGAGTAAAGAAGGAGAAAACCAAAATGGAAAGTACATAGTGACGATCGTTATTTATAGCATGACAGTGTCGCGATAGTAATATTATACAATTTATGAATATTTTGTGTTACCAAAATGTACATAAATTGTAAATTTTTATATAAATCACGCAATTTAATAATTAAAATAGATGTGAATTACATTCATTTTAAAATGATCCGTAAATCAATTTTAAATCGATTACGTCGAGTTGTATGTAGAACTTGCCCATATACCAGCGGCGTTCTCTAGTAATGTTTTAATCGTGCGCCGAACGACTAAGCAATTTTTGCTTTTGATTGTATTTTGTATTCTAAAAAAATCTAAAACCTTATTATGATATGCATATAAAAAGTTTTTCATAATTATTATTAAAAATGTATTTGTATTAGATTTGTAATATATAATTACAATAATATCAAATAATTTTGATGATCAAAATCCGAAGCAGAACACCCAATGCGCACAATCAGGAAATGCCGCTGCATGATTGGGATTCAAATCGGACGTTTTCTACAATAGTGTTTACTATATTTCTAATCGAAATGAGATATAACTTCGGGTGAACTGGTGAATTGGATTATGACTTAGTAATCTAACAGGAGCTGAACCAGCACTAGATTTCCGGAAGTTGGAACCACGACCCTAAATCAGCTGGGGAGGATACTTAACTGATTTTTTTCACAGAGATATTAACTTATACTTTGTTTCAGTGTCTAAACTTGAATTTAAATCTTCTAGTTCGGTTTATTGGGGGTTGCTTGGGGACAACTGATTAATTTGATTTCAATTCACAAAGAAATTGAATTGGGAATGGATCTGAAGTAAATTTGTAAACTTATTAACCTTCAAATTGGTTCAGATTTTGAAAGTTTTAAATATTTAATTTTGAGTTTTAAGTTGAGAGTTCTGGTGTGCGATTATTGGGGGAGAGGGGGGGGGATAAATCTCGATTTGATTTTCAGGAAGGCGCACAGAACCTGGCTCAACCTTCAGAATCCTCAAGTATGGATGAGTGGAGTGAAAATTGAAAGAATCTCTACCATAAAATCGTCATGCGGTTGAATTGCTGGTGTGTGTGGGGGAAGTTTTTCATCATGCACAGTGTCTGAGAGGATGTGTTGGCTAAGCTACTGTGGAGTGATTTCAGTTGATGTTTTGTCAGTAGTTGTGGTGGTCCGATGACACAAATTTGATTTTTGATTTTCATAGCATATCATATAAAAACAAATTGGATTATTTTGATTAATATATTAGAAATAAATGAATAATTGATTGCTTGATTTGAACTTTCAGTGATATTAATGAATATGATGATGCATTTAATTAATTATTTATACTCTAGCAATTCAAACTGTTAATTGGCACCTCTCTAAGTTTTGCATGTTTCACCGTTTGAATTTTTAAGGCATGTGTATATGAGCACCAATGGGAAATTATTGGAATGACTAGTTGTGATTGTGATGAAGGAGGTTATCAGTTAGCTTGGGATTTTGCAGCGACATTGCTGTGTGTTCTGATGCCGTTTGGACTAGTTCAAAACAAGTTTGCTATGATAGAATGGTTCTGGTAATAATGTTGAAACTTTATTTTACTTTAATTAATTTTTAAGGTCAACTGATAAAATTAAGAAGAAATTATTTTTGGTCTTATTTTGAACATAAATTACATTTTTATTCTTATAACAATTATTATTCCAGTTTCCAAATATTATATTTGCTTGGTTTCGTAGTATTACAGGTTAGAATTGTAACGGGCATGGAATTAATTGTAATAAAATCATTCTGGATTCAAATATTTTATGTTTAGGCCAATTACTATTTTAAATTACCAAAGTAAAACGGTTTATATGTATATTGGTTTTGGTCTGATAGTTTCCCAGTTTAAAACTGTGGCTGGTATGAAATAGCTGAAGTCGAAGCATGGAAGGGCTATAGTAAAGATAAAATGTGCGTTATATCTATGTTAGTTTTTATTTAATTATTATTGATTTTATTGTATTTGTTTTATCACAATCTATTACACTCCCGTCATGGGGTGCAGTTACGTAGTCCTAGGAGATCATTAAAGTAGGTGGCCGATACTAACTGAATTTATAAAATTGGGTCGTCTCTGAACTACTGTACTATAAGTTTTGAATGGAATTTTGAATTTGAAAAATTTATGATTCTAAGAAATAACTTTAAATTTAAATCCTATTAATGGAGTAGCAACTATTTAATGAGAATTTCATTCAGCTTCCAGAAATTTCAAGTATCCAACGAATATGTAGTTGAAATTGTGTTGTCTAGATTTGGGTATTTTTAATTTACAGCACTTCAACGCAGCGTCTTATAATTTTAATTTTGGTTACTGGTATTATGTATTAACAATAATTCATTACAGATCAGCGCCCATTACAGATCAAATTCCTAGAATTTTAGAGGCAGATTTAGCTGAAATTTTACATATATTATAGTTTGAACTAAATTGTTGTTATAAGTACCGACAGGGACTAGTATAAAAGAAATCAAGTGAATAAACAGCTGATTTCGGTGATATTTATTAGCTTTGAGTTAATTTTAAATTCATTATGATCATGATTTTCAGAAGAGCCCAGGAATCTGATCCAGCAAATTAGGTGTCTGTAACCGGGTCAATTTCTATATCATTACTACAGGGTAATCAATCAATTAATCAATCATATCTAGTAACAGGGTATACTGGCGTCATATAATTTTAATTTGGTTACTGATAACATTAATTATAATTCATTACAGGACAGCGCCTATTACAGATCAAACTCATACAGTCGTTGTCAAAATTATTTGTGTCACGCAAAAATTGTTAATGTATTCCGCAAAAGTTAAAACATGGGCTTAACACTTAATAAAATAACTAAATTTTTTTTTTGTATATTTATTGTTAATTATTGATATTTCATTTAGTAAAAAAAAAAATTAAAAATCTTTTTAATTCATTGAAATAAAATTAAAAAACAAATGGACAAAATTATTTGTGCCTCATATTTTTGGGACAAAATTATTTGTGCAGTATGAAAAAAATCAAAATAAAATAGTAAATCAATTAAATTTAAGATTATTTTTGGGTAATTACATAATGATAAAGTCACTAATGTTGTGTATGCAAATGGTCGGTTTTTGTTTAGTCTCTATATGATTTCGCATCTGGTTCAATAATTCGTTCTTAACATTACGTAGAATCTTATACCACTCGGTTTTCTAGGCACCTTGCTACAAATTTTTGATGTTGTTAGATCAAGAATATCTTCCACTTTAACTTAAACTCCTGTTGGCGTAAATCGAAACCCTACACTGGCCGAGTTAAATAATTATGTTCAAGATTTTTGTATAATTTCGTGGTAATGACTCTTCTTATGTAAGGGAGCAAAACTATGCTGAAGGAAATATTGAGGACCGACTGGCTTATTATCAACCAGGGATGTTGCCTCATAAATTAAACCGAAATTGAACAGTCTCCTTGAATAGTTCTGTTTATAGAGGCGTCTAACCTTTTATGTGTTGCCCAATGGAATCTATCCGAGGCAGTATCCACACTAATTAATGCTCGATGTTTATGTAATAATAAAAATATTTCCGATATTATCAAATTAAGACAAAAACGCACTAATTTGGGTATAAACCAGTTCTCTATATTGCATTGGGCTTATCTTATGAAGCCGTTCACGTTTTGTTTCCTGACGGTAGATCATATTCCGTTTGTGTGTAAGCCCTAGAAACTACAACTGTTCAAGGCCATAGTTCAATTTCGGTTTATTGAATTAGGTAACATTCCTAGTTGACGATAAATTAGTTGGTCCCTAATTTGCTCTTCAGCACAATGATGCTACCATACATAAGAAGCTTCATTACCATGAAATTATACAAAACTCTTGAACATAATTATTTAACTCGGCCAGTGTAGGGTTTCGATTTACGCCAACAGGTGTTTAAGTTAAAGTGGAAGATATTCTTGATCTAACAAGATCAAAAATTTGTAGCAAGGTGCCTAGAAAACCGAGTGGTATAAGATTCTACGTAATATTAAGAACGAATTATTGAACCAGATGCGAAATCATATAGAGACTAAACAAAAACCGACCATTTGCATACACAACATTAGTGACTTTATCATTATGTAATTACTCAAAAATAATCTTAAATTTAATTGATTTACTATTTTATTTTGATTTTTTTCATACTGCACAAATAATTTTGTCCCAAAAATATGAGGCACAAATAATTTTGTCCATTTGTTTTTTAATTTTATTTCAATGAATTAAAAAGATTTTTTTAATTTTTTTTTTTACTAAATGAAATATTAATAATTAACAATAAATATACAAAAAAAAAATTTAGTTATTTTATTAAGTGTTAAGCCCATGTTTTAACTTTTGCGGAATACATTAACAATTTTTGCGTGACACAAATAATTTTGACAACGACTGTAGAATTTACGCGTGGACTAAATTATAGTTATAAGTAACGACAGGGACCAGAATGGAGGAAATCATGTGAATGATCAGTTGATTTCCATTACATTTATTAGCTTTAAGTCATATATTTATTAAGTATATACATACATATTTACTAATTACGATTTTGATTTTCAGAAGGGCTCAGGAATCTGATTCAGCAAACTAATAAATATTATTTCAGAGTGCAGTTTTAATTGTAATTTTAATAGATATAAAAGTAGATTCGAAATGTGCTGTCATTGTGTTACTAACTATTGGCTATACTTAGGTGTCTGTAACCGGGTCAATTTCTATCTCACTAACTAAACCTATCCAAATCCTCTTTATGTTTTATGTAACAAGGTGTTCGGTGAGGCCCGGCCAAAAAAAAAAAAAAAAAAAATTAATAACTCCGGGAGATCTTGCTTAAAGCTTGGTCGAACACTTCAATCAATCAATCAATCAAATTTGAAAAATAAATATAAATGAACTACTAGATGTGTACTAAAAAAATTTCCCTCTTCCATCAGTTCATAAGTTATTTTCAAATTTCAGGAACTCTGTTGTGTCTTATATAAAACCATACATTTTATATAACATACATACATTTTATTAAAAATTATGTTTAAAATTAATGAATTACTTTATGTAGCTTAACATTAAATCTATCACATTTAATGATTAAATATTCAAATAATTTTAATTTGGCTGAAAAAATCCAAAAAAGTTTTTATTGTATAGCTTTAAATCAATATCGCGTGCGGCATGTTTGATCAAGTTCATTACTATTTATTTAAAATTGCAATTAAAATACATGTTAATAATTTGTTGTTTTAATTTTTTTTTCAATCCACAAATTTTTATTTAACTTGGTTTTGTTTTTACAGTTTTTAAAACATTACATTTATATTTATTCAGAGACATTACTTTAATCAAATAAATCTCATAAATACGTCAATTCCGTGACGCGCGTCATGGTCATCACATTGAAATTTTGGTTTACCCCCCATATATAATGAAAACAAAGACGTAGTCCTACATCAAAAAAGTCACAAGCACCAAAAGTTGCAAAAATGCGTTATGTATTACGGCATATTTGGATTCTGCAAAGAAATGCATATTTTTCTGTTTTTTTTAAAAGCCTAATATCCTTCATCAAATGCCATAAAATCACGTTATTTAATAGTCAAGGCAAACAAAATATAGAAAAATGAAATTACTCAAAACTACAAAAAGGCAAAGGCTTTTTTTCTTAGCACGGCAGCATAGTTATTGCCTATTTTTAACCTAGCCCACCACATCTATCTTAGGGTTTTTAAAAAGATGTTCAATTGGATTAAGGTCGGAAGATTGTGCTGTATGTAGACCCATTTCAGCGACATATGGTATATGCGGGAGACCCACAAAGCTTAATAGTCCCGCCACCAAATTTCACTATTTTTTTGAAATATGAGGTGAAAATGCTTTGTTTTCTGGCTACGCACATACTATTTAGCCTCGGGAACAAATAAGTTAATTTTTGTTTCGTTACTGAAAAATGCGTTTCTCCATTTTTTTAGCCATTAATACCTTTCCAATCAACATGATCGTTTGCTAATCGAATTTTTCCCCTAACAATGTTTGCTCTACAGTGGTACTCTGTGAGTAGTTCTTCAAGCTTGTCATGAAGATTGCTCTCTGCCAGTCTCCTAAAAAATGTTCGCATACTAATTTCAAGATGTAACTTCTAACCATCAATAGATATTTTAAAAGGGTACCTCTTGTCGATTTTATTTCATATGGGACTTTATGACATTTGCGGCCAAATTCGTTAAAAGCCTGATTTTCTTTGATCTCTCAATTTTTGAAGCATCATTCTTTCCTCTGATTAACAATCGACATATCACCCCATCGTTATGAATAAATGAAGTATTACTAATTATTTGTTTACACTTATTTGATGTTACCACCTATTTCAGAAGATTCTGCAAATACGTAAATAAAATTAATTACCATCTTATTCTATGTAGATGGTACTGAAACGAAATACAGCTACCTACTACACAATAGATGTGTCATCAATAATCGAAAGGGTATTATTATTGAATATCGAGTTAATGTTTTATTTAATTGCTGTTCTTAATTTTCTGACCAAGATTGTATATTTGAATGGCCTAATATCTAATTCAAGATGTTCTTTACCTTAATTAAAAAAAATTTATTTTTTGAAATAAATTCACGATCGGAGATAAATTGGGAGCGTTCAATACATTTGCGCAAAATTTAGTGCCCTTACAAATGTTGCGCCCTACGTAACCGCGAAGTTTGCACACATCTCGAGCCGGCCCTGCATCTTACCAGAATACAAATACAATTCACAAGCTTCATTTGGGGTGGTTAAATCTCAGTTTCGACGTCAAATCCATCACCTTTCACTCAGCAGCTCCTGAGCGATGCCTATTCGACATGGTTTTTGGTTGAAATTCAACAATTTCGTAACAAATTTTACTGCCATACAGTACCACAATGCTTGTTTTATTCATAAAAGACTCGATAAAAGCAACATTTGATATTTGAAAAAAATGGCCGGGCACACCAAAACACGTGCGACCTTTTCAACTGCCAACAATAAGCATCCAATGTGGTACATGTTTTATTTATGAAGCTTCGGCAAGCAATATAAGTTTTCTTCACTTGTTCTATGTATCTAAATTGTGTTTTTTATTTTTTTTTCAACAAGCAACAAAAATTGAGAATTGCGATTTGCTAGATTATCGAGTATTTGCCCAATATGGATGCCGGAATATATTTTACAATGGTCATACAAATCGAAAAATAATATTGGTTGTAATTTATGTGAAACACCACACTGACTATTTGATGTATCCTATAATGCTAGATCCTGGATTGACCGATTCCATTCAAACTTATCATCCTTTACGTGTACAGAATAACGTGTCTCACCTTGTTTTTATCAGTTTATCACCGGAATAGACAAACCACGTCCGTAATTTAATTCCAAAAGAACATCGCTGCTGCAATCGAAAGTGTTGTGAAAAGCTTTCTAAAATTTTAAAACAAGAACCAAACAATTTTTTTTTTTTTGTTAAATTATTTAACCACACTCTCAAGAAATACTGTTATTTTGGAATTTCTTAAAACTTTTCAAATTCGTAAATTGTGTTTTTTATTTGTTTTAAACTTCAATTTGGTGTAAGACTGTGTGTATTGAAAAAAAAAAATAAAAATTAAATTAGGTCTCGGAAGTTTATAAAACATTTTTTTTTTCGTTTTGTAAATATGTGTACATATTATAGTATAAAGTTTGGAGGCCATTGACTTTAAGCTAAACTCAATTTTTTTTTTTAATTCGCGAAAATTTTTATTCATTTCTCTTGGGTTTTTTTAGTTTACATTTTTTTTTTTGGTATAAAGCACAATACAACAAAAAAAGTAACAGCAGGTTTTTAAGTTGAATGAACCACGGGTTTTTGATTGATGATTTTTTGGTAAAATTATTTTGGTTTTGAAATTATATGTATTATGTATATTTGTATTATTATTTGATATTTTTAGAAACATTCCAAGAATTATTTTGTGTTTTGCTTTATTTTGGAATTTTTGGTGAGGTGAAATTATTACAAAAAAAAAACAAAAAATTGTGTATACCCGTACATAAATGGTATTATTATAATATTTGTCTGTAATTTATACCACGAAATGCGAATATTTGGAACAGTGTGATAGAAAATGGTAGAAATTCTTTAGTAGGCTGTATCCGAAACGGACTGTTAAAATATATAACAGTTTTATTGTTTGGTTCTTGTTAAGTGATTATAGGCGAATTAAATCTAGAAATGATTACCATTTGTGCGGCAAAAGAGCGTAAAGTGGTATTTTGGCGCATGAGAAAGGAAATTGCTGGCTCAAAAGTGACAACATTTTTTTCATTTATTGGCGACTATTAATATGACAAAGCAACAAAACTTGAACATTTATAAAGCAAAAATGAAACGTGACAAATTCATACGAACAGTAAATAAAAGATCTTTTCAACTTAATTTGTTAGTTCCCATAGTTCGGTATTGTGACTAATTGGATCAATTGGTATTTTGAACAATAAAGTATAAAAACTGTTTCCATTCCTTTTTCAATTAAACTCAAACAAAAATTAAATTTAGCTTTGAGGTGATTTTATTCGAATTGGGACCATTGAGGTATTTTTGAAGGATCTGGTTGGAAATGAAGCAAATGGTGTATTGAACCATTGAATGACGAGAAGCTTGGAGTGGTTCCGTAAAATTAGGCATGCAATAGGAAATTCGGCCTAAAACGGTTCGGACGAATTTCCTAAATTCTAAAAATGGAGTTTGAGTCCCTCCCTTCAGTTCATCAAACCTAACTTAATTATTCGGGTGGGCATTATACACACACAAATAAGATTTCTGCTTGCAATGACAATGCCACTACATAAAAAGCCGTGACAAAAAAATTTATTTGGGGGAATAAGTATTTATATTTTCCTATCAAACGTAAAAAAATCATATGGGATTTTCAAATATATTTTTTTATATCGTCTTCAATTTATTTGAATATTTTTATTTACAAATATAAATAATTTGATATTGAATATATCGCAAAGCAATTCGTGAACAATTTTGATTAAAATTAATAATCATTTGATAAGTAATTTTTCCTACGATAGTGCAGTAACCTATGCTTTCGATAATGATTTTTGAATTTAAATTATGTATATAAGAAAAAGAGCCTTTGCGTCGTTTACTAAAATCGTGTGGAAATATTCATTACACAACGATTTCTTAATATTGCCACACGATTTGTGAAAATCCAAACGTTTCAATTTCATTTTTTGTTGCGAATAATTTTTTTTTCTATCGTAGAAAAAAAGCGTGTGTAACTCGTGTGAAAATGAGTCATTGCAATACTCAAATGAGTGCTGCCCTCGCTATCGCTCAGGCTGCAAATTTCACTTTCGTATTGCAATGACTCGTTTTCTTCACTTATTATACAATATACTATTGCATTTTTATGAAGTTATTTTTTTTTCAAGACATCGTCATGTTTCGTGTTCCTTTAAAAATTGCATTTCGTATACGAAATGAAATTTTTAAAGGAACACGAAGCCTGACGATCTTTGAGGAAAAAATCAATTTACTAAAATGCGAAATTGTGTATTAAAATTTTATTAATTTTAATTAAAACTGTGTACAACCTGCAATTCGATATATTTAATTTCAAATTATAATTTTCATTTAAATTGAAAATAAAGACGATATAAAATAATGAATTTTAAAATCCTATATGATTTTGTTTATGTTCCACAGAATTATTCCCCTCTTTATAATGATTTGATTTTTTTACACTGATGGCATGATTACCCTGCCAAAACCACACCCCTACCACAAAACAAGTTTGCGTCCGTAATACAATATATTTGCGCATCGAGCCAATCAGTGAATAACCAAGGCTGGCCAAATTACATTACACTGAGTAATTAAAATACTTTTACGAATTACAGCAAACTCAGTAATTAAAATATAAGTTACAATTATGTACTTCCAAGTGAATTATTTAAAATACAAATTACAATTACTTTGCATGACTAAATTAATAAATTTGATTTGACAAAATTAGTTTGGTGAAAAAACGTATAAACAACGACCATTAACAATAGGTTTTAGCTCCTTATTCACTTAGTCATATCACTTGTCGTTTGTACCGACAAAAAAGCTTTGGTATTCCTTCCTTTGGTAAAATGGACCTCACCAACATAAGCTGCATTTCTTGACGTTTGATCTGATCCAGATCAGATCATGTCTCATGAAACGACACCAAAATGCGTAAAACAAACAAACATCAAATTTCAATTTTCTGTCAGGTTTTGTTTTGAAACTTCCTCTTCATATTCATACTCGTACTCTTAGACCATATAATAATATGGACCGCCAGCAATGGCTTTTAACTGTCTCCAACATCTGCAGCGCAAAGTAGACTTGTGACCGATAGGGTAACTATAGCAAGTATAATCAAAATTAGTACCCACAGATGTCGCTAGTCGCTACTAAATTAAGTAGATTTGTTTATACCAACAGATGTCACTGCAACTTCATCCATCGTAAATCTTATAAATCTAAATAATAAATCTTATGTTAGAACAAAGTTAAATAAAATTATCCATTTTATGGGTCAATAAAATAATTTTTTTGAATTATCGTTTTTTATTTTATTTATATGTAAATTTAAATTTTCAGTGACATCTGTTGGTACTAATTGTATATACTGAATTTTGTAGTGACATCTGTGGGTACTAATTTTGATTATACTTGTTATAGTTACCCTATCGGTCACAAGGCTACTTTGCGCTGCAGATGTTGGAGACAGGCTACTTTACAATTTTATATGGAAACGTCACTTCGCTAGCGGTCCATTCTATTGTATGGTCTAAGCTCGTACTGTATTCATCTTATTCTTTGTCGCTTTACAAAATATTGTTCAACTACATTTTAATAGCTGAACTAATTTTTAGATCAACATTTGTATAAATTTTGATCTGATCCGGATCACTATTGACGATCGTTAAAGTAGAGAAAGCGCCTCTCGAGGACAATAGTTAAAATGATGCATCTGATAAAATGACATTTGTCACAAATGCGACGAAATAAAATTTAGCAATGCGGTAATTAAAAATTGATTTTATAGTCCGAACTTATAATTTACAATTATTAGCAATCCTGTAAGTAAAAATTGTGTTTACAGTTCAAAATTGGAATTGTTCACAATAATTTCGAACGTCAAATTATCAGGTATCTCAGTTTAAAATTTTTCCACTAGGTGGAATCCGTGATGCTCCAATCGTCAATACGTCAAGAAATGCAGCTATAGTCAAATGGGCGAACGATTTAAAAAATATTTTTTTCATTTTTAACAAATTTTCGATTTTTTAATCACACAATTGACATTTTCTTGATTTTTAAATGTCAGGTAATAGTAAATTATTAGTGTTGCTTAAAGGATTCTGGTTTATGAACTTTGATTAAACTAATTTACACTGAACTGACGCAACAATTGTCACGTCGAATGAAATGAAACGAGTAAGGGATTAAGGGTTTATACTGATGGCTCTGGAACCAAACCTCAATAAGCATTGTTCAACTGTAAACAAGAAATTACAAAAACTGATGTTATTAAAATACAAATTACAATTACTTAGAATTTAAGTAACTAAAATACAAGATACTGTATACTTGGAAAACGAGTAATTAAATTACAAGTAACAAATTGTAATTTGTATTTTCATTACGTAATTAAAATATGTACGTCATGTAATTCGTTACTGCCCAGCTTTGTGAATGACACAGCGTATTCAATTATGGATCGAATCAGATCGAAGTATTTTTTATAGTTATATGTAGTAATTTGATAAATTAAAATGTAAAAAGAAAATTAGTCCCAAGCAAACCCTGTTCCAATACGGATCAAATTTATAAATGTAAACTAAATATAAATTGTACCATTTAAGTGTACAATTTTAATATCAAAATATAAATGTGTATTAAAACCACTGTTGTGAAATGAAAGCGTTTTTTTATTTGTTCGCATTAACCAAAATAATAAATACAGTCTATTATAGTCGTGTAAATAATTAATGGTCCTTCGAGCAGGATGAAAAATCGGAAGGAGAGGAGTTTGAGGAACAATATTACCGCGTGGTAGCTAAACTCAACAAAAGGCTGTGCATGAAAACATTGTTGTCTACCAACCAAATGAACGAATCGATAGTAAATACATCACAAGTAACCAACAATGACTTAAACTGCCGAGAGTGCGGTGATTATCGGGAGTGGCAGAGTATTTTCGATTTGTTTAATCATGGTACATGAAAACCCGACGCCTTTCTGCAGCACAAATATTTCATTATTTGAAAGCACTACTTAAAGACGAAGCAAGCAATCTATTGCCACATTTGGCGGTAACAGAACCAAACTACATAGAACAGCCTACTAATCGCCAAGCAAATGCTTTAAGTATAAGAAAGCTCTTAGATACTTCGGATGAGGTCACACGCTGTTTAAAAGCATTAGGGCCAGAAGCCGAATCCAAGGATCCATGATTGCTGTACATTTTATTCAACAAACTGGATGACGAACCAAAACAATTTATTATGGATGAGGCATACCATTGGTCAAGAGATTCCGGCATTACAAAGCTTTTATGAATTTTTAGCTGAGCAGATGCATTTGAGGGAATAAATATCAGCAACAATAGCCATTCATTAAAACCAGTTACTTCTGTCAAGGGATTTCATGTCAAGTCAGATGTCGCATGTCCAGTTTGTCATACCAACAACCATCAGCTATTCAAATGTACCAAATTCAAATCAATTGATGTATTCAGCATGAAGGGATTTCATCAAAACAGATGGTCGTCGCTTTAATTGCCTAAACAACAACCACTGCATCCGCAACCAGTAATTTACATCCACCAGAAAGTAAAGAATTTCCACCGCACCACCAATGCCAAGCACAGTCATCTGCAGTTCATTTGGCGAATAATCATCCACAAAGCGACATTAACACCACTCACAATGTAAATATAAACCAGGCACGAAACCTCGTCAATCAAACACTGCTACCAACGGCAATAATAAAAAGGAAAGATGGTTTCTGTGAATGGAAGCAATGTCCTGCTCTTTTAGATTCTGGGTCCCAAACTTCTTTTGTGAGTGAGGATCTAGTGCAACGATTAAATTTATCTCGTACTAATGCACACATCAGCATCAGCGGAATTGGTCAGTCAACTGCGGGAATAACCAAGTGAAATGTAGCACTAAATATATCATAGATATAATTGGCAACTAGAGTGCCTAATCATATCAAAGGTAACACCATGCCAACCAGCCACGTTACTCGAAATACCGATCTTGCATAACATGGAGCATCAGCCACTAGCTGACCCCACCTTCAACCAAGCAAACAAAATTAACGTGCTATTGGGAAGCGATCAATTTTTTAGAAAAAAAAACCGGAATTACGAGGGCAATTGCTGGTCCATCGTATGCAATCAATAAGCAATCACCGAAGAGATACCAGTCAACGAAATAAACCAAATCAACAGCGATTTAATTTGCGGAAGTGGTCATCTAATTACGGCCCCTTACTAGACAAAATTGCCCTAGAAAACAAGGAGATAGACAGTGATCAATCTTATCGTAAACTGCTCGGTATTCAATGGAATCCTATCAATGACGAATTTCAGTATAAGGTCTCAGTTAGCAAAGAATCAACCGGAACAAATCGGGAGGTTTTATCACAATCAGCAAGCATTTTTGACCCGATGGGATGGCTTGCACCAGCCATCGTGACCATCAACATTTTGTTCCAAAGCTTGTGGTTGTTAAAGCTGGAATGGGATGATCCATTACCTTCCAGCACTCGAGAAAATTGAAATCTCGAGATGGTACAGAACCAGCGAGGAGAGGTTTTTGCTTCATGGATTTAGCGATGCTTCCGAGAAGGCATATTCTGCGGTTGTTTATTGCAGATGCCATCAATTTTAATTAGATTTAACTTATGTTGGCACGGCCCGGACTGGTTACGCAAACCTTGAGAAGAATGGCCAAATTAAAGATTGACTGTTGATGACAGGGAGCTGTCGAAAGAAGAGCGAAAAGGCAAAACGTCGGTGTTAGCTGCAATATCAAAACCTGATAATGACAAATTACTTCATCTGATTAACCGAATCTCTTATTGTCAAAAAATTATTCGAGTGCTTGCCTGGGTCTAACGATACATCAAAATACTGTTTGACAGAGTGAAATCTTGCGCTAAAATTCTCAGATAATCCGAGCTGACAGTAGACGAACTAAAAGGAGTCAAACAAAACTTTTTATCTGGGTGCAGAACGAGTACTTTGCCATCGAAATCAGTAACATTAAAGCGAAACACGACCTATCAAAGAAGTGCAAAATTCGCAGCCTAAATCCATTTTTGGATGAAAAAGATTTATTGAGGGTCGGTGGTCGCATTGAAAATGCTGCTGCTGTCTATGATACTAAGCATCCAATGATATTACCGAACTGCGATCTAACTAAACTGCTGATTAGAGGCATCCATATAAAACACCAGCATGCAGGAGTATCATTACTAATTAGTAATTATGTACTAAATTGTAGTAAGATCGTCAGAGAATTAATTAAGCGATGTAACAGATGCCAGCGATTTAATGCGAAAATAAATTATCAATTAAGGGGTAATCTATACCAATGGATCGGGTTCGTTATACGAGAGTCCGTTTTTAAAGACCGGTATTGACTATGCAGGACCATTGTAAGTGAAATAAATGTATGGCAGATCGACCCAGGGATGGAAGGCATACATAGCAATATTTGTTTTTATGGCCACTAAAGCTGTACATATTGAAGTTGTTTCAAATTTAACAACGGAGAATTTTATCGCCACATTGCAGAGATTTGTGTCACGTCGCGGATTGTGCAGCGATATATATTCAGATAATGGCTTCAATTTTATTGGTGCCAATAAGAAACTTCGCGAGGCTTATGAATTCATTAAAATAAATGCTCTTTCATTTCACGCTTCAGAACATATAAAGTGACATTTCATTCCTGTGGCACTATTCTGGTTTTCCCGGGGAATTGCGAATTGGGAATTGTTTTATTGTCAGTTTTTAGTGTATATTGGTTTTCTATTTTCGAAAGCATACTGAGCGATTGGCATTTTCTTCATGTTTTGGGAAAAAATAATTCCCAGCCAAATTTTTAGGGAAAAATAAACAACAAAATTGCTATGAAATCGAAATATGTTTCCCCAAAATCTAGTATGCTTTGGAAAAAGAAAACCAAAATACACTAAAAACTGACAATAAAACAATTCCCAATTCGCAATTCCCCGGGAAAACCAGAATAGTGCCACTGGTGTATAGTTCCAACATTTGGCGGACTGTGGGAAGCCGCAGTGAAATCTTTTAAATACCACCTTAGACGTGTAATGGACGACACAGTATTCACATTTGAATAACTGAACACAATATCCAATCAAATCGAAGCAGTACTTAATCCATGACCACTATGCGTCCTATGTATATTAGATGATCACGTAGACGCTTTAACAGACATTGTATAAAGTTTAGTTTTAACTTGAGCGTACTTTGATAATTACGTTTCTGGATTTCTTTGCTTGTAATTTCCAAATTTGTTTTCAATATTTTTTTTTTGGATTTTAATTTTTCAATTATTCTGGATTTTAAAATTTCTGTTCGACCCATTCGGCCTTCAAACATTCGGCCTTTCGACACATTCGAATCTTTCGACCCATTCGGCCACATTTGGCTCTTCGACATTCGGCCTTTCAGCCTTTCGACATTCGGCCTTTCAATATTCGACCTTTCAACATAAAACGGGGCTACTCATAGTCAGATCTGACCAGCTAATTGCGAGATAAGAAGCTCTTAAACCATAATTAACATCCTCATTTGACCTCAAGTTAATACAATATTTAATTGATTTATTTGCGAAAAATCGTTTTTTATATGTGTTAATTAAATTCAAAACATAGTTTTGATAAAAATTTATCGTTTTAAATTATTTACCAAAAACTGATTTTAATGTTACCCCACCAAAGTTACAGAAGTGAGGTGGGAAGGTATTTTTTGTTTATCAAAAAGGCACTTGCTGAAAAGTTACGCCTAGAAGCAAACAACTTATTATTAATTAAAATTCTATGTGGTGATATTTTTATAATGCTTACGTGCAAAGCTTGTTCTTAGAGTTAATTAAATTAAATTTTCCACCTGGGTTTTGATTA
This sequence comes from Tipula helvola, assembly GCA_963556165.1. NCBI lineage: Eukaryota > Metazoa > Arthropoda > Insecta > Diptera > Tipulidae > Tipula > Tipula helvola. The sequence continues at coordinate 295,555,447 of OY744481.1, read as the reverse complement.
CCATTATACATCTCGTTTTATATTTCAGTTCTGTTTGCACCAAAAAATAATTAAATAATGACAACATCAAGCATTTCGTTACGGAATGATACTGGATTCTTCATTGGATTTGGATACAATAACTGTAACGTAACGTAGTGATACAAAATGAATGCTACGTCATTGAGGAAAAATCATCTTTGCTATAAAGTACTATACGTCAGAGACTAGAACAATAAATCTTGTGAGTTGCCCCAATCCTCAGCTGAAAATCGCAACGAATTGGCTCGCACAAATGATTTACTTTAATCCTAGATGCCCGTTATAATGAACCACTCATTATCACTAAGAATTTCTTCTTTAAAACAAAAGATTTTCTGTTTTTCAATTTTTCTAATTATTTAAGAACGAAAACTCAACGGCGGAATTTAGAAAAACAAAAACCTGTTTTGTTGTTGCTGTCGTCTTTCGATACCTCTTTACCCATGTGCTGTTGTTGTTTCCGTTCTTAAGTGGCCATTCGGGAGAAAGCACACTAAACATTCATTGTCTTTATCAAAAGTTCTGTGCTAATTGGGCCTTTAGGTGAGTGACAAAAACAAATACCATGAAAATATGGATATCGAGAAATAGTTCTACAAAATATCCAGTTTCTTCACCAACTATAAAATTATGAGATGAATAAAATTAAAAATGGGAAATAAATCTCAATCCGATTTTCACATTGCGTATGAAATTTGGATAATTAAATTAAAAATTTACTTAACCCATTTCTCAGAGAAACAAAATACCGTGAAAATATATTTGGTACATAATTTATTGATTTATTTTTTTTTACGTTATTTTCCTAACAACAAATAATAATTTTCAATTACATAATTGGTTCACCGTAATCGGTTGTAGATTCAGTTACAAATTCAACCACGTAAAATGGGGCAAAATCAAGTTTAGAAGGTTATCTAACAATAATATGAAACATTAATATTTAGTACGTAGGAATGTAAGACTCTTAAAGCGCTGTATTACGTTACAATGAGTGGTAACAACTCTTATATACCAAAGAATCATCAATATCAAAACTTAATTTTTTACGGTACGAAGAAATTATTCGAAATATTTCTTATACATACATATATGCGATATAAAAAAAAAGAAAACACAAAACAGTAATTTTAACGTTGTAAAAGAAGTAAAAAATAATAATCATGATAATAAATAGAAGAAATATAAAATAACTTAAATATTTTTAACAATTACCGTTATAATATGAATGGAATGTGCCGTTTAGTAATGTTGATTTCTATCCCTACTTTTTTGTTTTTACTCTTGGTTTAACTTCTTTAAGATTGTGAAATAAAAAATACCACAACAAGAAAAGAAGTAAAACAATTTTTTTTTTTTTTTTGTTATGAGAACATAGAAAAAAGAGACGAACAGACGACATCATACTTATTTTAGAATTTCATTGGATTTGGATTCATTCATAAAAAAAAATGTCTTGTGTTGTGTGAGAATTGGTATTTGAAACAAAAAGAAATCGTTAATGAATGTACATACTTAAGTATTTCTATAATATTGACGAGTGTCTTTTGCATTTTATTTATTACAGGTTTTAGTTTAAAGCATTCCCGTTTGTATTGGTTAACATCAATATGCAATAATATTATAGTTGGGCGGAAGGTTTTCTAAGCAGACGGGTTTCTAATTGTAATTAATTGATTAGCTAGTTGACGTTTATGATTTTATGCTTCGAGCAGATACAAAATGTAATATAATACTTTCGAAATAGTCAGAGGCGGTTGATTCATGAATGCAAAGGCTAAAACATTTTTGTTTAATTTCACCAACAATCTTTTGAGCGAACCATAACCAAAGGGCAATCAGTATTGTGTTATTCTTTTACACCCATAATTCATTATTCTCAACTCTTTCTTGATGTGGCACGTTCTAATTTTATTTTCTCTACCAACTTTTAGGCAACTTAAATTCTTCGTTTTATTTACGTTCACTTCACTAACACACGCAAAAATTTATATTCACTATTAAAATTCAGAAAAAAAGCAATTTCATTTGAGCATGCAAGTGAGAATATAAAATTAGGGGAAATATGATGTTGTTTGTGTCTCTTCGACCAAAACCTAATTTAACAATTATAAGCTCTCTTTGTGTTTGTTGGTCTCTAAATGATAAGTTTTTAAAGGCCAAGTTTTTACATTTTCCCTTCAACAGCAAGTTTACTGTTCCGTAAATAAAAATCGCAAAGCCTGAAGTTTCGTTTTAAGACAAAATACATACTTGCTCTGAGGAGCAACTTTTGTTTAATTTTTTTTTGTTTTTTTATTTTAAATCTAGAATCTAATTAACAATGTATATCAGCTACACACATCTTAAAACTACATTTTAGCTCGAACTACCATTAACTCCATTTGAACTCTCAAACATATCCCTTAATATGCAAACAAAAACCTGCAAAATTCAGAAAAGTACCACTCAACAGTTAAAACTGCTAAGAGTATACATGCATAATTCAATTCGACATCATAATCATATATCTCTCTGCAAATAAATATCAAATTAATCTGTTATTATTATTTATACGAGAGTGATCATCCTTAATTCAAACTACCTTCAAACTTATAGAACAGTAGTCTACCTAAAATCACAAATCCAATTAGCATCATTCCCCTATTTAAAAGATCTCCGCCGCAATATTAGCCGTGTTTTTTTATAAGTCTCGATAGATCTCAATAGATCGCATCCAGATGTTCTCTATTTTTGTGATTAAACTGCAATTGATTCAGTTTATTTTAATCAAGAATAACATTTTATTTAACAGTTTATCGTTTTTAATTCATTTCCTTGAATTACATAACTTATTAATTGTACATGAAAATCTTGCTTTTTATCCAGATATGCTATCGAGACTACAGATTTCCCCTTTTATTAGTAAAGACACAAATTAAAAATTTGTATTTTAGCATGGACGCATACGAAAGTAAATTTTTAGTACATCTATCATACAATAGGAAACTAGTAGCTGGTTTACATTTAATCTGTTGCTCTATTTTAAAAGACAGAATATGTACGATAAAAGTATTAATTTGATTATTATTTCCTTCCATTATGAAGATGCATATTAAAAATGTGTTATTTAATACTACTTACCGCAATCCACAACTTTTTTTAGCGAAAAAGAATTGAAAAATCGAAAAATTAACCTGTTTATCATTTTTCATAAAAGTTGCTCAACATTTAAAAGATCATAGTAGCATTTTATCACCACTTGGAAAAACACATCTATAAAATAATAAATCAATAAAAGGAAATTAAAATTATATTCTTAAAAATTTTACATTGTACCATATAAGAAACATTGACGTTTGTATGTGATAACTGCAACCTAATTTACTGTTTGTTATTTACATTACTTTGCCCCAAACTTGGCGTGCATAAATAAATAAATACATATTATGTCATTAAGAGTTACAAAACCAAACTCAATTCAACCCCAAAATTATATTTCTATATTAGTATTTTATTTCTAAAATTTATTTAATTTTTAATCTTTTAATTATAATTAAAATTTATACGTTAAAGCTAGTTATAATAAACCGTATTAAACTAAATCATGCCTAAATAAACAATTGTATATGTAATACATATGTTAGTTTCCGCATCGACTCAAATTTACTCAATTATACAAAGTATAAGAATATCATTTGAATCTAATATGAAAATTTTGCGTTGTGTAGTACATGGGAAACAAAGAGCACTATAGTTGTCACATGAAAACACGGAACACAGAGAGTGAAAGCAACGCCAAACAAAATAATAATAAAATCGTATTATAATACTAAAACTACCAACACACATACGTAGTGCATAAAAAGAGTCGGTGTATTTTTAACTCTGACAACCGAAAATTATTTCTTATATCGGCGTAAAAAAATCGAAAATTTCTGTGAATTGAAAAATGTAAATTAAAATAATTTGAAATGCTTCGATTTGAATAATGATATTAATAAAAAATATTAAAATAATAAAAAGAAAATGTAATGTTGACATTTAAAACACCAAAATTATTTGTCAATAGTAAAAAAGTTGTTCGCTGAAGTCATCAAAAAAAAATCCAAGTATTTTATTGTAGTGGAGATAGCTGGGGTAAAATCTGTCAAAAATACTCGGGTATTTTCTGTCAAAAAGCGAACATACGGATAGAGAAAATAAATGTTTTCATATAATCTACCATGCGCGTAGCAGGGGACGTAACACATAATGCTTCAATATGTGTTATAAAACAAAACTCAGTTCAACCAAAATTGAAATTAATTTCTGTATTAGTAAATTATTTAAATAATTTATTTAATTTATTATCTTTTAATTTAATTTAAATTAATTAAATATAATTTATATAATTCCATGATTTATATAAACCCCGTATCAAAATTAATCCCACCTAAATAAACACTTTTATATGAAGAAAATTTCCAATTCGATTCAAACTTACGCGATTACATGAAGTATAAGAATCCTGTTTGAATCGAATATATGAAAATTTTGCGTTGTGTAACTCATGGTATATAAAGAGCACTATAATTGACTCATATATACACAGAACACAGAGAGAGAAAAACGACGTCAAATAACAATAATAAAATCGTATTATAATACCATTTGAGCAAATTTGGTGTAATTTGCACAAATTTTAATTTTCGCTGGATCAGGAATTTGTTAAATAAAACACCGCAACACTCAATGAAACCACTTGATTTATTTGCAATTAAATTTAAATTCAAAGTTGGATAACAATATTAAACTTTATTTTATAATTTAATACACTTTTTAAATCGTTTTTTTTAATCGCTTATGTTGCTTGTAAGATCGCCTTTTTTAGAATGTCCAATTTTCTATAAAATCATCGTCAGCTAGTTTTTTCCTGGGAAAACCACTTTTCAAAACTCGTTTTGATTGTAAGCCACTAAGCACCAGTTTGACTATTTCCGATGACATCTCTTATAATTAATTGTAACCTTTGATAATTGCAACATAGTGACATCTTACAATGAATAGCTAACTTAAATTTATCTAGTACACACTATTCAACAAATGAGCTACTAATTTAATCTACAACAATTGAGTTATAATATTTGTGATCAAATATTTGTGTCAAAATAATAATTTGGTTATAAAAAACAAAATAATAACAATTGTTATACTGATTTGTGAAAAAGCTAAGTTTGAAATTAAATTACAGTAAAATAGCATTTAATAATAATAATTAATTTGTTTGTTTAATTTCAGCGTTCATCAACACCATTGAGGAAGAACAATAGAAAAGTAATTTGTATGAAAAAAAAATGACATGAAATAAAATTTTGCATCTTTATCTAAACCGTTCATAGCGATAAAATGAAAAGAAAGTATAAATTTCTAATATGTATCTCCTTTTATCCTATGGTGTTTCTATGCGCAAATCAATCAACAAATCATCGGCAGTAGGGCGTGGACAAGTTTTAATTCAAAAACACACAACCAACACGAAATAAAAAAAAACAAAATTCTAGTTTTTACATTTTGGCACTACTATCATATCATAAGAAGGGGGATTTCAATAATATGTAAAGTGTGTGTGAACACATATAAAAAAAATGAATTTAAACAGTTTGCTTTGTTTTTTATAGACGAAGTTGTCCTATTACGTATAGAAAGAGACAATTAAAATTTATATATTCTTTTCATAACTTCACAAATAAAATCAACAAGTTAAATTGTGCACGTTGAATTCGTTTGATTATACAACAAGTTAAACTTAAAAAGTTACCTAAAGAAAGAACTTCGAATGTTAAAGTAGTGAAATTGTGCCAGTGGAATTGTATGCAGTGGAATCGTGTCTATGGAATTATGCTAATGGAATATGCCTAGAAGCGTAACAACCGCAGCAACGGAAATAGTTTTTAGCATTGCTACCTTTACCTTTTTTTTAAATGTATATCCTTCTTTTATTATAGCTTCTTTGCCCATTTCAGTTTTAATTAATTTAAAATCCATAGTTATAATTATCTTCGTAATTAAGTTTCAATAACACCAATAAAATATTAAAGTACAAATGTGTTTGCGTTTCCGTGTAAATATCCAAGTTACAACGCAAGTTAAATTGTTCCCTGTCATGTACTAAAGAAAAAGTGTTATAAACAAACTCATTCACATGAACGAGGTTTTAGAACAAATGAAGTTAGGTATAATTGCTTAAGAATATTATATGTAAAATGAAGATATATTTGACTAGAGGAGTAGATGTAAAAGACTTCCGAGAGTGACGAATAAGGCGATATAAATATAAGAAGTGAAATAAAGAGAATTGGTTAAAATCGAACGAGTGTGTTATTATTTATTGTTAAAAAGATAGGAATTAAAAAGAGAATAATATTGGCGACGAGAATAAAGATGGCGAAAGAAAATAATAACAATTTTATTGGCATTTTAGAAGCGTTTATGCCAGGTGAAAATTTTTCATACTATTTGGACAGAGTGGAAAATTATTTTGAGCTTAACAACGTGAAAGATGAAAAAATAAAAATTTTATTATTAAATAATTTAATCGGGCCTGAGGCTAGCGTAAAACTAACAAAGGCTTGCAAACCAAAAAAGCCAAAGGAATATACCATATAGTGATATAGTAGAAAAGTGTAAAACGTTGTTTGCACCGCAAATAAAAACGAGCACTAACCCAATAGTGTTTGGACAACGTGTTCAAAAACGGGATGAATCCGTGAACGAATTCGCCGTGGAATTGTTGTCTTTAGCCGAAGATTGTGAGTTCGGTACATACAAAGACAAAGCATTACGCACACAATTCATAGCAGGAATAAACCAACGAAAAATTAAAGCTGAATTGATGGCAATGGATGGCAATTAGACTTTTAAGCAAATAATGCAAAGAGCTTTAGCAATGGAGTTAATACAAAATGATTTAGTAATGCTAGATAAAAACATGGGGAATAATGTCAATGTGAATAAAGTAAACTATCATCAACAATGCGCTCACATAAGTCGAGGAAATCAAAATCAACGGCAGGGTAATTATCGAAGTGACAGTCGAAATGGCAGCAGATAGCGCAGTAAATCAAAACAAAATATGAGATGTTTCAATTGCGGAAACTGGGGTCACATAGCAAAGCAGTGTACAGGACAGCCCAACAGCAACAACCGGGATCATCAAACCAAAATAAAGATAAGTTTTTTAATTACCATTATAGACATAATAATAGTAACAATTATAGAAATAATAGTAGTAGTAATAATAGGAACAATAGCCATTATTACAAAAATTATAGTGGATTTGTTAATAGAAATAAGGATAGTAACAGTAATACAATTTATCCCAGTACAACTTGTAATCCGAATAATATAAATTTTGGTAATTTATCAATGCATGATGATAATGTTTCAAGTTTAGATGCAAATAATATAACATGTTTGTGGGAAAATTGTGGTTTATTTGAAAATAAAAAAATGACCGAAAACGCGGAAAGTGAATGTTTAGAAATTTCTCATGTGCAACAGAATTCTCAAGTAATGAAAGTGGTAGAGCATTCAAATTTTAATATTTCCAAAGTTGAGTTTGTAGATTTGTTAATTGAAAACAAACACATGAAGTTTGAAATTGATACGGGAGCGTGTGTGTCCTTATGTAATTTAGTAGATTATAAAAAATATTTTTCACATATTCCATTGAAAACAATAAATTTGCCGCTATCAGTTTTAACGGGCAACGAAATAGAATTAGTTGGCCAAATTAGAGTTCAAGTTGTGGAAAAGAACAGGCAAAATTGTTTTGAATTAGATTTAGTCATTATAAATACACAGAAGAATATTCATCCTTTATGTGGACGTGACTGGTTAGACGTTATTAAACCAGGGTGGCGAAATTCTTTTCATATAAATCAAATAAGTGTGTGTGAAAGTTTTCGTATGAAAGTGGTACCTCAAATAAAAAGAGAGTTTAAAACAGTTTTTGACGGGGATCTAAAAGAATCAATTAGGAACTTTGAAATAAATGTGCAATTAAAAGATGAAGTAACTCCCATTTTTCACAAGGCTTATACTTTACCGTTTAACATGCGTGAAAAAGTTGAACAAGAATTAGATAAAATGGTGAAAGACGATATTATCGAACCAATTTCAACATCTGACTGGGCCTCACCTATAGTAATTGTACCAAAACCAAATAAAGATTTAAGAATATGTATTGATTGTTCAGTCACAGTAAATAGATATATATGTTCACAACATTATCCATTTCCAGTAATTGAGGATGTCCTAGCAAGTTTAGGAGGGAATAGGTACTTTGTTTCAATAGATCTGCAAGGGGCATATACCCAATTAAAATTATCAGAAAAATCTCAAAGACTAGTTACAATAAATACACATCGGGGTTTATTTAAATATAAACGATTACCATTCGGGTTAAAACCTGCAGCAACGATATTTCAGTCAGTTATAGATCAAATATTAAAAGATATCCCAGGCACGTTTGCATATATTGACGATATTTTAATAGGAGCAAAAACATTAAATGAATTATATGAAAGATTAATAGTAGTTTTGAAGCAATTAAAAGCATATCATGTAAAGGCAAATTGGGACAAATGCAATTTCTTTGTAGAAGGATTGCGATATTTAGGTCATGAAATTTCAGCCACTGGTATAGGGCCGTGCAAAAAGAAGTTACAAGCAGTAGTAAATGCTCCGTCTCCTACAAATGTGTCCGAGTTAAAATCATTCGTACGTTTACTTAATTATTACTCAAAATGTTTACCGAGATTGAATGAAAAGTGTAGTGTACTTTACAAATTGCTTCGCAAAGATAGTCAGTGGGATTGGAACGAAGATTGTCAAAAAGTTTTCGAAGAATGCAAAATGTCATTAGTTAATAGTACCATATTAGAACATTTTGATGCAAACAAGCCAATAGTAGTCGGATGCGAGTGATAACGGTATAAGTGGAATTTTGTGCCATATTGTTGAAGTAAAGAAAAACCATTTTTTTTCATATCTCGTACTTTATCGAAAACAGAAAAAAATACCCGATTCTTCACCGAGAAGCTTTAGCAGTGGTTTTTTCAATGGAAAAGTTTTACAAATACATTTTTGGACATTACGTTGTTGTATATAGCGACAATAAGCCTTTGGAAGGCATATTAACAAAAAGAAAAGGTCAATCAGCTATAGTGGTAACGAGACTTCAAAGGTATATAAATAGGTTATCAATTTTTGACTACGAAGTTAGATATAGGAAAGGAATAGAAAACGGTAACGCTGATTGTTTGAGTAGGTTACCTATTGAGAATAAAAGGTCAGAGGAAGACATACGTGAAGAAAGTTTGTGTGAATTTAATCACATTGAATGTAATCGAGCAGTACCAGTGAACATTGAGTTAGTACGTGTCGAAACAGAATCTGATATCATTTTGAAACAGTTAAAGCAAAATATTTTATACGGATGGTGTGATTATAATATCAAAAGATTTTAAAAATTATACTTTTTGAAAAATGAGTTTCTTACATTTGAAAAGGGTTGCATTTTATATCGAAGGAGGTTAGTTATTCCAAAGAGTATGCACCAATCAGTGTTAAATTTATTACATCGTAATCATTGTGGTTTAGTGAAAATGAAAGTGTTGGCAAGAGAGTATGTGTTTTGGGAAGGCATAGATAGCGACATCGAAAATTATATAAAAAATTGTGAGTCATGTCAGGCAACAAGGACCGATAAGCATAATAAGACTTATAGGAAATGGCCAGAAGTAACATACCCATTTGAAAGAATTCATATTGATTTTTTTTATTTCGAAAATAAAGAATTTTTAATTGTAATAGATGTTTTCACCAGGTGGCTAGAGGTAGTATACATGAGCAAAATTGATTGTATTAGTACGGTAAAAGCGTTACATAACATATTTAGATATTTTGGATATCCTACACAACTAGTTAGTGACAATGGTCCTCCGTATAATAGTAAGGCATTTGAAGAGTTTTGTAATGAGCGAGGAATCAAGTTAATACATACGCCTCCCTATCATCCGAGTAGTAATGGTCAAGTTGAACGTGCTGTTCAAACAACCAAAAAGACTTTGAAAAAGTTTGTGCTTGACGCAAAACAGTATGGTGGTAAATATGATTTACCTACTTCCTTACAGGAATTTTTAAGGAACTATAATAATCTTCCGTGCACTTAAGAAGCTTTTATTCCTTCGCATCGTATGTTTGCATTTAAACCGAGAACGAATCTAGATTTATTAAAAATTGAAGAAAGAAAGAATTTTTGCATTAAAGGGCAAAATAAGGAAATTGGAAAGGATAAACAAAAAAATGTTACGTTTGAAAAAAATCAAATAAGAAAGCAGGAAAGTAATAAAGTAAAAAATAAGAAATTAGAAGAATTTAAACCAGGAGAAATTGTTTTATATTTAATAAATAATAGAAATGAAAGATACGTAAATTGGTGTAAAGCTAAAATTTTAAAAAGGGAAAGTGAAGTTGTATATACAATTTTAGTAAATAATTTAATTAGGAAAGTACATGTTAACCAATTGAGAAAAACAATATTAAAAAATTTTTATGATTGTAAAGGAGGTTGCATACCAGAGAGTTATGTGGAAGAAAATCAAAATAATAATACTGAATTTTTAAGGAGTGTCGAAGAAGAAAGGAATTGTGAAAATTCAAATCGCGAAAATATTCCACGCAAATCGAATAGAGTATGCAAACCACCAATTAAATTTAAGGATTATTATTATAATTAAATTGTAGGTTAAGGATGAAGGATGTATTTTAATTATTAAGTTTTGGAATTTTTGTTAAGTTAAAATTTATCTTAAATGGGGAGATGTCATGTATTAAAGAAAAAGTGTTATAAACAAACTCATTCACATGAACGAGGTTTTAGAACAAATGAAGTTAGGTATAATTGCTTAAGAATATTATATGTAAAATGAAGATATATTTGACTAGAGGAGTAGATGTAAAAGAAGACTTCCGAGAGTGACGAATAAGGCGATATAAATATAAGAAGTGAAATAAAGAGAATTGGTTAAAATCGAACTAGTGTGTTATTATTTATTGTTAAAAAGATAGAAATTAAAAAGAGAATAATATTCCCCAGTCGAATTCTGTCAAGTGGAATTGTCCCAATGGAATTGCGTCCAGTGGAATTGTGTCTAGTGGAATTGTGCTAGTGGAATCGCCCGGTTTCTTGTCTCAGTGGAATTGCGTCCAGTGGAATTGTGTCTAGTGGAATTGTGCTAGTGGAATCGCCCGGTTACCGTTATTTCAAAACGCGATATTTTAAAACGCGATGTGGTATAAAACGCGATATGGAACAAAACGCGATACATATTTCTAAACGCGAAATGGTACAAAACGCGATATTTTAAAATGAAAATATTAAAATAATAATAAATATTAATCTTCCTTCATTTAATAAAATTCTCCTTCACCATTATCTTGAAATTTAACATGTACGATCAGAACTAGAAAATCGCGTTTTGAAATATCGCGTTTTGTACCATATCGCGTTTTGTACCATATCGCGTTTTGTACCGTATCGCGTTTTGTAATATTGCGTTTCAAATGGGACCCAAATTTAAAATATTGCCTGATAAATGCATCCCGGTGGATTGCATTTTTCCATATTTATTTCTCAAATTATTATCACTTCACTAACACTAAATTACACAACACTAATAAACCAAATAAAACTAAAATTAACATAAATAAATAAACACTTAACACATTTTTAACAAAAAACACTTTATAAATAAAATAAATAAATAATAAATTAAATTTTCGAAGAGGACGACATAAACACGTCCATTCTCTTCAAACGTCAATCGCTTTCCTAAATGTTTTGAAGTTTAGAAATGAACAAAAATTAAAATGTTTAAAAATGCTGGAACCTTTAATGACTCCAAGATACATTAAACGAAAATCAAACTCAGCAAATATGTTTATGGAAGAGCAATGGAATAAGAAGGTACGATCAAATAAATCACAAAAACATTTTGGCAAAACAGTTCTACAAAGGTATAACAACAAAAAATTATTTGAATCTAATACTACAAATGATCAAATACTGAAACAGTGGAAAGTTGAACAGATACCAATATTAAGAAATGGTTTCACTAAAGCTTCAGGAGGCAAAATTATAACAGTGATCAATACGTGTGGGTTCGACTCGCTAGTCATGATTTTTGTAAGTTTGGGACTCGATAATGCATTTTTGAATTTAAAATTTTCCGAAATTAAAACAGATTTTTTTAACTTGATTTCAATTAAAATAAAGACAAAAAAATATCAAGCGAAACTTATGACACTCGCACAAACATATTGTTTGACATATTTAAGGAGATAAACTGTATAAACAATTTTGGAAACATTACTACACTAAACGCTGAGTGCCAAATAACGTACCTAATCAATAAAATGGTACCCCAGTCCACATCAGTGTATCAAAAATGTGATGAGGAAAATGTGGTTCGAATTCAAAATTCACAGAGCTGTTACATACCGTTGGATATTTTCACTGTAAGCGACAATACCCTGCGAATATTGAAAGCTCTATATTATTCTGAACCTTAACTTGCTCTAGTTGTAAAGCACTCCTTAAAGTTATCAAAGTAGTAAGCCGTCACGGCATAGCAATTGAAGATGTACTGACATTCACCAAGTGATATAACGAAGATGTCATTGAACTGGAACTCGCAAGGAAAAAGGAAAGTCGGAAGACCAGCAATGACATGGAAGAGAACACTACTAGCTGAAGCGAAACAAGTCGGAAAATCATGGGTAGAGATAAAAGCAGTAGCCCCCAACAGAGTAAAATGGTCCAGCCTAGTAGACCCCTATGCCCCTAAATTGGAGATAAAGGGAAAAAAACAAAAAATTTAATCAACAAATGGCTCTAAATATTATGTAGAAATAGGTCTTCAAAAATTTTCAATCAAAATAGAAAGGGCATTTTAGCAAGGGCACTGATTTTCGATACATAACTTTTGACGAAGAAAAAAAATGATCAACCGAGCTTCTTCTTCTTCTTCTTCCGCTGGCGCTACATCCCATGAAGGGATTTGGCCGCCTCAACCATGCTCCTCCAAATAATTCGATCCGCCACAAGAGTACACCAGACACGGTGACCGAGTGTGTATAGGTCCCTTTCAACGTCGTCCATCCATCGGGTAGGTGGTCTCGCACGAGGTCCTACTTTCGATGGTACCGACTCTAAGGCCTGTTTGGTGGTCCAATTTTGTGAACGAAGTACATGCCCAAGCCATCTTAGCCTTGACGATTTTATGAATCCAATGATGTCAACTTCATCGAGATCATTTCTGATCTCGTGATTCAGTCGCATTCTGTACGTGGCTCCCTCTCCAATGGGACCGAGAATCCTTCTTATAATCTTACGCTCAGTTATAGCGATTTTCTAGATGTTTTGCGCTGTCCGTGTCCAAGACTCGCAACCAAAGGTGACAACTGATCTTATCAGCGCCTTGTAGATGTCCAATTTTATTTTGCGCGATATATGAGGAAACTTGAAAATTTTGATATTGGCGTAAAATGCTCGGTAGCCTGCTGCGATCCTCGATGAAATGTCCACAGAAACGGAGTTTTGCTCAGTGATCAATGATTCTAGGTATTTGAACTCATTTACCTTTTCATATTGAGTATCTCCTGAAATGAAGTCCCCACGAGTCTACCTTCTCGCGGTCACCATGTATTTGGTCTTCGCTGCATTGATCTGAAGGCCTATTTGTTGGGCTGTTAATTCCAATGGGAGGAGGACTTCTTTTAGAGATATGATGTTACGACCCAGAATGCAAATATCGTCAGTGTATGCTAATAGCTGGGTTGATTTATAATACAGGCAGAGCCATCCATTAAAAGCTGGCACATTGAAACCAATTTTGACGGGATGCCCAAGTAGGACAATACGTTCCATAACATATTCCTCTTAATGCTGTCGTACGCCTGTTGAAAGTCTATGAATAGACTGTGTACAGGGATGTCCTTTTCATAGCATTTCTCCAGCAAAATCCTCAGCGTAAAAGTTTGATCGGTCGTTGATCTATTTGGTCGAAAACCACATTGATAATCACCCAAGATCCTCTCGCTATAACTTTGCTGCTACTACGTTGGCCAAAACCTTGTAGCCTGTATTCAGCAAAGCTATACCGCGATAGTTGTTGCAGTTCAATCGATCTCCCTTTTTATGAAGTGGACAAATAAGAGCCGTCTTCCACTCTACTGGAATTTCTTCTCTAGACCAAATTGTTGTTATTAGCTCAAACATGCGGTAGAACAGATAATCACCGCCATATTTGAGCATTTCGTTGCAGACACCATCCTCATCAGGTGTCTTGTAATTTTTCATCTGCGATATCACGTTCCGCACTTCATCATATGATGGAGGAGGTGGTGGTGTCATCTCGACGTTAATATCACGTTGAAGCAAGAGGGGTTGTTGCTCGGAAGGTGGTGCCTGTTTATTTAAAAGCGAGGAGAAGTAATTTCGCCAAACTTCGAAGACGGTTTTGGTGTCCATTTCTAACTCACCGGATTTGTTGCGAATAGGGCTGCTACGTGGATAAAAGTCCGTAGCTATTTATGCAACGATATCTATCTCTCAGGCTAGAATTTTGGATGTTGCGTGCCTGTTGTTCATGCCATTCCCGTTTTTTCCATCTACATAGCCGATTAGCGATTTTCCTCGCAGTCATGTAGGTGTTATGGAATTGCCTTGTACCAATACAATCATCATCAATCCAGCGATTTTTAGGCCTTGATGGATTTTGGCCTATGGTGGACTTTGAGGCATCGATTACCGCTGTTTTGATAATGTCCCACTGTTCTTAAACGGAGTAAGGAAGTGGTTAATTTTCCAAGATTTCTGATACAGTCATCCCGAAGGTGGCTCTGGTAACTTGGTTGTTCAATGCCGCAGTATTCCAACGAGTGATGCGCTGGAAGCGATGATTATATGTGGTTGATAGACGAAATTTTAATTCAGCAACTACCAGGAAATGGCCTGAATCAATGTTAGCTCCACGTTTTGTTTTGATGTTTTTAAGGCTAGAAAAATGTCTCTTGCACAAGAGGATGTGGTCGATTTGGTTGACCGTTGCCCCGTCGTTTGATTTCCATGTGGCTTTATGAATGCGCTTATGTGGGAAGTATGTGCTGGCAACCGCACCAAGTTGTACAGTAAAGCTAGCTCAATGGTGCGCGTCCCGTTGCTGTTTGATGTATGGTGCAAGGAGTTTGGTCCGATAGTGCTTCGATATGTACTGCCAGCACTGCCAATTTGAGCATTGAAGTTGCCCAAAACAATTTTAATGTCATGTTGCGGAATTTTGCTCAGGACAGTTTCGAGCTGGTCGTAGAAAGCGTTTTTGATTTGATCAGGCTTCTCCTCGGTGGGGGCATGAATGTTCACAAATGTGATGTTAAAGTGATGTCCATGAAACCTGAGTGTACAAATTCGATTACTGACAGGCATAAAGTCAGTTACAAATTGACGGCATCGATTGCTAATCAAGAAACCGACGCCAAATTCATGTTTATCCATGTTATTGGTATAACAGAGAGTTAGTCCGAAGCGACTATAACCGGTGATGTCATTGCCGATTAGTATTGTTTCCTGTAGCGCTACGAGGTCGAGTTTATACGTAGATGCTTGTTCGAAGAGTTGATGGAGGCTCTCCGGGCGAATTAGGCTGAGTACGTTCCATGTTCCAAATTTAAAATCGTTGTCCTTATATCGTGTCCGTGGTCGTTGTTGTGAATCCAAAAATATCCGAGGCTCATGTTGAGGTTTCGTAACAAAAAATGTTTACAGATTGGGCTGTTAACCCAACGCCAACCTTCTGTAGAAGGACCACAGCCCTCATACTTTAGTTTACTCCTTTAGCAAAGTAGTTTCTAGTGGCCTCCACCAAGAGGCAGTGTGAGCACTTGTTGAAGTTGTATGCAGTTACGGTACATGAAGCGAGTCTTGTGTTTATCCCCTTGCATACACAGCAGCCTGACCACCATATAAGGCTCATATAATGACTATATAGGTTGTAAAGGGTATACATTGAGATCATTTTATTAATTATACAACCCGAAGGGGCAACAAAACCGTCAACCAACTGACTACTGACAAACCAGACGTTTCGTTTCTCTTGGAAATGAAAGAGGATCCCTATAAAGGGGCTCTCTGTCTTGAGTTAAATGGTGGTTAAGCTCCATATGAATGGTTCTTCAAAAACAAATTCATCGATTTGTTAATTTTCAAAATTAAAAATTTCAAGAGCCCTATGGCTCAGCAAAAATGCAATAAGTGGTTTGAATTTCTAAATATGTGCCCTTTTCAACATATATAGTCACTATATCAGCCAATCTCCCAGATTCATTATATTTGGTTTAATAGGGTCGCGCCGGTGAGGAAGTTTTTATGGAAAATCGATTCTCAGTCCCTGAGAATTGCGATAAAATGATTGTTACCACAAATATTTTTCTAAATATACCTAATAAACTTCAATGAAACATTTCACCGTCAATAACAAATGGGTCTCGGTCATTTTATTTGACAGCCCTTATCATAAGCTAACTAGCCATGTATCTCACATTGCTGAGACATCTCTGTATTCCGGCCAATCTATAAGAAAGTGAACGTTAAATATGTTATCTCTAAATAGCTCTTCAGTTAAAAATTATTTCATTAAATATGGACATCGCTTTGTTTGGCACTTACAACTATATTTTCCAAGCATTTGGTTTATTGGGTCAACACTTCCTTCGTTCTTATTATAAAGCATAATAGCTTGCATGTAGTTTTCTAGATTCACTAACGACTTCAGTACCATAATGAAACGATAAAAATAAAAGAACGGCTTTGTTTTTCTCCGTTACATACGATACTCAATCAATGCTGCATGTAAAACCAAAACTGTTGATTGTACTGGATACTGCGATCTGATAGTATCTCTTTTGAAATATTATATTTTCTATTCTACCGTGAAGTTCTAACAAAAGCAAATTTCTTTCACAATCTCGTCAAAATTATATCTGTCCTTTCTGTGAACGACCCAGTCAGGTGGGAAGTATTATTCAGCTGGACAGCGCAGTAAGTATTTAAGTATCCAGTGCTACAAAATTTAGCACTCTAGAAACAGTGGGAGCGCTACCGCAATAATTATTTCATTCTGATGCATGCGGCCCATCCGCCAACTACGGGTTGGAGTGATAAGCTTACAATTTTTAAAACCCAACGTTGCAAATTGATGTAATGAATTATTTTTATTTTGTTAAAAATTATTAAACTTTATTGAGTTCATTCAACTTTGCTTCTTTTCATCATATCTGAAGATCTAAATTATGTATATATGGTATTATTGCCAACGTGTTCGTTATATTCACGCTCTGCTTTGCATCATTTAAAGTTTAAATTGCGGTTTTTGACTAATGCCTGATGATTATTTAACGATAATAGTAAACGTGATTAAAGGCTAATCTAATCAAAAATAATTTACAATACAAAACTCTTTCGTTTCTAAACCAAATTCCCAAACGATACAACATATTGATTATGTTTGCATTGTACGTACATAAATAACATATAACCTAATCTGTTGTGTTTGGCAACAAAAATAAAAATCATCAATTTTTGATCAGCATTGAAAACTGTTGTACGACTCTTCTATATTTTGTATCGAAATTGAGAGGACATTATGTTTTGGTTGGGAAAAACTATGATTGCAGCATAATAAATCACTAGAGCAATATTTTTTTATCAACTTTCATATTTTGTTATTTTTATGCTATTCATACTTGGGGCTATTGTTTTTAATTCTTGTAAGGTTTTCTTTGATAATTTTAATAAATCACGAAATGTTATGCTACTACATAATACCTGTAGTATATGTATGTATTTGCATATCATTTTTATTTGTTTACTATTCACTGCTAGTACTGATTATAATTTTTTAAACCAATAAATTTATAATTTGAAAACCTCCTTTTTGTAGATTTTGCTGATTTTTGAATATTTTACTACTGCATTAGATTTTTGCAGTGCAGATGAAAATTTGTGGTTTTAAATAATTTAATAGTTTTTATCAGCTGAGAGGAAAACAAATATGTGTATACTATATACAGTTAGTTATCTGTTTAAAATAGAAAATTAAAGGACTGCTGTAGGTGCTACTTAGTGGTTAAAAATGACGCATTTCAACAAAACGATCTGAATAGAAAAGTGATTTGTCCTCCTCTCTGTTAATAAGACGGGGTAAAAAACCTGTATGGGTTGGTTTTTTACCCAAACAAATTATAATTTTTCAAGTTATGTGCTTAGATCAAAAATTGATTACAAGGTTTGCTCGCCAATTTAAGAACCTATACTGTGGGCTAATGGGCAAGGCCTCCGTCTCTACCAATGCATCACTATTTCAAGGCGTCTTCCCCGTAAGCTTAGAATAATCCAATTCCTCGATCTGTAGTCCACGAAATGATTTTACTCTACTCAGAGCCGCTTGCCCAAACGCGAAGGTACGTGATCCTAAATAAACCACTGCGCTTAAGGACCGTTGATGTTCAACTTAGGATCACTGGTAACATGCACCTTTCAATAGTACCATATAGCTGTACTTAGCAAGGAATTGTATAACTATAGGTTTTGTAAGATGTTCGTCATCCTTGCCAAAATTCACTTTAATTGTAGGAATATCAGTGTCATACATTGGTTCGCATCGAAAATGTGACAAGATGATCTTGAAGATGAAAATAATACTGCCATATTAATATTAGATCACAGCATAATCTTGGCACCCTCGAAAATTCTTAATTTGCTTGGAAGTACAACAGTTCTATTTATGTCGTTTGGTATGATGGAATCTAAACTAGTGTTACAAAGATTTCTCATCGCATCAACAAGTTGGCACTAGGCCTTTATATCATACATTCGAGTACCTCTCTCGTTTGTATGGTAAATACGTAATGCTTTCTCGAGCGCAAACTCACCGGTAGCATTTAACGAAATCTTATCCTGTAGTACTTTATGTTAGGTTAGGTTAGTCCACTAGGACCAGGCATAGACACAAAAAGATCCGTAGCCATACCACAATTTAAAAATTTATCCTCCAACTCATTGAAACCATTTTGATACCCCTGACGTCCATCCTGCTAAGATCCGTCAGGTCATTGAAAAGGGGGCCCTAGAAACGTTAATCTGTTCCGTGCCAGCCGAGGGCAGGTGCAAAGAAGATGAAGTATTGTCTCTTCCTCCTCTTTGTCCTCGTTACTAGCACAGTAGTCATGTGAGAAGAAACCAAGTCTCCTCGCATGCCTGCCTATGAGACAGTGCCCCGTAAGCACTCCAATTACCACACTGATCTGACTCCGCTGAAGTGAAATCAGCTGTTTAGATCTCGCCAAGTCCAATTTTGGCCAGACCTGCCGAGTTATTACGCATGAGGTGCTACTTGACCATATGTCATTCGTCAATTTACTAGCTTCTTCCTGAAGCAGCAGTATACATAACGCAAAAGGCATTTCAATATCCTTTCTGCTTTTAGAAATGTGGTTCGTTGTACCACATCGAGCCAGTTCATCGGCTTTTATATTCCCTGTAGTAATGAAATATAATGGCACCCATATAATATGAATGTTGAACTGATCTGCCGTCTCTCGAAGTCGATATTACATTATACCTCAACCAATTCACAATTTCCTTTATCGCAGTTAGCTTGAAAAATGCTACAGTAGTCGGAGAGACAGAAGGAAAGGTTTAACATAAATTCCTCGCAGAATACCCCAGCCCCGACTTTTCCATCCCGTTTTGAACCATCAGTGAAGAAGTTTAAAACTCCTGGTTCCAAAACTGCATCCATCATCCAGTCCTCCCTGGATGGGATTCTAGTCCGGTACTTTATGTCGAAAGACAGTGACGGGGCAGTATAGTCGGTGGTCTTGATTGAGAATATCTTTGTTGTACAGTATAGATGAGTATCCTGTATTGTTGCAGGTTCACATTAAGGTGGATTTCAGTCGTATGGCAATACAAACTGCCAACTGTTTACCCAAGGTATCTACAGGACTCAAAAATAGCACAGTCTCCAGTGCCTGAGTGGATGTGCTCCTCAGTGCACCATTGATCCTCAGAGAACTTGTTCTCTGAACTTTCGTTAACAGCTTTTGATTGGCAGTTTTGTCCAGACCAGGCCACCAGACTGTTATCACATACAAAATAATGGGTCTGACTATGCGGGGCTCCAGCCCCCAACCCTTTCCAATGGCATTTTTGCAAGAGTATAGCGCTACCGAAGCTTACTTTACTCTTTCCATAGTATTATGTTTCCAGTTTAATTTGCTATCCAAAACGAGACCCAGAAACTTCGCTTCATCTATAAAAGTCAAACTGAAACCATTTAAGGTGAGAGGGTCGATATGAGGAAGTTTGTATTTCTTAGAGAAGAGAACTAATTCGGTTTTGTGTGGGTTCACATTCTACTCACAAGCATTGGCCCTTAATGAAAAAATGCTCAGAGCATTTTGTATAAGCTCACTGAGGATACCGGCATATTTGCCACGGGCGCCAATAGCAAAATCATCCGCATAGGCAACCACCTTGAAGCCACTGTCCTCCAGTCACACCCTGCGGCGTGTACCCCTGCTTGGAAATCTTCTTGCGGAGGATTCCCCCAGACTGGCATTTATGATCCTTCCTATTAGCATTTAGTCTATCCAGTCCTTGATAGATTCATCCACTCCTAGATTCGAAAGTGCCCGAGTTGTAGCCTCTGGAAGCACGTTGTTAAAGGCTCCCTCAATGCCCAAAAAGTTTACCATTGCCTAGTCTCTATACTCGAAAGATTTTTCAATAAAGTATATAAGAGAATGAAGAGCGGTCTCTACAGATCTCCCCTTGCAATAAATATGTTAAGATTTAGACAGCTTTTCCGGTACAATCGTGCCTCTAATATGAGTTTCTATTTGTCTTTCCAGTGTTTTAAAAAGGAAGAAAGACAAGCTAATTGGTCTAAGGACTTTTGGATTGCAGTGTGAGCGTTTTCCCGCCTTAGGTATAAATACAACCTTCACTTCCGTCCATTTACTGACATAGTTCTAGGCTGCGTTTGAACATTACCTCTAACCATGAAATGGTTAGATCCGTAGTTTGTTGAATATCGGCAGGGATGTTTAGTCTACGAGGCTACTTGTCCTATCACCAACTGATGTAGTAGGTGCAGATTCGGAACAATCAGGAAAGTGACTCTCCAGTAGAAGTTCTAACGATTCCGCACTATTTGTGGTACATGCTCCATCCTACCATTGAAGAAAACTTGGTATGGAAGGGCTAGTGGATGGTACTTTGCGCAGCCTGGACCTCTCCGAAGACTACTGAATTTTACCACAGTATAGTCTCCAAGATCTGTTCTTGGCACTTCTTAATTGATATTTTAAATTTTGAAGACTTCCTTATAGGAGTCGCAGTCGACAGCGGCTCTTGTTTTCCTTGCTGTTTTGAAGGGTCTTTTGCATGTTAGACGTGTTTATTGAATCTTCTTAGACCACCAGTGTGGCCGAGATTTACCCCTAGGCCTACTAAGAGGACTAGAGCCCAGTATTCATTAAAAGCGCTGGACAGCTCGTCGTAATAAATTACCCAGAATAGTTCTAAAGGTATCCCAGTCGGGTATCCTTCCGTTCCTGTAGATTGGACATTTTGGAGAAGCCAAGTCCATTTCGCATTGAAGATAACAGTGATCAGAAAAGGAGTGGTCTTCCGACACTTTCAAGTTTAATAAACCATGCGTCAAGAGACAAGTGTAATATCTAATACCTCTTGTCTATTTCTAGTTATAAAAGTCGGCTTATTGCCTATGTTGCATAATATGTATATAAAGATAGTACTTAAAATGTAATCAAGGAGTAACTCACTTCGTTCATTAGTGTCCGTACTTCCCCAGAATGTGTGATGAGAGTTTGCATCACTCGCCAGATGACTCCAACCTTACGCTTCTGAGCCTCCAAAATTAGTTTACCTAGAATGACTGGTGGTTACAGTAGTAGTGTAGAATCTGAAGCTGACCTCGGAGCCTCCAGCTTGTCCGCGTAATTCTTGTACACATTCAGTGTAACTATACTGAAACCATCGTTAATTAAACCGTGGGTGTTTTCTAGTGCAGTCAGTGATTCCCTGTTTAAAATAATAACAGTTAACCTATAGTCAGCCTTTGTCTCTTCGAGCTTGGAATCTTTCCAGTTGTGCGTTGGCAAATCCGGGTTGCCAACCTGCAACAACTGGAGTATTACCTTCAGATCACTAGGCTCCAAAGGTATGTGCACCCTAGCTCTTGGTCTACAGGGGATCTATTCCCTATCAATAACAGCAAGGCTGGCTCCGGGCTATACCTCGCCAAATCGCTCCATTGCCTTCTTGTAAAGCAGGAGGGATCTCTGATCAGCACAGGCAGTTAGTTTCACCTGATTCCTGTGCCAGCCATAACCAGCTGATCCTTGAGCACCTCACTAAAAGGCCTCATACAGGTAGCTTGCAGCTTCGTCCGCTTGACGATCTTAGGACTTTCATACTGCGATCTTACTCTTTTTAGCTGTGAGCCAGCTGAAGGGCCCACCGACTTTGTTCGGTGACTTTTTGTGCCCACGCAAGCCTGGCTTCGTCTTGTCCGACCTGTCTTCCGGCGAAATGTTATTTATTTTTACTAGGGCCCTTCAGGCCTTTCTCCTAGTATTATATGTTGATCTTGAGGAACCAGCTTCCTTCGTGCTTTGGTTCCGCTTTGTTAGCACAGGCTGCGTTTTTATTGTAGACTTAGAGGAAGGCCTACAGACCCGAGTCTCCTTGTCTACATCTGTTAGGGAGCCGGACTCGTTTGTTTGTTGTTGTGTTTGTTATAGCTCTTTCATGTTATGTCCCACGAGTAGCGGAGAAAAGAGTGTCCATCTGTGCACAGATCCACAATACACAGATAAGGCTACTTAATCGGGAGGGCGCCAGGTATCCGGATCCACCGTTAGCGACTGTACTAGTTTTTAAAACTGGGCCCCCAGTCTGGTCGATTATCGGCACGGAACATATTGATTCATATAGCGCCGTGTTTTAGCCTAGAAGCGAATAAATAAGCTCACTAGAGGTAACCCGAGCACTTGTGGAACCTGCAAACTACAGAGCTGACAACAAGTGCCAACTTGAATTCCCCGCACAACTTCACACCAGACCGCCTTATTAGTCGATAATTATGTAAAAAATTGTGTTATTATTTTATTCAAAATACGTAAAACTTTGCCAGTTTTATAGAAATTTTGATAGTAGGATTGTATCTCAACAGTTTTTCGACAGTATAAGTAATTTTTCCGGGAAAATTTTGCAATTTTTTATGGAAATTTTTTTCAATTTTCCATTTTTTTTTTTTAAATTATTAAAAAGTTTACATTTTACCTTATTTATAAATAAAAAATATAAAAAGTGACCATTTTCTCGGAAAATATGGCAATTTCCGGGAAAATTTGGATTTGCAAACGTAAAAACAACAATAGAATTTCATCTTAATCAGTTAAGAAATGGCCAATTTTAAAATATGACGTTTTGACACATGCCCTAGTGTACAATATGCCGTAGTGTGCCATATGCGGAATAGGGCCGAAAGGCCGAATGTCGAAAGAGCGAATGTCGAAAGCCCAAATGAAGAAAAACCGAATGTCGAAAGGCCGAATGTCGAAAGGCCGAATGTCGAAAGGCCGAATGTCGAAAGGCCGAATATCGAAAAGCCGAATGTCGAAAAGCCGGTTGTGTCGAAAGGCCGTTTGTGTTGAAATTTATTTTAATTTTTGAACTTTTTATGAATGAAAATTTTCAAAAATTTAATTTTTATGAAAACAAAAATTTATATGGGCTGGGACCTTATCTAGAAAAAAATAATACAGACACTGAAAATCCCGAAAAAATTCCAGAAAAAAAATCCAGAAACATAAAAATTCAGATAAACAAAAATCCAGAAAACTAAAATCCAGAAACGCAATTATCAAAGTGCGGACCAAATTAAAATTAAAATTTATAAAATGTCTATCGAATTTTACTTTTTCCGTAAAGTTTTTAATATTTACAATAATGTAAATTGCTTCGTCGACCTTTCAGACACAGATCAAAGGAATCGTATCGCTCATATCGCTTCTACTGATAGTTCTACCACAAATGTTTCAAATTATTTTGTGGTTGGCTTAATTCGTTGGGTTAGTATGGCATCGACGAATGAATTATATCACTCGTATCGCTTCTACTGGTAGATGTACCACAAATGTGTGTCGGCCTTTCGACCCATTCGGCTTTTCGACATTCGGCATTTCGACACATTCGGCCTTTCGACCCATTCGGTTTTTCGACATTCGGTTTCTCGACATCTTGTATGTCTGTTTTTTTTTATTCGAACTTTTCGGAAACATTTAGAAACAAAATGTGTGATGTCCCGTTTTCCAGATTTCCAAAGGTGGCAAGTCTAGTAGCAACAATATAAACACGACATAGAAATAGTTCAGCCGGCTAAAATAGCATTCCAATGAAACTGACGTTTTTATCAATGCTAATCTAGTTGTAGAATAATTGCAGCAAATGTTGTATTTGAAATTGTTTGCAGAAATCAAATGTTGTTGATAGTAAATTGGCTATACAATCTATAGTTCTTGTTCGAAATAGTTAAGATTGAGAACCGGCTTGTTCTAAAAATGTGACTATAAACGTAGACTGTAAATGTTATCACTTACATTCCCTACAAATAAAATCTTTTTTTTTTGTTTTAATTACGATAAGAGTTCATTGGCTACTTTACCTGTGTAAATCATTTTTGTAGCTAATAAAAAAAAAAAAGATGTTACATTATTTTTTTAAACAGCCACTTCTATAACAAATACTAATTAACGTTTTAACAATTAAGCAAAATGTAAGCATAAAACACGAGTAAATTAAACCTATACAAATTTTGTATGTATCTGGTTTTTAAAGAAAAAATCTTTCATTTTTTGTTGTATTCTCACTCAATTAAATGAGAACTGTTTGGTGTGGCCTACTCCAAATGAAATTTATTTTTAAATTATGTTTTATTTTATTTGTGTTAGTAATTACAACAAGTAAACTATCAATATACATTATGTATATATACACAAAGCTGTTATATATGTATATGTTAAAAATACATATATAACATAGTTTTTTTTTTTTTTTTATTAAATGTTAACGCAAACATGCGCCGATCATTTTACATTTTGCGGACATCGTGTCAATGGTCGGCCTTGAAATTTATATTATTATTGTGAAAAAGAATATTCAAAGTAGGTCATGGCCTGCATGTTAAAATAATGTAACTATATAGAGTTTCTATTGCTTTTCTATATATAAGTTTCTCACTCTGTAAAATGTTAGAAATTTATTCGATTTTTTTTTTGTTTTTTTTTTTGCATTTTATATTTACGGTTTGTTTTGTTATGGAATAGAACGAGATAAGTCTAGTAATAAAATTTAGTGTTTATTAAACACAGAAACAAACCGCTTTGTTTGTATTTGTTGTGGAATTACATAGCCGGTTTTGGATTAGAAACATGTGTTTTTATTTGAAAATTTATAGTTGACGGTTACCGAGTTAAATTCAAGGTTAGGTAAAATTCCGTAGTTTTTTTTCTTACTTAGCCCACGCATTTTAATATCAATAGAGAAATGAAAACTTTTTACAAGCGAAATCCCAAATTGAGGTATAATTTTAGCTTATTGACGTCATCGATGATGCAATCGGTAAAATTAGTTTGCATATATGAAAAGGCGATGGATGATTCATCGAATACAAATACTACTTAAGCTTCAATTAGAAATTGCTTTTTCACTTTATTAACAGTTACATTATTGTTATGTGCGGTAGCAACCGTTATAGAGAGTTTTTTTTTGAAAAATTAAATTTCACTTCTCTATTGATTATATTTACAAAATGAATTTTAATATTTTGCTACTATTTCATTCAGTAAATTAATTAGTGAAGCGAACACATTTTATAAATTAAAATTGTTGTAATTTAAAACCCCAAATTACTAATGTCTTATTTACACGATTGTTTTTGTTATTAATTTTCATGATTAGTTTTTTTCAGCAGAATTGTATAGGAACAAAACGATGCCAATAATTTCCGTCATTTAAAACAGCTTAACTCCCTTTATTCCTTGTAAGGTTAAAGTTGCTTAAATCTTAAGATTTGTACCGATAGGATATACAGAACATTTCAGAAGATCGTTTTACCGGAAAATACCAATAGCATGACTCTTTCAGCTTTCATTTTTTACAAGCATATAAACATACTTAGGAAAAATCATAAAGGCGATTTCGATCTGCAACCTCAAAAAAAAATTATCTCTGTCCGTCTGTTCTTCTATCTAATTTCTCTGTACGTCAAGTTTGACAACCAGGACTGTTGGGCGTCCAATTACTACTTTCCCTGTCATCGAATATGTCGCGTTATCATAATGAACCAAAAACAACATTACCTGCAGTGGCAAACAACCAATCATAGAACCAACGTACTAAAACGATCACCAAGTGATGACAACAGGGTAAAGTTCTTTCTTTCTGGTCGTGTCCTTTCCTGAAAGTTTTATTTTCAAGTGTGTATCCGAATTTATTCGAAAATGTATCCATATATGGGAGTAAGTTGTATAATGCGGGGCCGTAGCTGAGCGGGTGAAATCGTTGACGTGCCCCAAAACTATATATACAATTATTGTAAATTGAAACACTTCACTTTTAGGTTAAGTTACTTTTATTCACAATGATTATTGAATTTAATTTATTATTATGATAATATTATAAGATTTATTTATTAATTTATATAAATTAAGGTTTTATTAATATTGTCCACCACCAGTTTAGAATTTAAAAATGTCGCGATAAAAATGTATCCAAAACATGGACGTGCTTGTGTAAGCAAAAACGAGCGAATGATATTTTTCTATAGAGAAAAATACGCGACGACGAAAAAACGAAATAAAATTGAAGCGGATGAATATATCGAAAATGAATTGTTCGTTTTTGTTTATTGGTTTTTGGTGTGTAGTTAAAAACCGGAGCGATGAATCAATATGCTCGTTGGTTGAGCGGTTGCGGTTGCGTTGCGGTAATGTGTAAGCTGTATGAGTGCGCTGATACGTGTGGATTATTGTAGTGGCGAACGAATGGATGTATTTTGCATGAGTGAGTATGTTTTGAATGAGTGCGAATATTTTGCATGAGTGAGACGCTACAGGACTCCCCCGCAAGTGATTTCCCCTCCTCAGGGAATTATTGAATGAGTAGATGCTATACGGACGCTTTTGTGAGTTCGAAGGTTTGATGTGAGATCAGCTGAACTAAGAATTCCGTACGCTGGTTTGAGCCGATCGATTGAAATGGTTTGGTTTTTACCATTAATCGATACGGTGAATTGCTTGCGTAGTTTACGTATGACTTTATACGGACCTTCGTAAGGAGGAGATAACCCCATGCGAACCTTGTCTGTTCTGACGAAGACAAAATCACAGTTGTCGAGTGATTTCGGAACAAAAACATCGTCTTGTTTAGTTAGACGAGTTGCTTTGGGTATAAGGTTTTGCATGGTTTGTCGCAGTTGGTCGACGACTGTGTCGGCGGTTGGAAGAGGTGGAAGAGGATTATCGATAAAGAACTCACCGGGTAGCTTGATGGTTTGTCCGTAAACCATTTCAGCTGGTGAGCACTTGAGATCTTCTTTCACTGTTGCTCGGATTCCAAGAAGTATGATTGGTATTTCCGAGCTCCAATTAATTGTGTTGCTTCTGGCCATTAATGCGGCTTTTAGTTGCCGATGGAAGCGTTCGACCATGCCATTGGCTTGCGGATGATAAGCCGTTGTACGTATCCGATGAGATCCGAGGAGTTTCGTTAACTCTGAGAAAAGCTTTGACTCGAATTGCGTTCCCTGATCAGTTGTGATGTGAAGGGGCACGCCGAATCGTGATACGTAATTGTTTACAAAAGTAGTGGCAATGGTTGCAGCTGACATGTTCGTCATGCAGTATGCTTCGGGCCAGCGAGTGAAGCGATCGACACAGGTGAGTAGATATGAATATCCATTAGACGGAGGAAGTGGACCTACAATGTCTATATGGATATGCTCGAATCGACCAGGTGGAATGTCAAATTGTCCATGGGGTGATTTGGTATGGCGTTGAACTTTGGCACGTTGGCAGGATAAACAAGACTGAGCCCAATTGCCTACGTCTTTGTTTATACTAGGCCAAAAGTAGCGAGCAGTAATCAATTTACGCGTTGCACGGACTCCAGGATGCGAAATGTTGTGAAGCGTGTCGAAGATAGCTCGACGCAGTGGTGCTGCAATGTATGGGCGATTGTTCCCAGTAGATGTTTCACAAATAATTTCGAGGCCAGGTAGTTTAAAAAGTTCTAGTTTCATTGATGAACTAGAGTGACATTCGGAACCAGAAAATAAATTCTGAAGTTCTAGGTCGACTTTTTGCGTGTTTGCGATTTGATTTAAGTCGATGTGTGTATCGACTGCGGCCGCTTCGTTGTCGGTAGTGCGGGATAGTGTATCCGCGACAACATTGTTATGTCCGTGGACATGCTGGATGTCCGTTGTAAATTGACTGATATAATCCAAGTGGCGAGATTGCCTTGGATTGCGTTCAGTTTTTGACTGGATTGCTCGTGTCAGAGGCTTGTGGTCGGTGTAAATGGTGAAGTCCCGACCCTCAACAAAATATCTAAAGTGTTTGACTGCTAGATATATGCCGAGTAATTCCCGATCGAATGCGGAATATTTCTTTTCGGCATCCGAGAGTTTCTTGGAAAAGAATCCCAGTGGCTCCCAACACTCGTTGTTGTACTGTTGTAGTACTGCACCGACAGCAGTGTTTGATGCGTCAGTGGTTAAACTGAGTTTTGAGTCACTCAGCGGGTGTGCCAGAAGTGTTATCTGGGCCAATTCAGCTTTTAGCGACGAGAATGCGTGTTGACATTCGTCGGGCCAAGAGAAGTTCTTGGCTGTCTTGGGCTTCTTGAGTAAAGCTGCCAAGTGTGAATGAATTGGTGCGAGTGTTTCAGCGAGCTTTGGTATGAATCGGTGGTAGTAATTTACCATGCCGACAAACCGCTGTATACTTTTTATTGAAGTAGGAGCTGGGAATTCCCTAATGGCGTTAATTCGTTCTTCTGACGGCAGAATACCATTAGGGGTGATCTTGTGGCTGAGGAAATCAAGAGTGGATGCGCCAAAGACGCATTTTGAACTCTTGATATGAACATCAAACTGCGTTAACCTGTGGAAGAGTGTTTCCAGGTGAAGTTTGTGTTGCTCCTCATTATGCGAAGCTACAAGAATGTCGTCAATGTAGACGAAGACGAAGTCTAAATCGCGTACGACTTCGTTCATGAAACGCTGAAACGTTTGCGCGGCATTGCGTAGTCCAAATGGCATTCGGGTGAATTCGAAAAGACCAAATGGAGTAGTGATTGCCGTTTTATGAACGTCTTCAGGTGCGACGGGAATGAGATGGTAAGCTCTGATTAGATCGATTTTTGTAAAAATTTTGCAACCATGCAAGTGCATGGAGAAATTTTGGATGTGGGGTATCGGATAGCGATCAGGTGTTGTGACCGTATTTAAGCGACGATAATCCCCACATGGTCGCCAATCATGATCTTTCTTTTTCACCATATGGAGCGGACAAGATACGGGAGATGCAGATGGCCTGCAAATCCCTAATTCCACCATGTGCTGGAATTCTGTGTGTGCGGCTTTGTGACGAACTGGATCTAGTCTGCGTGGTCTTGACACAGGCAGATGGCCTGCTGTGACAATATGGTGGACCACGTTGTGCTGGACTGGCAAGTTATAGTTAGGCTCTGCTGTGAGGGATGGAAATTGCTTGAGCAGAGTACCATAACCGTTGTTGACTGCGAAATGAATCGGTGTCGGTGTGTCGACAAGAACCGAGGTGGCATTGATTGACAGCTGTGTCGCTGAATCAACCAGCCGCTTGTTTTTTAAGTCAACAAGTAAGCCAAATTTGCACAAGAAATCGGCGCCAATGATCGGACGATTCACCGCAGCTAAGATGAAAGCATGCGTGAATGCTCGTTTGAGTCCGAGATCCACCTGCAGCAAATGTGTGCCGTAGGTGTGGATTGTTGTGCCATTGGCGGCCGAGAGAACTAGATTATTATTTCGATTTGTAAAAGTATAAGCTTGCTTGAAATAATTCGCTGGGATGACCGAAAGGTCAGCGCCAGTGTCAATTAGAAATAGGAATTTATTATTTTTGTCTAACACGAATAGACGGGCTGAACTTTTAAAGGTGTCTGACGATGTCGTCATTACCCGCTGGTTTACAAGTTTTTTTGTGGTGTGGTATCAATGTCCATCTTGTTGATGGAGTGCTGCGCGTTATTGAAAATGCACGGTTGAATGCATTTGCGTGCTGCCGCACCATGTTTAGCGTGATACCAACACTTGCCCAATCGATTGTTAACACTCTGGGTGTTGTTACCTTGTGATTGTGAACGTGTTGCTGAGCGTCCCCTTGATCTACTCCGACCGCTTCGAAACAAGCCCGATAGTCGAGCCTCGATGCGCGCCAGGCGATCTTCGATTGAATTTGACTGAGGAGTGGGGGAACGACTCTGTCTATTCGTGTAGTTCGGATTTGTGTTACGATTGATTGCTTGTAAGTTTGGTAATGTGCTCATGTTCGTCACTTCGTACATGCGGTCTGCTATTTTAGCCAGTTCTTCAACTGTTGTGGTAACTGGTTGTGCAGTCATCGCTATTTTAATAACCTCGGGCAATTTTCGAATCCAAATGGATCGAATGATTGTATCGCTCAGAGTGTTTTGGCCTGCGAGGTTGCGTAAGTGACGAAGCGCCTCAGAGGGGCGTCGGTCGCCGAGAGCTTGGCTGGACAATAGGGCTTCTAAACGCCGCTCGTCCGATGGAGCCAATCGTTCTAACAGAGTTTGTTTTAGGACAGAATATTGATTGTCTTTTGGTGGTTGCTGTAAAAAGTCGCTAATGGTGTCACAAATTTCGGGCGAAATTGTTGCTAAAACGTACGAGTATTTCGTTTTTTCTGACGTGATGCCTCGAATTTCGAATTGGATTTCGGCTAAACGAAACCAATTGTTTGGTTGTTGTGGCCAGAATGGTTGCAAGTTGATTTTTGCTTGGGTTGCGACTTCTCCTGTTGATGTCCCTGGTTTTGGTTGTTGATCAACCTTCATGGTCTCTTCGTTGTCTGACATTTCGATTTTATAAAAGCGAATTCGTGTATATGTTATACGTCACTTCACAAGAAAAAAAAATATGTACCCGAAATTCAAACTTAAACGTTAGAAAATAAATGTCTCGTGTGAACAAATATTTTAAGTAGAGCCGTATTTTGGAAAAAAAAAAATGGTTTATATGGGACCTAGTGCTATCAACAGTGATTCAAAAGAAGCAATCAATAGTGGTTGAATGAAAATTAATTAATAGTGGAATGGTTACCATGTATGAAATAAAAAATATGGCACGTAATGGCCGACGAGGTACCCCCGAATTACTGAACGGGCGTGTTACCTCGTATTGGGGGGGCTCGTTGAAAATATTATATAAATGTATGCAGAAAAATATAAATAATAACCGAAATATTCAACACGGTTCTATGCGTATGTTACGCTGGAAATGACCAATAAACTAAACAAACAATTCTGTAAATGAATTTACTGAAACCGAATTTAGCAGAATGGTGAACAATTTACATCAAGATCGTTTTACAAATTTTTTATAGAAATCTTTTTGATTGTATGCGTGATAATAATGATTACGTGTGATAAGCGACACGTTTTAATATATGTAGTATAAATGTTTAATAAAAAAAAATGTTTGAAATTGAAAATCAAAAAAAATTAAACACTTAGCTGTAGTTACTGATGTTGTTGTTGTTGCTGCTGCTGATGTTTGTCGTTGTTCCGTTGTTTACTGGCTTTTCGTTAATTTAAAGATGTTTAAATGTTGTAATTGCACTATTTGTGTGCGTAGATGCGCTGTGTTTTGTTGCGCCCGTATATGTATACTTAAACTTCACGTTGTACTAGCTTTAATATGTATTGCTTTTGAATTTTTTTTTGTTGTTATGGCACCATATGTAGGCGCATTTATTCTGTATAAACTGTACTTTTACTGGTTTTTATTCGCTGTAACGGTATTGTTTTTGGAATGTTATCCGTGAAAATCCATGACAAAAAAAAAATGTATTCCCAAATTAATTTGTTGGTTAAATGCGCTTTTTTTATTTGTAATGTTACTGCGGCACTGTATTTATTTGTTATACACTTGTTGTTGTTGTTTTGTGTATGATTATGTCCTCATTTTGTTAGCAAGGGCACAGAAAAAAAAGAAAAGAAATGTTTGTAACAAATTGCGTTTTTATGTTGGAATTCATATATGTTTGTAATAAATGAATATTTATGGTTACGTACCTTTTTCGCCTGGCACTATTGCAGTCTTTTGTGTGCCAGGCGCGTAAATAAATGCGTTTAATAAAATTTTCGCTGTACCGCCTTATGGAAAAAATCCTATGATAAAAAATTTTTGTTGAACCGTAAATTGGGTTTGTTCCGATAATTTTGTTGGATTGTAAATTTCGGTGTTCTTATAATATAATAGAGTTGCTGTTGAACCGTAAACACGGTCGTCGTGGGTCACCAAATATAATGCGGGGCCGTAGCTGAGCGGGTGAAATCGTTGACGTGCCCCAAAACTATATATACAATTATTGTAAATTGAAACACTTCACTTTTAGGTTAAGTTACTTTTATTCACAATGATTATTGAATTTAATTTATTATTATGATAATATTATAAGATTTATTTATTAATTTATATAAATTAAGGTTTTATTAATATTGTCCACCACCAGTTTAGAATTTAAAAATGTCGCGATAAAAATGTATCCAAAACATGGACGTGCTTGTGTAAGCAAAAACGAGCGAATGATATTTTTCTATAGAGAAAAATACGCGACGACGAAAAAACGAAATAAAATTGAAGCGGATGAATATATCGAAAATGAATTGTTCGTTTTTGTTTATTGGTTTTTGGTGTGTAGTTAAAAACCGGAGCGATGAATCAATATGCTCGTTGGTTGAGCGGTTGCGGTTGCGTTGCGGTAATGTGTAAGCTGTATGAGTGCGCTGATACGTGTGGATTATTGTAGTGGCGAACGAATGGATGTATTTTGCATGAGTGAGTATGTTTTGAATGAGTGCGAATATTTTGCATGAGTGAGACGCTACAGTTGAATATGGCAACAATCCGGGTGAAGAGGATTCATTACAGGAAGACCCCGAAAGATCTCTCAAGAGAAGCAAATATTGCAAGAGCAATTCCGGATAAGACCGAAGAAATCGTCCAATTGTAAATTTCCCATGTTCAATCACGTTGAGATTCAGTAAACCTCCTAAAATCAATCATCATGTTTTCACATACTAATTGAAATTTAACCCTTTCACTGAAAGAAGGTAAAATTTTGCCCAGAAAAAACTACCACCGTTAGCTATTCAAAATCAGAGAAGGGAGGTCCCTTTCTCCCCCAATCCCCACCTAAAAAATTGTACTAAGGAGAGGAAATAGTGACCCAAGTTTCATGTTGCCAGTTGCTTCCTGTCTGCCGCACTGAAAAGTGAAAGTTGGCTTCGAGTCGATTTTACCCCCGTTTTCAGTTGCATTTTGTCAACTTTATAACAAAGGTAAATATTTGTTTTGCCAACCATATCACTACTCTGCCGTGTTAAGAACAAAAATTCACATCTGCCTTTTTATAGTTTTGAGTAATTTCAATTTTTCTATTTTTGTTTACCATGTCGTTATATGAAACTTAACTATTAAATAACGTAATTTTATGGCATTTGATGCACGATATTTGACTTATTAAAAACGCAGAAATATAGGTATTTATAATAAAATATAATTTGGTTACACGGGAAGTATTTGGCTTTGTCTTCCCCATTTATTTCTCCCACTAATCACATATCACAAAAAATGGACAGAAAGTTGACATATGTTATGTATTACCATATTAGTGTGATTTATGATCGTTTAAAAATTTGTCAATCTTTAAACCACCAAATTGCCACATTTTTGCACCATCCAATTTTGTCGATCAACTTGTCGACATTTTGTGAATAATTTGTGGAATAGCTATTTTGCGGAAAATTGTAAAAATGTAAACCTTGATCTGTGACGGGATTCTGATCGCGAACAGGCAGGTTTTCATTTACACTTGTGTCGGTATATGGCGACCCCATAACATTCCAAAATTGTTTACTTACAATTTATGGTTCATTGGTAAAAAACAATACCGGACAATTACGCGGTATATTGGGTCCACCGGTTACGTCAAAAAATAACATTCGGGACAAAAAGTTACGCTAAAAACCACGAGGCAAGCACATCTAGAATAAAAAGACATAAATGTTCATTTGCTTAAATTAAATATTTTATTATTAATTTTATCTATTTGTATTAACTGAAGTACAAAACATTAATTAATGTAATAAATAGTGTGAAATTAAATGTAAACGTTGTTTGTTTTAAACTAAAATCGATGTGAATAAATTGAGTTTCCCGTAAAGTAGCCCCAAATTATCCGTTGCGCTAAACGCGTCGTTAACGTGGTATAATGGCCTATGTCAACATACGTTGCGCCACAAAAATACCTACATTGGCGACTCCTACGCGATATTAAGATATTATATAAGTTATATTGTAAAATAAAGCTTTTCAACCACGCGCACACAAGCGTGCATTACATAACCTAAAACACAAAACACGTGTAGAAAGGTGGATCTCGATATAACACTATCAATCAACGGAGTATATTATCAGCATAAG
This sequence comes from Tipula helvola, assembly GCA_963556165.1. NCBI lineage: Eukaryota > Metazoa > Arthropoda > Insecta > Diptera > Tipulidae > Tipula > Tipula helvola. The sequence continues at coordinate 295,520,474 of OY744481.1, read as the reverse complement.
CAATATTGCCAGCAAATTTAAACGGCTTACAAGTCAAATTCATCGGGAATAAATCAGTACCATAAGACGATGCTACAATCGACACACGCAACCACCGCCGAATTTAACACGCCATACCCAACAACAAGGGAGAACTTGTATTATATAAATTTAAATAATAATTAATGTAAAATTAAGTTGATGTAACAGTGTGCGGGCGCCAATGATAGTGGTGTGCGACATTAGTCAAAAAAAAATTGTATCTATCGTTGTAATAATCGTACCGAATGATTATCCACAACGTGTAATTGTCGTTAACTCATTAGAAAAAACCGAGCATAGATACAAAATTTTACTCTCCCACCGCGTTTTAACTATTTCTATCGGCGTGTTTCACAATGGGCGGAACGGCCCAAGTGTACAAATTGGCGGTGAAATACGCACCATTCAATCGTGACGATCCAGAAATCTGGCTCACACAGTTGGAAGTACAGTTCGGAATTGGGGACATCACGAGCGATGCTACCAAATATGGATATCTCATCGCAGTTCTCGACCCACACACTGTTAAATGCAGACGCGATCAAATCCTTGAATCGTTGAAAATTAAACTCGATCGATTACTGTCCGGACTGCAACTGGGCGACAAAAAACCATCGCAGCTTTTACGCGAGATGGAAGCGTTGTCTGTTAATCAAGTAACCGAGCCAGTATTGTGAAATTTATGGCTACAGCAGCTCCCAACACACGCGCTGGAAATCTTATCCGCTGCCGACAAAATAATCGACGTGCAGAAACCAGCCGGTATATATAACTTAAAGGCTTCGACAAACGAAATACAGGGAATACAATCAAACAATTTCCTTTCGTGACGGATTTCATACACCAACCCGCATCATGTATGTACCATATTTTCGAAGATAGACCTCGTTCGTGCTTATCACCCATCGATGAACAGGACATTTAAAAAACGGCGATGATTACTCCATTTGGATTGTTCGTGTTTCCGCGCATGGCATTTGGGTTACGCAACAAGTGAGCTGGAGCACTCGCTGAGGATTATAAACATCAAAACTTTTATTTAACTTAAATAATTAACAATTCACATTTATTGTAATCTACCTTAAACGTGTTACAATGAACAGAATCAGTCATAATACCAATTGATACTGAGCGATAGAACTTCCTTTATAAAATCGCCCATCGACTAAACTGTCCTTTGTATATATCCAAGCGCATATACAAAATTCAAACGCCCAAGAATAAAGCTAATATTGTATATTAAAACTCTTAGACTACGGTCATAAAAATCTGATAGCAACAACTCAACAAAAGACGATGGCGTTCCTCTGCAATCTAAAATTATTAAAATTTTAATTACATATAGCAATGTGGAAATTAATCATACTCACATTTATTTTCGACCCAGAATTCCTGACGCTCTTCTAATAAACAATCAAAATAATGAAATCATGAAAACAATAACATTTAATCTTATTTGGTTAAAATATACTATTTAAACTGAATTAACCTATAAAATACAGTTTGTAAACCATAAATTATCTATAAAACAATTTAATTTACATAAACAAATGTAAATCCTACACAAGATTCGTATAAATCAAACCACATTCATGTAAAGCGAAATTCTCTAAACTGACAACAATAAGAAACAAATGAAAGTTTTGAAAAGGCCGGTTTTACAAAATTGCTTTACGACATGAAGAACATTTCACATAAAAGGTGTATTGAAATTGAAAATAAAATTTGCATATTTTTCCAAATTGATTTAAATATCTGATTTATTAGAACCATTAGATTAACCATTTTGGTTTCAGAATTATGGTTTTTTGTCTTTATGTGTTAAAAACAAATATATTAAGGTGGCTTTCCAATTTGAAGTTGACTGAATAGAAAAAGTAGGAGGTAATGTTTTTAACAATACACTAATTCGAATATGTCGTAAATTATGTAAACGCTCAAAATTTGATAATTACATAATAAATAATGTAGGTATATATGTATATGTTTCTAAAATCATGCAATAAATCTAATTATAACAATGGCATGGTCATAAAAATGTATAATATAAAATGCGCCCACATGCCTACACGACTTTTTTTTTATTTACATTTGAAAATTCTTAATAAATTGGGAATAGTCCTCAAGGATTTAATAACGATACACACATAAGAATAAATCAAGCTTAATTTTTTTCTAATTTTAATATGATTGCATGCATGCAACAATGCCATAAAATACTTCCATATAATATATTATAGTATGATACATAATTAAATATAATATATTGGGGAAATAGCAGATTGTATAACACATGCGGGGTTCGAATAATTTGTTTTACATAATTTCGTATAACCTAGTTTGCATATTTTATCCTATATGTCTATAAGTTAAATGAGGTGACGCCAGAGAATAACTAAATATAAGCAAAATGTGTCTTTGGGGAAAAATTTATTTAAAAAAATGTTTGTTAATGAAATTATTTGCCAGTATTTTCAATTGTCCAGATGAAACAAAACTAGCACCAACACTTGCAATATCTCTCAGCCCCCAATCAGCGAAATCACAACGCATGAAATACTCATTAGATTTCTGGGCTAAAATAGTTCTTAAAAATTGAAAAATGTTGAGTGAGAATACAGTAATGCCTTGATCTATGCGGTTTCGTACTGTACGCGCGGTCCCGCTCGATTGAAATTTTTAAAATTTTTGCGGAAAGTCATATTTCTATCAAAATTACAAAAAGTGAGGTGAAAAAATCGTACCAAGGCCCGTATTCTTGAAATTCACCAGAAAAAAATCACCGGTAATAAGTCATTTTTTACGTTTGGTTTGGTTTGGAACTGCGATGCAAGATCTATTTATATTACGACCAAACCTGAATTTGGGTCGGACACCCCAGTTTTATCCATTTACAGGTAATTCTAGTTTAGATTTTTGTTTTAGTATACCAATCAAGTTTTAATTTCAGTTTGTAAATCAAATATGAAAGTATTTCGTGTAATAAACAAATTCGCCTAAATGACTACATTTAAATGGTGAAAGTTTTTTTAGATTGTTGATTACGTTTTTGGTTAATTGAAAATGGTTGACAGCTGTCAAACGAAGGAAACCAAACAAATTTATTCGCCGCACTGCACTTGGTGTGAATGGTGGAATGATACTTCGGTGTGTACAATCATTTAGATGAATTTAACGGCGAACCCTCCTAACAACAAAATATTGTTACGGTGACACCTAGGGAAGAGTAGAATAAGTTATGTGATAGCATAAAGTTTACTGAACTAAAATGAAATTTTCCATGATAAAACTATTCTAAATGTTTCTAGACTATTCTTACTGGAAAAGTAATGAAATTTCTAGAAATTTTGGTTTGAGTATGATAGTAAACGAGCTCGAATTAAACAAACCGTTAGTATTTGGTAAGCGATAGTGTGAAGATTAAAAAGGAAATTAAAAAGTGATTTAAAAAGAGTTTTAGTGCGAAATAAAAGTTATAAGTGAACAGTAGAATTGTGTAAAAATTATAAAAAGTGATATTGTGAATTATTGTAAACAAATTGTGTTAAATTAGTTTTTGGTGTTAATAAATAAAATCGTTTGTGATAAATTGTAGTGTTGTGTTTTATTCGCAATTCAGTGATACGACCATTGATTGACAAGGCAGAAACGTAACAATTGGTGACAGCGGTGGGATTGTGAATAATAAAACAAAGAAAATGATTCTCTCCGAAATAAGAGTTGGAGAATTAAAAAAGGAACTAGAGAAAAGGGGGTTGTCCATTGATAGTAATAAAGATGCTTTACAAGCGCGACTACGTCAGGCCTTGGAGAACGAAGGGTTAAACGCTGACCATGATTTTCGAGGAGGGCACACAAGCACCTGCTGGCAGTATTGATTTGTCGCAGTTAATGGCTGCTATATAAACCAGATGATGGAGATGTCAAATGGAAAAGCATAAGGTTGACATTCAAGGTGAAATCAAGCAATCAAACCAGATGATGAAATATCAAATGAAGCAGTCAAACCTCGAAATAAAACAATAAAACGAGCGACAGTTGGAGACAATAAACCTGTCAAATCAAGAAATGAAACACCAGATGGAACAACAAAATCACTGAAACCTAGAAATTAAACACCAGATGAAACAACAAGTAGAGGAAACTAAAGACCAAATTATAAATGGTTAAAAGAGAATGGACGAGAAACTTCTCGAACTATCTGCTAACATACATGGCGAAGTAGAGAAGTTGCAAACGGAGATTCAACAGGTTGAGGAGAAACTACAGATGGAGCATGGCAAAACCAACACAAATATCTTTATACAAGCCGTACTATTGCAATACAAACACAAAATAAAACCTACTATTTCTGTGAATATTAGTGTCGTAATACAGTATAATCTTTATATACTTCAATTTTAAATAGTAGTTTGTATCAAAAACAGTATAAAATTCATATCACTAACACTTACAGAAATAGTAGGTTTTGGATTTAACAGTATGCGTCAGCCACAGAAATAATACGGCTTGTGTAAAGACATTTGTATTGGTTTTGAGCATGGAGGCTCAACGTCTCGAAAAAGTGTTAACTGATGTCAAAGCAAGTGGAACAACCATGCAAGTCATTCAGACCATTCACTCTACCAAGATAAAGCCACCAACATTCGACGGAACAACATCTCTCGGCATTTTCAAGTTTCAATTTGAAACGGTGGCCCATCAAAATCATTGGAACGATGAACATCGTGTAGGGGCATTAATAGTGGATCTCAAAGGCGAAACAGCAGAGGCTTTACAAACCATTCCGGAACAAGAGTGCAACAGTTATCTTGAAATTATGAAGGCGCTAGATCAGAAGTACGGAAGTGACCATAAACGGGAAATCTATCGCATGGAATTGAAAAGCCGCCACCAAATGGGAGGGGCATCGCTGCAGGAATGTTCATTGGCAATCGAGCAACTTGTGCATCTACGGCATTCGAGATCCAGAGTCACGCAAACCGATGATGTTGCCACCTAAAATAACCTTCGCGGAAACCATCGTTTTTGCGTTAACGATCGAGGCCGTGCAGACTATCACCAGGCCGTCATTATTTAGGCGCCAAATGAATTTAAGCACCAACGGTTAGATGGAGCGGATGGTACCAAAATTCGGAAGCCGCATGTGACAAGTTAGGTTACATTTCAAGGGACTGTCGGAAAGTAATGCAAGAAGAGAGAAGATCGCCACATTTTATCCAGGCGGACATCGAACGATCGGAACAAGGGTCTAGAGGCGGCGAGCTACGATGCTAGCCATGTGACAAGTTTGGCCACATATAACGACATTGTTGGGAGGCAAGAGATAAACGGCAAGGATCGGTAACTTTCATGGATATAGCACCCAGAGGAGAGCAGGCACCGGATGAACGAATGACAAGACTCGGTAAAGTGGAAAGATTACAAGTCAGTTGAAGGAGCTGAAGATGGATTCGCCATCTGGATGCCCTCCCTATAAGTTACATCCCTGTAACGAATGTAACACGAGGCGGTAGTGTAACAATCAAGGGCGATGCTGATGAGAGAAAGTGTATCATTATGCTGGATACTGGAGCAACTCACACGATTGTCCGGGAAGACTTGATCAGAGGAGATGTGCAGCTGGCTGATGGGTTAAAATTAAGAATGGCAAATGGAGGTGGTGCAAGAATAAAAAAAAATGATCGTCAACATTAGAATCGGTGAAAATTTTTTCACACACAAAGTTCTGTGTAGCAAATATTGTGGACGAAGTCATTTTGGAAATGGACTTCATGAGGGTGAATGGCTTCGTGTTGGATTTTGGAAGAGGAGTATTGAGCAGCGATAGCACCGAGCTGCCACTTAAATCAAACGGTATGGATGCCACAGTAAGGCGAGTAATAGTCAGCCATCGCGAGAAACTGCCGCCGAAGTCAGAGACAGGTTGCGGAGGAAAGCAGTGAACATCGGGTAAAGCACATATTGGATAAGAAGTGCCGATCGAAAACTCGATATGATGTACGGGCAAATAGCCAAACATTAAAGGAAGGCAATTGGTACGGCTTCACAACCAGAATCGAAAGAAGGATTCATTGTCGAAATTGTGTGCTACAATCCCCGTCTACCGAAAAATTTTCTCAGACCACCTAGGAATGATCCTATGCTCAGGTTCATGCAGATCTCGATATGAATGGCGTGCGTGCTGAAACGCACAAAAATCCATAGGTTAGCCTTTATTGGATTTGATCCTCTAAGTCGCACTGTATATGTATTCGGAAAGGCCCACAAAAGTAAATACCAACTGTTCCAAATGATACTGTGTATTTTACTCAGCCTTCTGGTAACTCTCCCATGATTTGGTTCTTCATTCTTGGATTTTGTTTTAAACACTTCATGCATCTTCGAAATACTATCTTAGCCACATCTTTGCCTCTGGATATAATTTGGAATGTTTAGTATTATAAGGCAGCGCTGATTTTTGAATTCGTCCGCCGACTCGCGTCACTCCACCATTATCAACAAATGGATTTAATTGCCTTAAGTTGCTCTTCACTGGAACTGAATTTTTATTAGGGAGGCAATTATATTCTTCAGGGAAATCTTTACTTTGAAAATGCCTTGCGATGCATTGCGTTGCTCTCTCTATCTTTTGCATCTTGAAGAAACTGGAAAATGTATTGCTTAGCTCGTCTATTGTAATGTTTTTGCCTTCGTTGTTAATCACATTGGCAAGGCCGTAGACTCCAATAAGCAATGCACTCTCCTCTACTGTATGATATATATTGGGTTGATTTGGCCATAATTGTTTAGCCTTCTTTAGCCATGGTGGGCCAGTCCACCACAAGATGCGGGTTTTGCTTAGGAGGGACATGCCGCCATTGTTCTCGTTTGTGTGTACAGATAATCTCTGACGTGCGGTTCGTAACGAATGTTGTCTAGCATCTTGGTTGTTGAGAGAGCCAATCCAGTACTATTTTGGAGAAAGATACTGGGAGAGTAAAAATGGCTTTGACTTGTTTTGCAAGTCGACTCAGAAGAACAGCACCCATCAACTCCAACCTTGGTAAGCTAACCTGCTTTAGCGGAGCCACTTTTGTTTTTGAACAGATTAGTTGAATTGTGGTGCCATTTTCGGTATTTGATCTGGCGTAACGCACCGCTGCATAAGCCCACTTGCTGGCGTCACAGTGATGGAACGTGGAATTTTTATATCAGACGTTCTGCCTAAATCATTTCTGATGTCAATCCAAGCTGATTTTGTTTCTACCGGCAACTCTTCATCCCACTCTAATATTCTAAGCCATAAACTTTAGAACAGAATTTTAATCCTGACTGTGATTGGCGATATGAGCCCGAGAGAATCAAAAATCTTACTCGCTTCTGAAAGACAATTTCTTTTAGTATGCACTCTGGTTTCTGCTAGACGGACTTGGAAAAGGAAGTCGTCTGTTATCGCGTTCCAGCCAATTCCTAATAGTTGCATAGGTTCGTCTGTGTATTCCACAAAGGATTTGATGCCACACGCAATTTTGTAGTGCTACTAAGTAGCACTTTTCAATACAACATGATGCGGTAAAATATAGGACCGCTGTAACTCTTTGCTGTTTGAAGGAATTTTAGTCATGTGTCCAAGCTTTTGATACTCTTTCAAAAATTCAATGTACATCCTCTTGACGTCGTCATTTGATTGAAATTTCCTCTCCATGGTCAATAGTCTCGAAAGCGCCAAGTGGTATGTTGACCCCATATTATTCACCTCTTCCTTGATTGGGAGCTTTGTTACGAAACGTCCATCTTGCGCTCGCTGGGTGGTGGTTTTGAACCATTCTTCACATATAGCTTCTTCTTTGGATAGTTCTATTGTATTGATTTCTGGAACTTGCTCAATTTCCCAAAAGCGTCGTAATGTTGCATCAATGTCAATAATTGTGGTAAATGTTTGTGTAGTATTTGGCGCAATACCCACATACCTTCCTCCTATGGTCCAGCCCAGTTTTGGATTGTGTGCTACTAAATTGCTTGAGCCAATTTTCATGTTATCCTTTTCAAAAAGGTCGAAGACTATTTCAACTCCAAGCATCTAATGCTGTTATAGGGATATTTGCTTCATGTCGAAACTCGAAGAAAAACGCAAGTTAATACTTCCGTGAGCCTGACTCAAACTAGTTTATCTAATTCCTGCTATTAAAGTTCTGCTATTAGTACGCGGTAGACCCATAATCTCTGGACTAATGTTTCTGTTACAAACGATATTTGAGATGCGGTATTTATTAAAGCTCGGCATTGTCGGGGTATTCCGTGATTATCAGCTATATTGACTATTGCCGTTGGTAGGATCGTTTGAAAGGTGAAATTTAGGGAAATGGTTCGACTGTATTCTGTAGAATTTTTAAACGCATGATGAGTGGCGGTAGTTTTCATCTGCTGCGCGGGATTGTTGGAGGCAACGCTATTATTATCTGAAGCTCTGGGATTTGTGTCACTATCTAAAAGCCAGTGGTGCCAAGAGTGAACTGGGTTCAAGCAATTAAAGCAACGGTTGCCACTAACCAACAGCTTCTTCCGCTCGTCTGTGGACAACTTCTTGAAAGTATCACTTATGCTAAGTTCAAAATACTATCGTGATGACCAAGACGTAAAATTTGTAATGAACGGAAGAGTGCCCCGTTGGTATAAAAATTGTTAAAGCTCCCCACAACATAAGAATACTTAATTATTCATTGCATGTCTTAAATTTATTTTGAATACTATTTACTGCACTCTTAGTAATTAATTTAATAAAAATTTAGTTAAACATAATAAGTTATCTGCCAGTATGGATTGGTGGAAACAAGTCCCTCAAATTTATTTCTTCGTGAAAAATTTTCATATGGACTAAAATAATTTGACATAAAGGTGTTGTCTTTTCGGATACGATTTCTTCCAGAAAATTGTTCATACGGACTAAAGTAATTTGAAATAAAGGTACCTTCTGGTGGAAATCCATTTCGGTCATTGTTGTTGTCATTTATTTGATAATCAATGCGCCCATTACGTCTAGCAAAATTTTCATACGGACTAAAATAGTTCGTCATGAAGGTGTTTTCTCTTTGGATTCCACGTCTTCGCGCAAATTTTTCGTAGGGATTAAAATAGTTTGAAATAAAGGTATTTTCATTTCGTCTATTATTTACGTTGTTAAATTGTAAATCCATGTCATCTGGATCTGTATAATCACTGTTATCATAATTCTGGTAAAATGCTGAGTTACTTCGAATCCATTTGTTATAAGCATTATCATAATCGATATTCCGTCTTCGTTGTCTTGAAGTATTACGGTCATTTTTGTAACGTCTTTGGGACCGCGAATTACGGTCTCGATAATTTCTACGTTCATTTATTTGTCTCCGAATATTATTCCATCTACTAAATCGATGATTATGACGTCTTCTATCTCTACCACACTTTACATACCAACACATACAATTGTATGATGGAGTACGTGTATTAAATGTTCCAGGTGCTGGCAAACGTGTTCTAGTTGTTCTAACACTCCTTCTAGTAGTCGTGGTTAATGTTTCAATTACTTCAGGTTCAGTTGTTTCAACTGTAGTTTCTCCTTCTTCTGTCGTTGCTTGTTCAGTTTCTGTTGCTACTTCAGTCAACGGATCTTCAGTAGACAATGGTTCGGTCGTTGTATCAGTTGGATCGGTTGTCACATCACCGGTAGTAGTTTCTTCTTCTTGATCTAGAAGTAGAATATGGAAAACTCTTCTATTTTGCAAGTCTAATCAAATTTTATTCAAATCTTAATATTAGTTACAAATTTTAATAATAATATCCATTATTAAGTTGGCATAATGGGCAAACTGACCCAGACGATCTACTATTACTACTATACTGGTTATTTTCATTTTGGTTTCGTTGATCATAATTCGTACGACTCACAATGTTTCTAAAGTAATACGGAACATTTGACTGGTAATTTGAGTCTGAATTATAGTTTGGTACATTTGGCTGACGATTATAATAGCCATAGTATTGTGTAAAATAATTCGGTTGACTTGGATAAATACGATTAACATCTGAGGCGACTGGCAAACCAAACCAATTCCGATTTCCACAATTCGGGCAATTAGCATTTTGGTTATTATTATTGTAACGGGTGTTCGAATTTTCATTGCCAAATAATCGATTATTGTATATATTCCCTAACCGTCCTGGAAGGCGTATACATTTATCTAAATTAGCGCGGTCTTGAAAAGGAAACTTTTTTAGTAATTTATTCTTCCTATTTAAAACATTTTTTTTTATTCCCTTAAGTGCTGGTCAAATTTTTATACCTACAAGACTCAAAATAATTTTTTTTGAAGATAGGTTTTGTAAGTATATAGACTTTTGGCTTACGCAGAAGTGTAACGGATTGCTAACTTTGAAAATAGTCAAAATGATTATAGGAAGAAAGATTGTTATACTTGCGATTTTTTCTTGTGTTGCAACTGTTGACACGCCACTAATATTTTCGGCTTGTTGTACGTCATAATTATTGAAAAATGAAAAGGACGTTAATTTAAATTTAGGCCAGCTACCCAAGATTGATGAAATTTTTTGTAAAATCACATCACCGGTTGATTCGGTCACTGCAAAGACAAAAGAGACCGGGGGTAGACTAATTTTGTGCAAAATGTAGGCTGCATGTAAAAAATATTGGGATTATCCGATAAATGTAAATGATGATACACAGTTCAATTTGCACACGCGCGCAAGTTTAGGTGGTAAAAAATTTGGCCAACACTTTTTTTTTAATTAGGTAAATAAAATAAACTTACCTTGTCCTTTGCATGAATCCTAACGGCCATAAGCGTTTAAATTATTTTGGAACAAATAAAAATTAGTTAATTTTTATTTTTATTAATTTATTAATGTGATTACTTACAATAGAATAAAATAAGTAAAGTAAAACGATTAACAATTGATTCAATTTCATTTTAAAAATCGTACTCAATTTTTATGTCTACACACAAAGATGCTAGTGGTTGATCTATATTACAAAATTTATCGTTACGTTTTACTATTATGCAATCAATAATTGTAATTACAACATCATTTAGGCAATTTAATCACATTTTTCTAGATTACATAATGTGGTAAATATTCTTGTTGTTGATGAAATCTATTAATTTGGTTTATTATTAAAAAAAAGAACCCAGAAAAGAGATTAGTGTACGAATAACTGAACTAAAACGATGAAATGTGATATTAATTGGTAATTACTGGAACAACTCGTTTAATACAAATTATATCGTTAGTACACTAAATTCAAGAAATATCCGGAGTTATGTCAATGTAATAAAAATTTACCAGTCACACCTAGAAAAAGTTGGTTAAAAATATGCAGTGATTCACCCGATTACATTGTAATATAAAACAACATTCTCTAACTTCTAGTCTAAAGAGTAAAGAAATAAAATGGACACTGCCAAATTAACGATTCGATCTTTCAGTAATCAGAATATTTTTGATCAGATTTGACACTAGCACTAATATATATATTCACAATTACTTATATCCAGAATCTAATGCACAACCACTGTATAATATGTTGCCTTTGTTAGGATGCATATTTTGTCGGTTGCCACGTTCTCTTTTGTCATTAATCTTACCAAATCATCTTAAATATCCGAACAATTTATGTTCTTAATTCTTACTGTGCTCTTAAATACTGTAATTCTAAACATGCTTACTGAAGATAATTTGGAGGAGGCTCTCTAGACTATAAACAAGAATAATAATAAACGGTTTTCAGGAATTTCCAATAAATTCGTATTCTTGCGGTTTTACAAAATACTATCTTAGGGCCACATATCATAGGGATGAGTCTTCTCTCGAATGACGTCAGAAATATCTAACGCATCCATATACATGACAATGGGATTGATCAACAGTCCATATATAACTTCAGCTTATCAGCAATGTAATTTATTAAAACTTTAGCAATGGACGTACATAATACAAAGCTCGATTGCCAGTGTCAAGGGCGATTCTTTGATATCCATACTCTTACACTCAGTCATTATAGTGTCAATAGTGTTTTATGTTATAAAATGTGTGTAAAGTGTTTATATGATATTGTAACTTACCCTCTAGAACGGTGGTTCTTAACCGGGGTTGTAGCATAGCTTAGATAGGGATGCGAGTACCATTAGACGACTTTTTGGATTTATTTTAAAACCATCGCACTTTACAACCACATTTTGGTTCCTTTAATTAATTTGCTTTCAAAAATGTTCAAAGTAAAATGAATCAAATATTTCAAAGTTTGCATACTTTTAGGCGCAAATATTTCAGCAGTAATGTGATGTGTAGTGTAAGTGACGGTTTATAAATATTGTAAGCGTATATTCAGCACAAATAAATGATTTATGGGTAATGAGGTTTGAGGTAGTTTACACCACGAAATATTTAGTGGACTGACCTATATGGCGACCTATTTTAGTCACTTACCGACCGTTTACATCACAAGAAATATAGGTCGCATTTTGGTCATATGTCAAAAATTAAAATATTTCATTTTGGCATTTATTGATTTTAATCATTTTGGCATTTATTGATTTTAATTTTAATATTACTATTTTTATTCATTATTTGTGCTGTAAAAATGATAATTAACAAATCGCATCTATTGAAAAACTCGAAATTCCTTAGGTCGAACCGTTTATACCATATTTCTAGTTGACCTATTTTAGGTTAGGTCACACATTTAACTTGCCTAACCCAATTTGGGTAAAGCTAGCGTTTACACCATGTGACCTATGCAGTTTAGGCCATAAATAATATATGGTTTATTAATATATGGTTTAGGCATATATTATAGAGTATATATTCGACCTAAACTCTATAATATATGGTTTAGGTCGAATATAGTGTATTATAATCCGGGACTAAATATGGTGGTGTAAACACCTCAATATTATGATGTACGAACACGGAACATAAAAAGAGAAAGAAGATAGAGCTCAGCAGGTATGCATCAGTGATGATTTTTTCAGCAGGTATAGATCAGTGATGATGATTGACTTTCAGAAAGTACGTTAGTGCAATCAAGTGAAAATTGTAGTTTTTCGATTTCGAAAATACAATAGTACACTCGAGTCGAATTCAGTTCATTTTTAGCTTCGAACATTACAAAATCCCAAATGCATTTCATAAAATGGATTCACTGCACAAGGATTCAATTCAACGGATAAACCCTTGCTACAAGCATCTTATCAAGTTGCATATTTATATGCTAAACCGAAAAAAACTACATACAATTGCTGAAGAGCTTGTAAAACCCTGTATTTTGGAAATGGCCAAACTTGTATTAGGACCAATAGCAGGCAGCTAAGCAACTAAAACAAATTCCGCTTTCAAACGACGTAATTCACAACAGTATTAAGGATATGAGTCAAGATATTTTACAGCTGGTAATTGAAGACATCAAAGCGAGCCTCTGTCAAATAGGCATACAGTTGGATGAATCTCCTGATGTAGAGAACTGCAGTCAACTGATGGTGTTTCGTAGAAAGAATTCGTAGAACTCGTAGAAGAATTTTTGTACTGCGAACCATTAAAGTTAACTACGAAAGGAGTGGATATATTTAATCAAGTTGAACATTTTTTATCAGAACATGAGGTACCAATTAATAAAATAGGTTCAATATGTACTGACGGGGCTCCTGCTATGTTAGGCAAAAATTTGGGCTTTGTGGCTTACATTAAAAAATAAGTACCCTACGTAGCAATTACACATTGCATTTTACATCGGCATACACTTGCGACAAAGACTTTACCGGAAAAATTTAAAATCACGTTGGCAATTTCTGTCAAAGTAGTAAATTTTATAAGGGGACGAGCTTTAAACCACAGGCTTTTTCGTTCCTTTTGCGAAGAACTGCGTACCGATCGTAACGTGCTGCTGTACCACACAGAAGTTAGGTGACTGTCTCGCGGAAGAGTTTTAAACCGTATTTTTGAATTGCGTAATGAAATATTACAATTTCTCACTAGTCAAGGGAGTTCTCTAAACACTGAATTTGGCAATAAAGATACCACAATACATTTAGCTTATTTAGCAGACATTTTCATACATCATAATGAAATAAATCTATCTTTGCAAGCATTTGGGATCAACAATATTACAGCTAAAGAAAAGTTATACGCATTTATTCAAAAAATTTCAATCAGTATTTTTAAAGCAAAAAGAAAAAAATGCAAAAAAATTAATATCTGGAGGAGGTTCCCCCCTAAATGTTCTAATTCGAACTCGTTCGCCCCTTGTATACTCAAACTAATGACGATTTCGATTCGGCTTCTACCTCATCTTTGAAAAAGCACTTTCTACTGCTGTGTAAATCGAACAAAATTGATCCGTATATACATATGTGTGTGTTTTTGACGTTGTAAAATAAACATAACCTATCATTTTTAAAAAGGATTTAGTCGATATCGATAACAAAACAACATAAAAAAATGAACGGATTAATTAATTTATATAAAAATAAACAGAAACCCAAAAAAACACAAAACACAAATGACGCTTCAATTTCAAAATGTCAGTTCTATTTGTGTTTGTGTTAGTAAATCTGCCAAAAAATCCAGATTCGTAAACCAACAACAATTTTGCCCGACGGAGTGACTTTTCTTGACAAATCGAACAGTTTGACAGCAGAAAGAGCATCTTTTATCGAGCCGGATTGCTTTTTCTTGGTGAATCGAAATCGTTATAAAACTTCTCGAAATTTCATAATTGTTCCGGTAAAAATAGTTTAGACACATTTAAAACAATTTTACCATGGAAAATTCCATTGTAGTAGGTAGGTACCTACCGTAAGGCCCGAATTTATAGTCGTAACTATTGCTATTGCTATAGCAACGATTTTCGAAAATCATTTTAAAATCATGTATAAAATTCGATACGAATTTCGAATTTACTTTCTTGTCTTGGATATATTGTAGCAACGTTTATAGTGATGGATTTTGATCACTATAACCATTGTTACATTACAAATAAATCTTATAGTGAGGTTTATAATTACGAAAACTGTTACTATAACAGTAGTTATAGTTGTAGCAACGACTATAAATTCGGGCCTAAATTTGTGCTATTAAAAACTTATTCTATTCTTCCCTATGTGTCACCGTAACAATATTCATGATTTTATACACACATTTTTAAATTTGTTTAAAAACACTTGTTAAATATTTCGCAAAATTACAAAAGGTTTAAAAAATCACTCGATCGATTTGGGCTTGTTAGGCCATCATCAGAAGTATCTATTAAACTGTAAAAATAAAAATGTAGTTATAACTATATATGTATATAGTTGGAAAAAGCAAAAAGTGAAACAAAAATATACAAATAAAAAATGTGGGAGTGATAGACAATAAAAATAGTGAGAGCAATAACTATTAAAAATTAAAAGAGGATGAGTTAAACACAGGTATATGATTATTGATTATTGATTAGTCAACGGCCGAATAACAAAATTCCAGATGTTTTTTTTTTCTTAATTTTATTATAACCCGACGTATTAGTCATTTTATGGGATGGTATGAGTATGGGAATAAAACAGTGCGGGTATAATAAGTAATTTTGTGAATTTTTGCTAATAAATTTGTTGTATCTTCAGTTTGAGTAATTGAAACTCTAATTATATTTATTTTAAAGATAATTTATTCTTATTTCAGGCAGGTGGTACGTATAAAGTTGTACTCTGTTCTACTACTGACAAGGTTGAACATAGCTACAATTTTTGACATCAAAATATTATAACAATATAATTATAACAGTTATATAACGATATAACAAAATTGTGTTGGAATAATTTTTATAATCAAGAAATAAAATCGTTTGTGATAAATTGAAGTGTTTTGTTTTATTCACAATCCAGTGATACGAACCTTGATTGACAAGGCAAAACGTAACAATGTGACAGGTGTGGGATTGTGAATAATAAAACAAAGAAAATGATTCTCACCGAATTAATAGCTCCAGAATTAAAGAAGGAACTAAAGAAACGGAGTTTGCCCACTGATGGTGTTAAAGCAGGTTTACAAGTGCGAGTACGTGAGGCCATGGAGAAAGAAGGGTAAGATGCGGATCATCATGATTTTGGCGCGGAAGCAACGGATGCAGAAACCGTAGAAAAGACCGAAGAAATACAAGTATAGGTTGAAACAGCACAAGTACCATCTGAAAGTTTCGGTTGTCGCAGTTAATGGCCGCTATGAACCAAACGATGGGACAAATGGGAGAAATAAAACAACAAAACAAGCAACAAATGGAGCAGTCAAACCAAGAAATGAAACAACAACTGGCGCAGTCCGCACACTCAAACCAACGAATGAAACAACAAATGGAGAAAATTGAACAATCAATCCAAATTATGGAGCGTCAGATGGGGGAAATTGTAGTTGGTCAAAAGAGAATGGACGAGAAACTTCTCGAGTTATCCACTTCGCTACGTGACGAGGTAGAAAAATTTCAGACGGAATTACAAACAGAGATTCAGCATTTTGAACAAAAATTAGAAACGAAGGTTCAACAGGTTTAAGAGAAACTACAAACGGATGTCCATCAAGTTGATGAGAAATTTCAACGTCTCGAGAAAGAATTAACTGATGTCAAAGCAAGTGGAACAACAACGCAAGTGGTTCAAACCGTTCACTCCATCAAGATAAAGCCATCAATATTTTACGGAATAACATCTTTCGGCATTTTCAAATTTCAATTTGAAACGGCAGCCAAGCAAAATCAATGGGACGATGAATATCGTGTCGCGGCGTTAATAGTGGCCCTTAAAGGTGAAGCAGCGAGAGGTAGCTATCTTGAAATTATGAAGGAGCCAGATCGAAAGTACGGCAGTGACCATAAGCGGGAAATCTATCGCATGGAACTGAAAAGACGCTACCAAAACCACGTTAGGCGACTTTCGTAGAATCCATAGCTTGTGCATTGACGAACGAGACTGCACAAGCCATAACCAAATCGTCAATGAAAATACGCTACCATCAAAATTAATTCCATTGAGGTGTCTTCGTCAGAAGAAGAAATGTCTGATAATGAATCAACTTCGTCAAGAACTACAGTGACCCAAAATTCAAAAGGTGTAGTGTCAGATCAGCTAAAGACACGGTTTCAAATTTGATTTTTGCACAGACAATTTCAAACTCAAAATGAAAATTATCATCATTTTACAGCGGACTATTTGTCATACCCCGGAATACCCAGGCATCCAAATTTTCATCCCCCTCAATTTTCAAATCACTACCAAGTTTACCATCCACATTTAATAATAATCAACATCAACTGTCGAAGTGGAGAGTTGAATTTGATGGTTCTACAGGTGGAATATCAGTTGAGCGTTTTATCTTCAGAGTCGAACATCTCGCTAGAACCTATAACATTATGGAAGAAAACCTACGTAATGAGTTTAGTGTGCTCCACAAGGGAGCTGTGTCAAACTGGTATTGGTGTTTCGTAGAACGAAACCCGTCGTCTAACTGGCAACAGTTGAAATTGGAATAAATTGAAAGATTCCAAGATCGTCGAACCGATGATGACATTCGACGGTTGGTTGATAGTAGGAATAGAATTTTATAACGACATATTATTATTAAGCTTGCAATTTCGGTCTCTTCTTTCAGACACACAGGCCACACGATGTGTGGCATTGTGTACCAATAAGATATCTACATATACTCCCAGAAATATCGCGAAACCCATCAATAAAAATTAAAATGCTGTCGGAGGTCAGCCGGCTGCAGCGGCTATGTTTTGTGATTACATCCAACATTGTCGGGGTACAGAGGAAACTCGCAATAATGAGAATCGCACCTTCTTCCAGGTTAATGCATATAACACGAATTCAAATAATAATATGTATATGTTGGAACTGCTACGACATTGGACATACAATTTACCAGTGTCAGAAACAGCTACACGTCTTTTGTTTTGGGTGTAGTACAAAAGGGATGTCAGAACCAAGATTCCTCAAATGCTTACCGGGAATAAGGGCTCTAAAATGGTAAGTTCAAGAATATGGGACTAAGTAATATTAGATATTACTATCTAAGTATATTATATTCCAATATACTTCATCGTATTATCTGTAAAACATTTTAAAAAGATTTTAAGTGCCGTTGCCTAATAAAATTACACGAATTAATTAATTCAAATTAAAGTAAATTGGATAAATTAAAATTTGCTTTTACTTATAAGAGGATTGATTTTGTTCATAATCATATTCATAAGCTTATCACTTTGAAATTGCATTAATTTTCTTTCTCTTACAATTTTCAGAAAATTAACTTCATATAAATTAAAATTTTGTTTTAGGTATTAGATTTTAAAAATAATCTTTAATTTACAGTTTTGTACTAATTCTATTCATCTTTCTCTTCTTTATCGTTATCTTCCTTATTTTTCTTACTGTTTTGCATTTTATCTCCGTTTTGGTTTCCACGATCATTCTTTTTATCAGAATCTAATTCACCATCATCTTCACTGATTTTATCAACCAGTTTTCCTTTAATAGCTGGTAAAGGTTTTATTATACCAACTTCATGTACTGGTAACTGTGCAACTGATGGTTTTCCAATTATTGAGGAAGGTCCGTCATTATTCAAAGTAGCCGGCTTAGTATTATTATTCGTAGTATTCAAATTTACAGGAGCATAAGATCTTGAAAACAAATTCAATGATCTGCTGAATGTCGATCCTCGTAATGGCGTTCTCGTTGTACTAGTTTTTCTGGTTGTGGGTGTAGCAGCTCGTTTAACTGGCGATTTAATAATGGTTTTAGTGGTTGATTTAGTGATTGGTTTAGTAGTCGGTGATGTTATCAATAAACCATTTTTAGTAGTAGTACTGGTAGTTAATGTAGTAGCGGCGGCTGCCTTCTTTGTTGATGTAACTGGTTGCTTAGTTGTTTGAGCGTCTATCTCTATACACTTAAAATATAAATAATAATTTAAAGTTTATAAATTCATTTAATCAAGATAGTAAAGTAAAATTAACACGTACCACAGCAAAAATGACCAAAGCGATAAATAACTGATTTGTATTCATCTTCAAACAATTCTGAGGAAATTTTTGTTTTAAGGTTCCAATTTATATGTTCTGTGATCTGTGCATAATTTATATTTTTAGGTTCCATTAAGCTAACGCGAAATTAATCACGCTTAACATCATTATTATTAATCTATTAGTTATGTTTACCAATATTTTAGAGTAATTTGCTTTTTTTTTGTTCCTTTTTAATTTGTTTTTTAAATTTAATATAAAAAATTAAATTTACAGGGTTGATCGAAATGTAAGAAAGATGCAGGTAACTTTAAAACCGAACCGCTGAAGATATTTTCATGAATTGTGATGGTACATTGTCATAAAGGGTGTGCAACAACATACGAACAAACAGCTCGCAGCATCTTCCTCTATACCCTCTAGTTCTCTAGTTTTCTTCTAGGAACTAAAAGAATTGAAAAATTTGTAAACTGGGAAATGCAAACTAATTGACAGATTAATATGGAAATGGAAATAAAGCCTAATAAAAGATTCTATTTTCAATATTTAGTAATGATAATTCATTACAGCACCATCTATGTGTCAAGACAGGAAACAGCTCTCTAGACAGACAGTGTCTCCGTTTTATTCTGTTTAAATGTCGCAGTTAAGTTTAAACAAAATTTGAAAACACTTAAGTATTTTTATTGTAAATTATTAAAGTACTTATACGACTATAATTAAAATGCAATTTTTATATTATTTTTAATTTATATTGTTACGGTGACAGCTAGGATAGAGTAGAATAGGTTAGTTGATAGCGGAAAGTTCCATATTGAATTTTGTGTCTGGACTATTTTTACCGGAACAATCATGAAATTTCGAGAGGCTTTGGTTTGAGTATATAATAAGGAGCGAACCAATTTGAATTAGAACATTAGTTTTCGGTAAGCGATAAAGTGAAGATTAAAAAGGAAATTAAAAAGTGATTTGAAGGGTTTTAATGTAAAATAAAAGTTATAAGTGAACAGTAGAATTGTGCAAAAATAATAGAAAGTTATTTTGTGAATTATCGTTAATAAATTGTGTTGGAATAATTTTTTGTAATCAAGAAATAAATTCGTTCGTGATAAATTGAAGTGTTGTGTTTTATTCACAATCCAGTGATACGAACCTTGATTGACAAGGCAAAAACGTAACAGTATGTTCCTTATTGTGAAATTTTATTTTTAATTTTCGATTCAAAATCGATTTCGATGCCTGCCAACAAACATCATCTTCAGTTGAAGCAATACTTATTGAATTGAAACGTTATTATTATTTATTTATTTTTTTAAATTTCATTGTGGTTTACATTGCTTTGATTATAATTTCATACTAACCTTAATAGGTTTCTTATGGCTTTATTTAATTTTTAAACGTCTGTTGTTATAAAAGATTTAAATAGTTCTGATTTGTACCATACAAGTGAGACTTAAAAACTAACTTTAAGAACTTCCTTAGATACCTATAATTTAAATTCGAGTTAAAAAACCAGCATAACTATGATCACTTTGAGTATTAATTAATTTAGCATCCATGCGCGGTGCTCTGCATAAATTCGTTTTGCAGACTTCGTAATTTGTTTAAATTCGCTTCGATTTGTCTTGTGACGAATTCTTCTAGGAGAGGTAATTCTGTCCATTCGTGTAGGGTTTGAATCGGTATGTTCATATGTTATAATCAGATGGTCTTGGCCAGCTGTTAAATATCAATCTAAGAGCTTTGTTCTTTAATTTGGACAAGAGGTTGTAGCAGACCGGGCTGGCATAAGTCAGATTTGGTCTGATGTATAGTTTGAAAATTAATAATTTGTTTTTGGGACTTAGTTTACTATTAGAATTTAGAAAGGAATACAGTGAGTTGAAAGCCATACATAATTTTCCTCTTACACTGCTCACATGTTTGCTGAATTTGAGATTTTCCGATAGGTATGCTAATTCCAAGGTATTTCAACATCCCGAGTTCCGACCCTAATTATGGGCAATATTAATCTATTAATCTGCACGGGACTTGGTTTTTTCAATTTGTTTTGATAATTCGGGTGTGGATGGAAAAAAACCAACTGAGTTTTAGACGGATTTACTTTGATTTTCTATTTTTTGAAATAGTCCGTCAAAATATTTAACTGTTTCTGTAATCTGTATGAGCATTTGAATTCACTGCAGCTTGTACTGTAGATGGTGGTATCGTCCGAGTAAAACTGAATTGTTGGTTCCTTTAGGGGACCAAGAACCGAACCCTGAAGTACTCCTGCACCAATACCACCAATCCAAATTGTTCCTCTGGGAGCATTGATTCTATGGACGTCCATAGCCTATCGGCAGCAATTCTTTCCACGATCTTGCTTATTGAGCTTAATAGGCTGATGGGTCTGGTGTTCTCTGGCGTGAATACTTCCCTGGTTTTGAAAAGGCCAGTATCTTTGATAACTTTCAGATCCAGATGTCTGTGAAATAACCGAACTCTAGCGTTGCATTGGTTTTTTTTACAATAACATCAGCGGCTGAGTGAGGGATACGTTTTAAGGTTTTGTTTAAAATACCAATTACCATCCATACGCGGAGATTTTCTACTTTTAAGTCTCTTGATGATTGCTTCGACTTCCGCGGGGTCTGTTTGAACTGATCTAATAATTGACATAGCAGCTGGGTGGGAAGAAGTGAATGATTCTATCTGTTGTGTTTCGGGAGCGTGATTTCCTGCTGATTTTTTGAAAATTTCCTTGTAATACTCAGCTACGCTATTAGCTATAATGACAGAGTCCACAATGGGGCCGTCAACTCTCTCCAGCACAATGTTTCTATCAGATCTGACCAATTTGATCCTTTTTATTTCTCTGAATAGATTCAGATTATTCGGCTTTAAATTTCTAAGCCTGTCCTCGAATGATCTTTGATTCATCTTTGATTCCTCGAACGATCTTTCGTTCATTCATTTTGCAATGAATGGTTCTTGTTAGCCTGTTCACCAAGATGCTGGAGAATAAAAGCGGGAACCTGCGCTGCAGGCTCCTAGTTTGTTCCTGACTCTAATCATCTCCACTATGTCTGCGGGCAGGGTTACATGATTAAGAAACTTAACTGGTACAGAGTTATCCATAGCATTTTTTAAAACGCTGCGCTCGTGAACTCATTGACGCACTCGTCAATTTCTAATGTAGATTTTATTGAGACATTTAGGATTTCTACAGACCTCATATGCATCTGGTCTGAATAACAGCCAGTCTGGTTTGCCAAAATCAAGACTGGTGGTGGGAGAAACCGTTTTCTTTATCGCTTTTACTGGTATGTGAAACTTCATTGGCAAATGGTCAGAGCTAAATTTATAGATGACTTTAATGTTTGAGACTGTTACGTTTGTTGAGATGGCAAAGTCCAGAACAGCATTTCCCCTTGCAAATGCGTCAGGACGAAAATTTGCGTGTCATTGCCTTCGCAAGATTTCATGAGATTTTTGCTGTTCTGGTTGCAGTCCCGAAAGACGTTATGGGCATTGAAATCACCGGTGATAATCACTCTGTTGCCCAGAGGCCAGATTAAATAAGTTATCTAAATTATTAGAATTGACCTTCCAGAAGTAAGCTACGACAATAGTGAATGAGGTTGTTTCGCCGTTAGTTTCTATGGAGGTGGCTGAGCGATTTTCGTTTCGGAATGCCTTTGGTTTGGTATGAGCTATGTTATTTTTTATGACAACCGCTGTGCCCCTGTTTTAACTTTACTGGTGTTTGTTCTATAGACTCTTGTCAGTTTGTGATTATTTGATAGTTTTGTCTCGTTGACTAACTTTAACTTTTACTAACTCTACTTTCGATCTTGATCAAGCTATTACAATTTAGTGATATAAACTTCATTTTAAGTGCTGGAAGATGAAGTTGAGGTGCATGCTTTTTTGTACCGAGATGTCTTGGATCTGGTTGATTTCATTCATAAAATTAGAAATATTTTCCGTGAAGGTAATAAAATTTACTCCAAATAATGTATTTGAGAGTTCAAAAAATCCATTTATTTGGTTGTTAGGGTTTGTCTGCGGAGTGCCGCTTTTATTATTTGCTGAGGGCGGGACTTGTGCTACCTTTGGGGCGTGCCACTGACCCTGGGCATATGATACGTTACGGCGAACAAATTTGATCGGAATGTGCTAGTTTAAAACTATTATTTAAATTTATATTTTTTTTCATCTTACCGTGGAATTCTATTCTCTTTGGGCACTCATTGTAGTTTGCTCCATGTTCTTCTTTGCAGTTAACACACGATACTGAAATTGTTTTGCGGGGAGATGGTTTAAAGTGCACTTCACGCAATTGTACTCCAGGAAACAGTTTGAAGCCGCTTGGCCGAAATTTTGGCAGTTTTTGCACTGTAGTGATTGGTTGTTTTTTCTTTTTGATTTCCAGATTATTTCATACCCGCAGCATCCTCTGATTGCGAGTATCGCTTCTAGTGATTTTTATTGCTGATGTTGGCAGTGAAGATGTGAAGTTTTCCCTTTTCTCCGCTCTCACTGTTGCGGTTGAACATAGGATAAACTTTGAGCACGTATATCCCTTTCTTGATTAGGTCCTCTCTGATTTCTTGGGTCTCTGTATCGCTGTTCATACCCCCTGATTACTAGGATTTTAGCTTTTCGTCTTTATAGGAATAGGTGTAAAACGGTTTTTTATTCTTTTTGAGTAGCTGTTTTATTTCGGTGTGTGCTTGTTTGTTGTTGGCTAATATTGCAATGCAACATTCTTGGAGGTGATTTTTAGTAAGGTACCAGCACAAATCAATATATACAGATCATTCATTGCTTTTAAAAAAAATATACAATGAGGCCAAGACGTAATATTCCCACCAGACATGTCTACCAAATTAATTCCATCACAAAATCTAAAAACAAACATAAAAAAGTATTGGTTCCACCAATACACGAAATCGAAAAAAACGAATTGTCGTGCAATATTAGGCGTTCGACCCGCATAGCAAATCGTAAAAATCGGCATGAAAACGATGTAATGAATCATTCGACCATTTCGGTACATTATTCGGGCACTTCCAACAGTTTAGTTTCAATAACTAATGTAACCTACCCGGAATTAGTTCCAAATGAGGGCGGAGCAGCATTGGAATCACAAAACAATCAAAATGTTGTGACCGTCGACTCTGACACTGTTCTAGTGGAAATTCATATTGGTGATTGTGTTCAACAGTCAGTTGCCGTACATGATGATCAAAATTCAAATTTAAGTGAACCTGACGATGATGAGAATTAAGAATAACCAACAGAAATAATAAGTATTCATGCAATCATTGCTGTAATAATAATTATTCGCACGGTAAGACAAATCCAAGTCCTTTTTTTGTTGTTTCCCGTGTGAATTTATTTTGTAAGTTTTATTTTTGAAAATAAATTAATTAGCCTAATCATATTGAAAAGATTCATATTGAACAAAAAAATGAAACTTGATGGGGTGCTGCAACAGAATAGAAACAAACCTTTCAAAAATATAAATATTTTAGAAACAAACCAATTTAAAATCAGAAATACGCGCCTACTTGGATAAATAGCATTATTACATTGTTGAATGTATGTACATTTGTACTATTTTTTAGCCAAAATTGAATTGCTTCGCTTTTTCTGCTTACTAAGTTTTATAATTTTTTTAAATTACACTTGCTGAGAGAGAAAGAACAAACTGTACACACATTCTTTATATGTAGGTATGTATACATTCAACAATGTATTAATGCTATTTATCCAAGTAGGCGCGTATTTCTGATTTTAAATTGGTTTGTTTCTAAAATATTTATATTTTTGAAAGGTTTGTTTCTATTCTGTTGCAGCACCCCATCAGGTTTCATTTTTTTGTTCAATATGAATCATCTGTATATATTGATTTGTGGTACCAGGGTGTTTTGTAGCGAGTTTGCTTTTTAATTCATTTATATTTCCTTTTGGGAAGTCTTTTAGGATCATTGGCGGCGGTCGTCCTTCCTTATTCTTGATGACAGGTTTGTATATTGGATCTGTTATGATTTTTTTTCTTGATTTGATTTAGTTTTCCGCCTGTTAAGCCATTTTGTTCGTAGGTATCTTCTTCTATTTCTGAGTCGAATGAATACTCATTATCGTCTATGTTTAACATACATATATTGAACTTTTATTGCTGTCATTTTCGACCGACGTATTGCTGATTTTCCTTCTTCTTTTTTGTCTGTTCACGCAACAGATTATCCATTATATTCATCAATGAATTTACCCGACTTGATACATTAATTTTTGCTGGTTGTGGTACAGCTTTTTTTTTATTTCAACGTTGATTAGATTTAGAATTAGCGTTGTAGGACCATGTGGGCGTTTAGCCACCTCGCACTGCGACCTAAAAGATCTTTTGTGCTCCAAGCCCTGCTTAATTATCCGTCCAGTCAATATTCAGGCTCTTAATGAACCTGATAATACTGCCGGCCGATACGTGATACATACTATCTGGGCTCATTGCTCTCCCTCCTAGATGATTACTGTAGGAAGTACTTCTACTAGAAAAGCGGTATCATTGGGACTCAAGGACTTCGAGAGGGCAGCCCCATTCCCGTATATTGCTACCCGTGCTTCGTCTGCCGTTTTGATTTTACTCTTGCGAGTTGCTGGGAATAGAAAGTCGCCTGTAGGTCACCCAGCTTTACTACAAGAAGGCTAAATAAAACTGGAGGGTGCCTGGTATCCAGAGTCTGCATATATGGACTGATTAACCTATCAGCCATTCATCCTTCGGCATATGCTGTTCCACCTTAGATTAGGGTTTTTTGTCAAGGTTTTCTCATTTAGCGCCGTACTTTAGGCTGTCCCAAAAGGCCACATTCTGCCTAATGGTTCCAGTTACCGGTGGTTGCCACGAGGAGGCAGTACATACACTTGCGCCTATGGGAAGGTTACTGGTTATTGGTCCCCCCCTCTCCAATAGACGCCCAACCACCTTCAACGTTGATACTTTAATTTTGTTAATTTAAAAATAACCGGCGACTTAATCAACGTTGAATTAAAGTATCAACGTTGATACTTTAATTCAACGTTGATTAAGTCGCCGGTTGGAAGGACCAATATTTGTTTAGAGAATAGTGCGCTTACCACGAGTGGGGGCTTGACCACTATGTCTAAACAACTAGTTGAGAAGTTAAATGTTATTTTAATTCTGATCTTTATTTAAATTATTACAGTTTTTATATAAAATTGTTACATTGGTTACAACAATAATTACTAAATATAACGGAAATATCAAGTTTTACATTTTTCCTAAAGTAAAACAAATGGAGTCAGATACTACTACTAAATTATGTGTTTAACCGGTTGGTGGTCACATTTTTAAAACCCTCATCGATACAATAAACAATTCATGGAGACAGTCAATTTTATAAGGAGTACACAGCTTTGCATTGGTTTTGAAATATAACATAACGACCTGAAAAGACGGCAAATGCTGAGTCATTTGGTGTATGCAGCCCAGTGCGGCCTCACTCGCACAAAAATTATGTCGATCAAAATCACCAAAAAAACGGCTTTTACCACAGTAAATGATTTTACTACGGTAAAAGTCGATTTTTATTTTTATGATTATTTACCCGTTAATTCGCAGCAGCTTTAGTATATTTTACATCTCTTGACTTAGGTAAATTCATAGGGGATTGTGCTCTCGTTACCATGGATAGGCATCTGATTATATAAAACACAGTACATAATTAAAAATTACTTTACTTTTGATTTATTTTATTATTATTTGTTTTATATTATTCAATTAAAATATAAAATTTGTCTATACGATGTTACTAGTTTTGTTTGTAAGTAGAATATTGTAGCATAGCTATTCTGAATAAATCACAAATCTTAAATAACGTAACAAATACGAAATATTTGTTTTATTGTTTTTCGGTTTTAATTCTTTACTTAGCGTGTAGCGAGAATATGACTTGTGCACAACAAAATGATTTGGGATTTTTTTGTTTATCTAAATACATAATACAAAAAGCGAATAATTTAATTCATTACTATAAAACTTTTAGTAACGTTATGTCAATTAACATAATTTTATACATAACACGAATTTATTAATAAAACAGCATCTTAGATTTAGTTGTGGTTGTTTAATATCGTTGATACATTTATGTGTTAATGATAAAATAATATAATCTATTTAATTAATTTAAAAAAAAAAACAGTAATCAATAATTAATTATGAATAAATTTTTATAAATAGGCCAAGTTTCTATCTTACTTGTATAACTATTTTTACACTTATTTATTACATATTCGGTATTTTCAATAATAAATATTTTTTATTAAACAATTTATTTAACTTTCTTATAACACTCACAAATTGTTCTGCAAAAACGAAAGCAGTGTGGTTTCGTAGTGTTTACTTGCTTCCAAATTTCGTAATGAATGTCGTTCATTTGGATAAATCTGCAACTGATATGGTTTGTTGGCTTTAACGAGACAATTTATAAGTTGAGACGTATGGAAGAAATGGACGTTTTCATCAATTAGTCCGTGAATTATTAATAATCGGTTTGCTCTGAAAATAAAAAAAAAACAATAAATAAAATTTTAGCCTAAGATCAAAATTATTTTCAGACAAAGCTGAAAATTTCTTGGTTGGTTTGATGTTGCTGCACAAATCAGTTAGTTCGGTTGCTTGCAGGTTGCAAATACTGTATCTGTTTCAAGACTTTATGTTTCAAAATCTACACTTAACTAAGATGTTGCTATTCGGAGGTGCAATTTCTTTCACATTTTTCATCCAGATTACAAGCTTACACTCTATATTGAAGATATTTTAAACGTAAGATAAGAAAGCCCTCCCCCAACCCCGCACCCTTAAATGAACGAAGCAGGAATGGTTTCCAAAGGAACAACAGATCGGCAGTAAGGATCAAGGGATAACACCTCAAAAAATAAGGAGATAAGCACCAGTAAGGTATATTGTCCATGAACGCCACTATCCCCTCATGCTTTTTATTGGGTCGGCATTGTGACACTGCATTGTTTAAGGATGCGTCGCCTTAACCGTTCAGATGTCTGCTTTTCCTAGCTGCATGGTCTGCAGTGGTCTGTTGGAGACCTTGCTATTTTTCAAGATGATTTCCATTAAAGAGGACATGTTAAATACTAAGGAAAGGGTTACAAAGATCTACGGTCCATCTTGAGTGCCTCTCCAAGTTTATAATATTGTAAATCAAACAGTTTTTGGCTTGTCATCCTCATATAACTCCCAAAGTCAATTCTTGCATGTTTGTTCCCAATTCCTAACGTTATTCGCTAGATCTAGGATCCGGAAAGTACAATCCGCTCCCATTTTTAAATAGTTGTCAGCTGACTCGTTACTCTGTATGGCAGTACCAGTAACCATGAGATCACAAAAAGATTATAGATCATGTTTTCCGAAAGAGGCAGCACGATTGTTGAAAAAGTACAGAGCGTTTTCCGAAAGAGGCGGCACGGTCAAAAAAGAAGTACATAGCGTTTGCCACTAGATGTCACTACACAATCAAAAAAATATTACTGACGTTTTTCAAAAAGGAACAGCTAAAATCAATTTATTTATCACCTACTAATAATAGTCAATGATATGACACGAATATATTTTTGTTTATATTTACAAAATGCATACATAAAAATGTCATACAATTTTTGACAGAAAATATTTAGTGTTACCTAGTGGCATTATGTGAAAGTTGCTTGTGTTTTCGGAGTTTTCCGAAAGATGGTAGCCCTTGCGGTTGTTAAAAATTTGACATTTAAACATGATCTATACACTTGCTTTCCCTGACTAATACCTTTGAGATTACAATAACAGTTCAAGGTCAATTTAGAATTGAAAACTGAATGCTGCTAAGGCTAGCAATTCAGCCTGGCTATCTAAGATTATTTATCTCGGTGTTTCTATATTTCTTCTTGAGACATTGATGCATACATAACTCGATGGAAAAGCTTCTCTTAAAAGACCATGGGGATTTTATCCAGTAGTATACAAAGTTCGAGACCAGGATAGATTATCGCCGCACTGTTACCTACATTTGTTTTCAACTCCTCAGTGTACCGGTTAGAGCTTGACGGGACAAGAATGATATGCCCGATAGTTGTGCCATTTCATACCTCGTGGATTGTCATGTTTTATATATAGTTGTGCCATTTCCTACCCCGTTGAAATCTTGGGATCCCGGTCTTTTTTTCAAATCCCGCGATCCCGGTGTTTTTGTCAATCCCAAAATCTCTATTTTTTGTCAATACCGAATTCCGGGATCCCGGTATTGCCTTCTATATAATACCGGAATTGCATTCCCTATATAGGAGTGTAATAAGGAGTATCCAACGCCATCTTTGATACTTTGGTCAAGTAAGCCGTCAAGTTGACCTTGAAATCAGAAAGCTTGTGTCTTCGCTGTTTTACAAGAAATCAACATAGTCAACTGGAGGAGGCCATTCTTCCTCTCTTTCCTCACCACAATTTTGCTACTCTGCGTTCCTTAAAAGACGGCGTGTCGCTCTCCTTACCGTAACGTGGAAGATATACATAAAGAAAATCTTGGGACGTGGGAAATCGTCTTCCCTCTACCGTTAGATTTTTGCGTCTTAATGGCTCCCAGTCATTACGGCATATTTCATTATGGAATATGAAACTAATGCATGTTTCAGTACGGCATATGGTACACTATGACATGCTTAAATGTGTGTATGCATATGGTACACAGTGACGTCTTTCAGTCACACTAGACATATTTTGTATATTTTATATTTTATTAAGTGAAGCAAAATTCTAAGATGATAAAAAATAGTAAAATATTCTACAAGTAAAGAAAAATGAGAATTTTCCAGCGAGTGTAATTGTTTAATTCTAGAGCGAGCGCTTGCGAGCGACTCGTCTTCAACCCATGTTGATAGTTGGAAAGATGGCGCAGGATTATACATTTAAAGCTTTTGCACGCAAGCATTGACTTTGGTATCATGGATGTGGATGTAATATCTGTATAAGATCATTGCTTTTCCCTGGGGCCCTATCATGATTTCCGCCGCGAAAGAATTTTTTCACGATATCGTGAATTTGGGATCACGAAACACGATACATTTTCGCCATCTATTCGATAGCGAGAAAAATTCCGCCAATAAAAATAAGGCGGACAATTTTCAGATTGAGTTAAAATTGAAGATTGTAACAAGTCACTCGTTTGTTGTATTTGACGTCAGTTCGATTGACAGGTGTTTTACTTTTATTCAAAAAATAGTTTGAGAAAGGTAAAGGTAAATTTAATTGCACTAAAATCAAAACTATTCTCAAAATAATGACGCGTACACTACAAACGTCATTAAATGAGTGCGTTTATTACGTTAAATGAATGCGTTTACATCCTTTTCGATAGCGGAATTCATAATAAGAAAGTTGAAGCGGGTCGAAAAGAACATATCGAAATTCTTTAAGATTCGCCGCGGAAATCATGATAGGGGCCCTGAATTAAAGATGGTCATAATCTTTGAGGTTTTCCAGTTACAAGGAAAAGTACTGAATGATCACAAAAAGCCAATAGTTAATGATATTTTGAAGAATATACTTAAAGGAGAAGAAAACTGTTAGGCATGGTTTTCGTATAAAAGATGGCATCACAACCGAATCAAACCAGTCTCAAATATTGCTTCTGGTATTCATCAAAAATAGGAGCAAAACTATGTATTTTCGTTGTAATTTTTTGTCTGATATTTAAGGGGAACCTCCTCCAGATATTAATATTTTTGCATTTTTTTTTTGCTTTAAAAATTCATTTAGTATCTGAAGAATATATTTCCAAAGTTTCAAGCCCAACAGAAAGTCCCTAAAGGTCCCTAGAGTTTTTCTTGAAACGTGTTTTTTTGCGCGCCGTGGAATGTAACTCAAAAAGTAATGGACCAATCAACTTGAAATTTTGTACACATATTCTTTAGCTTATCGGCCTTTGCATACACCTAAAATTTCGGATAAATTGTTTAAATAAATATTGGTTTTAACGATTGTTTATGAAAAAAACGTGTTTTTCTTTTCTTTTTGTCCTCAAATTTTCAATTTTATTTTTTTTTTGCTACATCATGCAAAGCGGAATGAATTATTTTAATGAAAAAAACTACAAGGACCTGGGCGTTCCACGGCGCAAACTCTAGTAGCCAAGTTCGAGCACCTCTAGCGCCGCCATTTTGTTTTTTTCACTCATAAAATTTTTTTTTTTGTGTTCAAAGTAATAATCCATCTTGGTTATAAAGCCTATTTTTTATGTATAAATATAAATATTTATTTAACGTTTCGAACAGTATTTCCGTTCATCGTCAGAACAACAAAGAGTCTAAAACAAAATACATACCAAAATACAATCATATTAAATTGTAACAAAATCCCCCAAAAGGGATTTTGTTGAACAGAACATAGCAATAGAGGTCTGGTTGCGGTATTGCACTGGCTGAAGCTCGCCGCTAGGCGTGGGGGTTACCAGACATATTACTATGCTTGAAAACCGCATAGAGATAAAACGAAGGGGACAAGAAAATTATTCTACTGTGCCACGACCACAGTGGTAGATAATCATAAAATGGGTTTGCGTTCAGCAAGGACGCCGGTGCCACTCCGGCGACCCTGCTCAAGGCCTAGGTCAGCATAAGGCCGCCCATCCTCACGCGATCACACAGAACTATTTACACACACATCACTTTTAAATCAAATGTAACCATAAACTCATAAAAAAAATCTGTAATTACCGGATGAAGATCAAATCAGACAAAAGAAAAAAAATGAAATGAAAAGAAATTTAAAAGAAAAATGAACCGTTATCAAAAATTACAAAAGAAAACGTGGTGCGAATCGATTTTGTGGGGTGTCGCATGTGACGCCACCCGGAATCTGTAAACCGCGAAAATAATATATATATATATAATAAAAAGAAAAAGAAATATAAGAATAAAACAACAAAACCAAGTTTGCTCACAATAATAAATTCTAAAATATAAAAAAAAAACACGCGGTGTGTTAGGGTTCTTTTATATTTTTCCCTTCTACACCTTACCTGAACACACATAAAAATTTGGCCAGTCCGACCACAAAATACCACTACTCAGCGCCGACGCAGGAACACAACAGCCTCCTCCGGCCCCACGAACCCCACTCCGATTGGCGGAGTTGCTGCCACAAACCCAATTCAAACCACGTAAGGAAACGTGTTATTTTTTTTTTTTTTTTTCAGTTTTCAGCAATTATTCCGTAATATGGCGGCTTCTTTATTATTTTTTTTTTTTCACAGGTAAGTTACCACACCAAATATCTCAACAATAGTACTTTTCAAATGAACTGACACTAATAAGGGATTTTTTTTTTTTTACTTTGGTGTCCCAACAATCATCAAATTCAACGCCAAAACTTCATCAGCCATCACTTATTTTTCTTTAGTTTATTTTGGATGTTTTTTTTTTTATATTGATAACATATTATTTCTTCAGTTTTCACAATGCCGTATCTTTTATTTATAATCAATTTAATTTACATACAGTTTTGTTTTATCGATTTAATTTAATTTAACAACTTTTAAAAAAAAAATATTATTTATGTTTTACTATTTTTTTTTTTTTCCCATTAATCTCCAGATTATAAAATATTTTCACATAGCAAAAGTTTACAGAACTTATATGCCACACGGCACTAACAACAAAAATTATATGCCACCCGGCACTAACAACCACAAAAAAAAATTTATTTATATGTGGATCTTTTCTTTTTTTTTTAATTACTCATCAGAGTAAATATTTCACCCAATAACTTATCAAAAAAAAATTTTACAAATATTATCGCCCACTTGGCACTTAACAATTCAATATTTTTATCACTAATTTAATTTTAAAACAAAAAAAAATTTTATATTTATAATTGTCCGTTCTATGCTACATCAGCATACATCTTCCTCAAAATTTCAAACTAGACTCCTTTTTCTTTTAAGTTTAAAACTAGACTCCCTGCTCCAAAATTAAAACCGAGATCTTTTTCTTTTCAAATTCAAAACAAGACTATCCCAAAATAAAATTCCCGACGCGTACAAAATAAAAATTTATTCCCCCACCCAAAAATTATTTACTAAAGAAAACATTAACCCGACCGATAAATTTCGGGTGGCGTATATACATACAACCGCACCCAAAAATCGACTCGCACACACCAATACTATTTAATTTAATCACTGGAACATTCCATTTACATGGAAAATCCACGCGCTAACCAAAACAAAACAGATGAAGCAACACACCAACCACTACACGTCATTACATACCATCAAAACAAAAATGATAAAACGAATCGAGTAACCGACCAAAATACGGAGAAGTATAAAATGCTAAATGGTACACTCTACCAAAAAAAAAATATTTTCTATTACAAATTAAGCCAAAGAAAGAATGACGTGTAGTGGAAGAGATTTTATGCAGCGCAGTGGATAAACAGGCAACCTTGTTGGGATTTCCAACCGTAATTACAGATTTAGATTAAATAAAACATAACAACCACAAGCGGTTGTTACAGCGTGGGGACGACTCACACCCGAGAAAAGATCTCAAAGCCAGGCATGAAAGTAAGAGGGAAGGAGAAAAAATTTCACTAATAATTTGTCACAATCGTATATCCTTGGCATGATAAACTCCCAAAGGTTTTCCATCAAGATTTCTGATATTATACGAGACTGTTCCGATTTTATCAGTGATAAAAGCAGGAATAAACTTAGCAGCTAACTTTGCAGAAAATCTATCAGGAGCACTACTTTGTGCGAAGGATCGGACAAACACAGGTTGATTAGGCAGGAAATTCCTAGTTTTACTACGCAAATTATATCGAACAGCTGATTTCTCATGTGCAACTTTCAGGTAATGAGTTATTTGATCACGAATAAGATTTAATCTATTAGATTTGGACAACACATGTATTTCGTTATCATCCTGAGGAGATAAAAGTTTACGTAAAGCATAATCTGAACCGTTTAATGACATGTGTTGACCAAAGACCAAATAGTGAGGAGAAAAATTCGTGACGTCGTGTTTAACATTTCGCAATGCCGCAGTGATTTCAGAGAGATGGCAATCCCATTCATTATGTGCATGATCATCAAGATAAGAACGAATACTAGACAGTAACGTCCGATTAACTCTCTCAGAAGCGTTGCTTTGAGGAGAGTAAATAGGAGTACGTATATGATCAACATTATATTTTTTTAAAAGATCTTTAAATAAGTGAGATAGAAATTGTTTGCCATTATCAGAAGTAATCACTGCAGGTACAGAGAAAAGTAAAAACACCTCATTTTCCAAAAAGTTACACAGAGAAGAGGCGGAAGCTTCACGCAATGGTTTGACTAGAACAAACTTTGAATAATGATCCAACACTATAGCGATACAGGTATTCCCTCGTTTGGAGCGAGGATAAGGTCCAAGGAAATCAACGAACAATTTTTCAAAAGGTCTGGTAGACTCAGTTTGAGAACCCATCAAAGGTTGAGTGCTAAAATTTACAGGCTTATTCATCTTGCATTGTACACAATTAGAGATGAAAAGTTTGATTTGTTTAGTCATACCAAACCAGAAAAATTGCCGTTGAAGTCGTTCTACAGTTTTTTTAATACCCATATGAGCAGAAGTAGGAGAAGAATGAGCCAGTTCAATTAAGTTTGCAGTCAAGGACAACGGAACTACTAACTTCCATTCAGACAAATCAGTGGACGTATAACGAGAAGCGTAGGAAGGTAAGATCAAGAGTTTATTATCACGAATTTTGAAGTTGTGATCGCAATCTTTTAATTGTTGAACTCGATTGATCTGTTGAACATATTCATCGTCTTGAAAAGCTGAAGAGTTAAGATCAATATGTAGAACCGAATTGTCACTTGAAGAATTTAAACTAGACACATTTTCTTGTATAACAGGAGAATCACAAAGTAAGGAGGAATCATCATTCAAAGTAGTTTCAACAGGAGGAAAAGGTTGATCATTACTTACATCGTCTGTGGGCTCACTATAAAAAGCTCTAGAGAGGGCATCAGGTACAACATTCACCGTTCCTTTACGATATCCGATATCAAATTTGTACGCTTGCAGCTTTAAACTCCAGCGGGCGAGTCTACCAGATAGATCTTTTTGGGACATCAACCAGCGGAGACTAGCGTGATCGGTATAAATCGTGAACGGGTATCCCTCGATATAGGGCCGAAACTTCTGGACGCTAAGTACTGCTGCGTAACACTCCAACTCAGTTACAGAATAATTTCGCTGAGCGGCATTTAATTTGTGAGAAAAGAATTCAATGGGGTGTTCAGCGCCATCAGGATCAAGCTGAAAAAGTACACTACCCACGCCAACAGCACTTGCGTCACATTGGATAAAGAAAGGGCGCCCATAGTCAGGATTAGCCAAAACAGGAGCAGACGACAAAGATAATTTAAGAGATTGGAAGGATTCCTCAGCGTGAAGATTCCATTTAGACTTAGATTTTTTCCCTGTCAGATCAGTTAGTGGAGCAGCTAAAGACGCGAAGTTTTTAATAAAACGCCTATACCACCCACATAAACCCAAGAAACTACGTATTTGTTTAGTTGTTTTTGGTCGAGGAAATTCTCTAATTGCCTTACATTTTTCTGGGTTGGTGCGAAGGCAACCATCACCCACTAAATAACCCAGGTATTTAACCTCCTTCAAAACAAACTGACTCTTTTCTAAATTTATGGTTAAACCAGCCTTTACTAGCAACGAAGCCACAACTTCCAAAAGTTCCAAGTGTTCATCAAAAGTGGACGAAGTAACCAATAAATCATCAAGGTAGACGAATACTTTGTCGTGCAGTTGATAAGGAATCACCCGATGCATAAGGCGACACAGTGTTTGGGGAGCGTTGCACAACCCAAAGGGCATGACCTTGAAGTGGTACAAGGGACGACCAGGGACAGTAAACGCCGTCTTATCTCGGGATTGCGGGTCAAGAGGGATCTGCCAAAAGGCATCTTTTAGATCAATAGTTGATATATAGCGAGTTTGATCCAAACGACCCAACAATCCGTTGATAAGTGGAAGCGGATACGCATCCCTGACCGTCACCTTGTTCACCTCACGGGCATCCAAACACAAGCGTACTTGGCCATTAGCCTTATGCACCATGGTGACAGGAGAACACCATGAACTGTGGCTTTCTTCAATCACATCCAGTGATAACATCCTATTTAGCTCATCGTACATTAGTTTTTGCTTAGCAGGAGAAACAGAGTAAAAACGTTGCTTAACAGGCTTGGATTCACCAACATCAATCTCATGAGAAATTAATGTAGTTCGTCCAAGACCCATTTTAGCACTTGACGGAAATTTTTTAACTATTGTAGAGAGCTTTAAGTTATCATCTGGAGAGAGAGAATGGAATTTAGGAGAACAAGATATTTCTGCGGAGTCCGATAATTCACTCAACGCAGGTAGTTGCAAAGTAATGCCGAATTTATTCCAAAAGTCAATCCCTAAATAAAGAGATTGCTTTAGAGAAGGTACTAAAAAGAATCGCATGTAATGAGATTGGGAATTAAAGCTAACCTGAACATTTATGTAACCAATGACGTTCTGAGATTGACCACTCGCAGTCTGAATAGAAGTAGGAAAATTATGAATATGAAGATTATTGTCCGCCAACAACTTTTCAGAACCACAACCCAACACACTTACACTCGCTCCACTATCTAATAGACCTCGGTATGGAACATCATTGACAAGAATATCGGCATAAGGCCGTTTATCGCTTGTCTCAGAACCGAGTACTGAAGAAACAACAAAGGATCGCAAAATCCGACGTTGCTCCCAGTATTTTTTTGAGCGAAGTAACTGAGCTGAGATGAGTTTCCCAAAAGTGTTGGGGAGAGACGGAACGGAATCAGAAAAATTAGAACTATTGTTAAATGAAGAAGTTGAAGGAATGGAGTGTTCCAATTTGGAAAAGGAATTTACTCGACATTCAGGTGGAGAAACAGGCAAGCAAGAGTCCGATACCATTAAGTCGGAACCAGCTGAACCAGATCCAGAAGAGATTGCGGAATCAAAGGACTCAACGCGAACTTTCACTGGTTCGACTGATTCTTTCCATCTGGCATCAGTCTCTTCCGAAACTCTGGGTCGGTATTGCTGACTGCATCTACTTTGGTAATTATTGTTGGGGTTGAGATGGTCTGTGGTTCCTGGTTCCCCGATCTCCATGAACCACTGGTCTGGTTTCCCGCACAACGAACACAATTTGTTGAGATGGTGCCTTTGAGACCACAACGATAGCAAAAGGCACCCAAGTGAGGACGAGGACAGTCTTGAAAACCATGCCCTATATCAGAACAATTATAGCAAATGTAATTACGGCCAGATCTAGAGGTATTGGTTACATTGGGTGTAGTTGAAGTAGAAGGGAATTTAAATGACGTAGAAGTTGTAGCCGATGTTCCCATTGGGACACGGTAAGAGTGACTTGGGCTAATCGCAGAAATATGTTGCACAGATTCGGACGTCGGAACAAAAACACCAGATGGCACGCGATATGCGGTTCCTGACGTATCTGCGGATAAAACTGACGGATTAGAAGTTGGAACGACTGGTTCTGAATCATACATTCTCTCAACACCGAGTTCATTGATACTACGACGAGGGTGCATCGAGTAATCAGGTGGAGAACGAAAACGTTTTAGCGAATCTTCCCATGAAGTACAACTTTTGATGAGCTCATTGATATGTGAGAAGTGTCGATCAGTAAGTTGATACTGAAGGACAGGCTTCATATTGTTCATCAGTAGTTGTATGAATTCATCGTCGCTGTAAGGGGTGTGACACTGCAGGGCCAAATTCCACATGTGATGATAAAATTCCAAGAATGATTCGTTAGGTAACTGTTTGCGAGACTCAACCATACGACGAATTTCGTAGGGAGTACGCCTATCTTTAAATCTTTCTTGGAAGGCTAATCGGAGGCTATCCCAAGGTGCTGAAGGATTATACCTGCGGTAGGTCCAGTACCACTGCAGTGCCACATCTTTCAGGACAAGATGCAGATCCAGAAGTACAGAAGAAGGTGATAGATTGTTGGATTTCACTACAGAGTCCAGCTGAAAAAGGAACATGTCCACAGTTATGCCAGAAGGTGAACCTGTGTAGGAAATCCCACATCGAGATAAAGAACGTCTATTGAAATCAGGATTATATTGAGTAGATGGATTATGAATTGCTGAAGGCACGGGATTCAAAGTACTATTATGAAGATCTCTAGCATCTGGTGCTGACTGAAAATTAGGACGTTGGGTGGCCTGCTCCGGAGATGAACGCTCTTTAGAGACAGGTTCCATGAAAGAATGAGTTAATTCAGGCAAATTATTGTCCTGCGGGTTTATCGCCGTGGAAACAAGTGGATCTCTTGCAGGACCAGCAAAATCAGGGTGAGGAGGTGGCCCAAAAGACACCTCCGGAACAGGAATTTTTAACGTTGGATTTAACTGACTATGCACACCGGCTGCTTGTTCCGCATCCAGCTGTATTCTCACTTCGTTGGTCAGCAGTTGAACTTGAGCCGTCAATACTCTCATCATTTCCGCCTGATCAATTGAATTAGGATCCACATTAAATGCCTTAATTAATTCGTCCATTATGAAAAGATTGAGTGAAACAGAGAAAAAAAAAAAAAAATTTAAAGCTACAAAAAAAAATTAACCAAAATTGAATTTAAACGTGATTTTAAAAGTAATGAGAATTAATTTTTAATAAATGTAAACTAAAAATATTATTTTAAAAAATTTCTAACTTATATTTACTTTATAGAAAACTGAATAAATTATAATTATAATTAAAATTACCTAAATCAAAAGTTATTAAAATTTAACGTAAATAATAAATGAAAACCAGCGATACTGGCAATTCCACAAAAAAAATCAAACAAATTATTTAATTGAAGCAATTACTGAAAAAAAATAAATTTTACCCATCAAAAAAAAAAAATTAACTATAAAAATATTTGAATATATACATATATATATATGAAAAACAAGATAGAATTACTTAATTTAAAGCAGAAAAAAAAAATTTTTTTAAATTATTAATTAATTATTTAAAGAAATTTATTGAAAACATACATTGAAGCACCAATCTCAAATTAGACTCACTATGACCAAGTAGATATCCACAAGCCGGGCTGTTTGAGGAGCTGCGAGCACAAATTACTATCCACTGGACCACTCGCGTCAATACTGAACTAGCGCTCAACTCAAAACCTTTTTCTCATCCGTACTCGCCAGTCTATCCCAAGGTAATGTGTTGGAATCTAAAGTGTTGCTTAATACCTCAATATAATTTAAAGGACAAAAGAATTTATGTTTACTGAGTTTACTATTGAACTGAATGTGAGAGACAAAAAAAAATAAAATAAAGAAAATGAATTATATTTATATATATATATATATATGTATATACACAAAAAAATTACCGAAAGAAAAAAATTAATTTAAATATCAATATCCCAAAACCGAAAAAAAAATTAATGAAAATAATTTGACAAAATAATGAAAATTAGAATGAACTTTTTAAATTATAACTATAATAATCACGTAGATATCAACAAGTCGGAAGGATTGAGGTGCTGGAAAATTACTATGGTTATC
Organism: Tipula helvola; assembly: GCA_963556165.1. NCBI lineage: Eukaryota > Metazoa > Arthropoda > Insecta > Diptera > Tipulidae > Tipula > Tipula helvola. The sequence goes on along the minus strand of OY744481.1, from coordinate 295,480,733 downwards.
CCAAGGACTTATCCGCGGTAAAGCACTACTATCACTCGACTCAAACACTGTATGAACAACCGCACTTGCCGGTCTATCCCACGGTAGATTATTATTGCCTGAATTCATTCGCACGCAAAATATAACCAAAAACAAAAAAATCAAAATACCGAAATAGAATTATAAAAAAAAATGAACTGACCAAAATTATTAATAGTATTTTAGCTGCTCCATTAACCAAAACTGAAAACAACCAATAATCAAAAAAAATTCCCAAAAAAAATGAAAAAGCAAAAGAAAAATAAGTAAAGCGTATTACTTGTACAAAAAATACAAAATGTGATCACGCGAGAGATGATCACGGCCCCATGCTGAGCCAGACACGAACGCTATAATAATAAAAATAATAAAAATTACCACTGTGGTCCCAGTAGTTTAATTAGAATTGAACAAAAAAATTTGAAAAATAAAATTTTACCTGAAAGTAGAAATTGACTAAAGATGTGCCAATGAGTACTGCGATCACGAACTGTCCAATCAACACCACATTGGTGGAAACAACAAGTTCGCGATCCCAACACCCATGACACATGGAACCAACATGACGAGCGATCCAGCAAGATCAAATAACCAAAGGTTAGAACATGCTGTGATCCCTCCCCATGAAGGTAGTCGGACTGAAATAAAAAAATTAAATTAATTGTAGGGTACGAAGACTTTAAAAATTTAAAAAGACTAAACTCAGAACGAAAGAAGAATGAGCTTAACCACAATCAATGCCACATGGCAGAAATGGTAAGCCCATTCATCAGACGAGCTGAGAATAGGGATCAACATTCTCATCTGCATGCAATCAAACAGCTTACGCTGGTTGCAATGCAGATTTGAATGTTGATCGGGCAGAAAACGTTGATGTGAGCACCCGTGCAAGCTCAAACAACGCAAGCGTTGGACTTTGCACGTGGTACTCACAACAAGTAAGCTGAAAAAAATTGTGACATTAAAGACGAAAAGCAAAACAAAATTAGCCGAAAATTTGGGCGCCACTGTAACAAAATCCCCCAAAAGGGATTTTGTTAACAGAACATAGCAATAGAGGTCTGGTTGCGGTATTGCACTGGCTGAAGCTCGCCGCTAGGCGTGGGGGTTACCAGACATATTACTATGCTTGAAAACCGCATAGAGATAAAACGAAGGGGACAAGAAAATTATTCTACTGTGCCACGACCACAGTGGTAGATAATCATAAAATGGGTTTGCGTTCAGCAAGGACGCCGGTGCCACTCCGGCGACCCTGCTCAAGGCCTAGGTCAGCATAAGGCCGCCCATCCTCACGCGATCACACAGAACTATTTACACACACATCACTTTTAAATCAAATGTAACCATAAACTCATAAAAAAAATCTGTAATTACCGGATGAAGATCAAATCAGACAAAAGAAAAAAAATGAAATGAAAAGAAATTTAAAAGAAAAATGAACCGTTATCAAAAATTACAAAAGAAAACGTGGTGCGAATCGATTTTGTGGGGTGTCGCATGTGACGCCACCCGGAATCTGTAAACCGCGAAAATAATATATATATATATAATAAAAAGAAAAAGAAATATAAGAATAAAACAACAAAACCAAGTTTGCTCACAATAATAAATTCTAAAATATAAAAAAAAAACACGCGGTGTGTTAGGGTTCTTTTATATTTTTCCCTTCTACACCTTACCTGAACACACATAAAAATTTGGCCAGTCCGACCACAAAATACCACTACTCAGCGCCGACGCAGGAACACAACAGCCTCCTCCGGCCCCACGAACCCCACTCCGATTGGCGGAGTTGCTGCCACAAACCCAATTCAAACCACGTAAGGAAACGTGTTATTTTTTTTTTTTTTTTTCAGTTTTCAGCAATTATTCCGTAATATGGCGGCTTCTTTATTATTTTTTTTTTTTCACAGGTAAGTTACCACACCAAATATCTCAACAATAGTACTTTTCAAATGAACTGACACTAATAAGGGATTTTTTTTTTTTTACTTTGGTGTCCCAACAATCATCAAATTCAACGCCAAAACTTCATCAGCCATCACTTATTTTTCTTTAGTTTATTTTGGATGTTTTTTTTTTTATATTGATAACATATTATTTCTTCAGTTTTCACAATGCCGTATCTTTTATTTATAATCAATTTAATTTACATACAGTTTTGTTTTATCGATTTAATTTAATTTAACAACTTTTAAAAAAAAAATATTATTTATGTTTTACTATTTTTTTTTTTTTTCCCATTAATCTCCAGATTATAAAATATTTTCACATAGCAAAAGTTTACAGAACTTATATGCCACACGGCACTAACAACAAAAATTATATGCCACCCGGCACTAACAACCACAAAAAAAAATTTATTTATATGTGGATCTTTTCTTTTTTTTTTAATTACTCATCAGAGTAAATATTTCACCCAATAACTTATCAAAAAAAAATTTTACAAATATTATCGCCCACTTGGCACTTAACAATTCAATATTTTTATCACTAATTTAATTTTAAAACAAAAAAAAATTTTATATTTATAATTGTCCGTTCTATGCTACATCAGCATACATCTTCCTCAAAATTTCAAACTAGACTCCTTTTTCTTTTAAGTTTAAAACTAGACTCCCTGCTCCAAAATTAAAACCGAGATCTTTTTCTTTTCAAATTCAAAACAAGACTATCCCAAAATAAAATTCCCGACGCGTACAAAATAAAAATTTATTCCCCCACCCAAAAATTATTTACTAAAGAAAACATTAACCCGACCGATAAATTTCGGGTGGCGTATATACATACAACCGCACCCAAAAATCGACTCGCACACACCAATACTATTTAATTTAATCACTGGAACATTCCATTTACATGGAAAATCCACGCGCTAACCAAAACAAAACAGATGAAGCAACACACCAACCACTACACGTCATTACATACCATCAAAACAAAAATGATAAAACGAATCGAGTAACCGACCAAAATACGGAGAAGTATAAAATGCTAAATGGTACACTCTACCAAAAAAAAAATATTTTCTATTACAAATTAAGCCAAAGAAAGAATGACGTGTAGTGGAAGAGATTTTATGCAGCGCAGTGGATAAACAGGCAACCTTGTTGGGATTTCCAACCGTAATTACAGATTTAGATTAAATAAAACATAACAACCACAAGCGGTTGTTACAAAATATTAAAAGAAAGTTTTGTTTAGCGGGAAACTATTTTTTAAAAAAATTACAAAATTGTCATCAATATTTTATCCAGCGAAAAATCGCAAACACACATGATCACATAAAAAACCTTCTCTTTCCTTTATATCTTCAAAGAAAAAATGTTTATAACATTTTTGAAAAATAAAAATAAAAATCCAATTGGAAAGTAAAAAATTGATCAGGGAAAAAAATAAAATTATGAATTTGAAGTTATACCGATTTTCCATCGTCAATAGTATAATAGCATAATAGTATAATACTATTATACTATTATTCCTTGTCGGTTTTCCATCGCGCGCGATGAAGTTAACACCAATTATAGTTCTTTTTAAGTGAACGTAGGTATAATTCCTATTTTGAAAATTTTAACGTATATTCATAAATAAAAAAACAATTTTCCATGATTTTTAGAAATAAATGCCGATATTCACAATGTTAATTTCACAAAAATAACTTTAAATTCCATTATAATATTTAATCGAATGCTAATTTTGCGAATCGTCAAAATAATACACTGTCAGATAAATTTACAATGTTAAAAACACAATTTGCTACCTATTATATTTTTGATAGCTAGAATAACGAAATAGTATAATTATACTATTATACTATGAACTTCGGTTTTCCATCGTCATAGTATAATAGCAAAATACTATTATACTATTATACTATGACGATGGAAAATCGGTATTAGTTACAAAAAATAAAAAAATGTCAAGAGACAAGTGTAACAACCATCAGACATTTGACAAAAAGACGGCAAAAATTAAGCAACGTAAACTAAATGAAGATACTTTATGTAGATGGGGTTGATGTCAAAAAGATAAAAACAGCCAACCATAAATGTATACAAGATTTACCAAAAAAAAAAAAAAAACTGCAATAGAATGCAATAGAAACACAGGCATCAGGTGCAATAGAGATGAGTTGAAAAAAATTAAAATGTCCAATAGTAGAACAAATCAAATGTCAATATGCATGGGCGCATTTGCTAACAGCCAAACATAGGCAACTGCCTAAGGGCGCCAACTGAAATAGGGCGCTTGATTTTTTTTTTTTTTCAAAATTTTATTAAACATAATTTGTTTTAACCGTAATTAGAATTTATTTGTATCAACACGATGTCGCTATTTAAAATAATCAGTGAAAGGTGCTCAAACGAGTTGGGAGCATTATACGAAAACTTGCTAGCTGAACATTGCATTTAAGAGGAAAAACACAAAACATTGGAAACATCAATAATGGTAATTTTTTGATGGTAGTGGAATTAGTAGCTGAATACGATCCCTTCTTGGCTGCTTATATTGAAAAATATGGAAATCCAGGAAAAGAGAGAACTTCATTTTTATCGTCAATCGTATTCGAAGAAATTGTAATATTAATGGCCGAAAAAGTAAAAGAATAAATGTTTACGGTAGTAAGAGGGCTCCACGAATTAAAAAAGGCTGAATTAAAAAAAGTGTTCATTAATGAAATAAAAATAGCGAATATTGTATGAAAAAGAATACATTTTTTATTTCAGAAAATTTGTGAAAAAAAATGAATTAAAAAAAGTAACAGGTGTTCATACTTTTTCATACAATATTCGCTATTTTTATTTCATTAATGAACACTTTTTTTAATTCAGCCTTTTTTAATTCGTGGAGCCTAGTAAGAGAGGCAAAATATTACTCTTAGCATTGACTCCACTCCAGGTAAGATATATCACATACTGATCAACTCGGTTTTATTATTAGATATGTAAAAGATGGTGTGCCCGAGGAACATTTTTTTGATTTTTTTGGAAAATTTTGGCCATAAAGCTGAAGATATGGAGAAGGAAATAATACAATATTTAAATGCAAATAAAATTCAAATCAAAAATATAAGAGGCCAATCATATGACAACGCTATAAACATGTCTTTATAAATATACAGGACTTCAAGCACGAATTAAGAACTGAATGAACAAGCACATTTTGTACCTTGTGTCGCAACATTTTTTTAATTTTTTGCAAGAATTTTTTAACTTTCATAAATAGTGAAAGCTTATTTGGATACAAAGAATTTGAATATTGAAGCATTTGTTGAATCTAATGCTTTTTTGGTGAGATTTTGTCTCGAGATGTTCCTCTATGTTAAGGATTTTAATAAAAGCTTATTTAGTAGCTAAAATTTTTTTTTTAAATCATGCAAAATGCTAGAAAATGGCAAATAAACTTTTGTGTGTCCGTTTTGATCAAAATAACACAGTCCAAAATTTAGCTATGAGCTAAGCAGCAGCTTATACCTAACTGGAGCGTTTTAAGATTCTAACTGATACAATGTGAGAAAATACATTGTTTACAAAAATAATAAATGCTAAAGCGATTAAGTTCGAGATTGATGAATTTGCATGTACTTAACTTAAAAGTGCTGAAAAAACTAAAGGCTCATAAAGCTTCATAATAACAAATATCAATCTGTTATAGATTTATGATGTGCACACCAAATACAGAGGCTCTTTCGATTATTGGAGCTTGACAGCTTCCTTAACGCTTAAGATTAGGGTTTCAAATAGAATTTTGAATTAATTTTAATACATTTGGATTATATTATTAGATAGGAAGTCTTTTTAAATAGCCCTCGCAGGATTTTGAAAGCTTTAAGAGAAATATATAAAAAAATTCTATTTAACTCTGAAATCTGACTTTTTAAGCTACTAATTAAAAGTTTCAGTAAAATGTTGGGATTGTCAAGAAAGCTTGGGGCTAAAAGCAGAAACTAACTGTTCTTCTGACGTTTTTATTTGTTAAATAGAAAGCTTGCATATTTTCGGTTACATAATTCTCTTCAAGTTTCAAATGCTTTAAAATTTTAGAAAAATAGTTCAGTTTCAGTTAGCATCAACTTGACTAAAATTTAGAAAATAGAAGCTTATCATTCAAAAATATGTCAAAGCATAATCCAAGTTAACCGGCCAACTTAGGTTTTCATTTTAAAGCTCCATGAATTTGGAAATAATTACAGATTTGCAAATCTATTTAAAAATGCTAACGTAAAATGCTAAAACTTAGTACGAACTTATACCCAACTTTCAATTCACTTCACATGTTATGTGATTTAAATGATGTCATATCGCAATACTGTAAAATGAACGTATCAAAGCCTGTATGTGCTGAAAGATTTTTTATTTAAAAAACAAATCATTAAAATTCGTGATCAATATTTCTACGAGGTTCTAATTTAAAGCTTCATTCCACAAAATACAATACCGTTTACCGGAACTTTAAAATGTTGAAAGCATTTTTAATTTCAAAAACAATTAAAAGTTTGAGATCGATGTATCTAATTTTTAAATGATTCGTTCATAAAATATAAAGCTCAAAACAATCATTAAGACCCATAAATGTTGAAACTTCAATATTTTTTTCCTATATAAGCAACAAAATGTTTGTAAAAAGATGTTTAATATTTTGAAAGTAATATAAGCAAAATGGAGCTTAAAGCTTTGTTATTTTTTAGAAAACATTAAAGCTTTCTTTGTATTAAAACTTATTTTCTAAACATACCTTCAATAATATTAGCTAAAGGTTAGCACTTTCTCAAAGCTCTTAATAGATTAAAAACGTTTAGGCCAACTTTTCGATATTCCAAATTTGCAGAGATTGAATAATTTAATCTCGTATCAGAAAAGCTACTTGTTTCCAGGTACTGTTGGTTTTTGTAAGCTTTTATTGTGATTAAATAGGATCGTTTCACAATCATTTAACTGTGAAGATTAAAAACAACACTTGAAAGTTTTAGAACGATTAATCTACATTTATTTTAAAGTGATTAAAGAGAATCTGAAAGCTTGAATAATTTAATTAAAATTATAAATTATTTAAATTTCGTTCATAAATTATAAAGCTGATAAAAATGAAAATTCAAAGTTTATAAAAGCTGCAAAAATACATACCATTATATGGTTTACTAACAGTGATAAATGCTAAGGCTAATTTGTATATTAGGGCATAATTTTAATAATACTGAAATCTTGGAAAGCTTCGTAATAAAATTTGTTCAGTTCAAATTTAACTTTGCTAGCGCAACATCAATCTGTTATAGGTTTAAGATGTGCACACCAAATACAGAAGCTCTTTCGATTTTTGCGGCATGGTAGTTTCCTAAAGCGTGTCACTAGCTTTCTAAATGTTGGATTTTTAATTAATTTTGATTATTTGTCAATAGAAGGTTTCTAATGTGTTTTAGGTTATTTTAGTGTCGATTTTTGCAGGAGTTCAAAACCATTAAGGGAAATATACACATAATCGAGTAAAATGCCAAAATTTAGTACAACATTATACTCTATTTCAACTTTCTTGAAGTGTACTTTGAAAGATTTTATTTGAAATCAATTGAATGTTTGAAATCGATTTGTTTTTAAAATTAAAATCTCAGAACAATTATTAATGCATTAAAATTTTAAAACTTCAAAGTTTATAAAAGCTCAAGTTTTTTTATAAAAGTTTACAAAATGTTTGTAAAAAGTTCTTTAATGAGCTTAAAGCTTTGTAATTTTATAACAATTTAAAGCTTTCTTTAATAATAAAAGGTAAAGGTCTTATACCCACTTTTTGATGTTTCAAATTTACAGAGATTGGATAATTTTAATTCGCATAAAAAAGCAAATTAGTGAGTTTGTGATTTCCTCAATTCCGAAAGCATGAGTTAAAACCTTTCAATAAAAGCTACGTGTTTTCAGATACGGTTGGTTTTTGCGAGCTTAAAGAATTAATTAAAAGCCGAAAGCTTCAAAAATTTATATAAAAGTTTAAATTAATTAAATTTCGTTCATAAAAATAAAAAGCTCATAAAAATGATTGCAACATTTAAATGTTGAAACTTCAAAGTTTAAAATAACTGCCAACAAATATTGGGCTGCTCGGAAAATAATTTCATTTTTTCCCAACAGAGGACTTAATTGTATTTTTTTACAGCCAACTTTACACTTAAGCAAGGCTTGTTTGTTAAAAAGTTTGTTTGGTGCCCTATCAAATATGAAAGGTCGAAAGCAGCATTTTCGGCGTATTTCACTTAAGGAAAAAGTTATTGGATGTGTATGGAGAAGATGTAAGTGCCAAAACTGGTTTGCAAAATTGTTGAAGATGCACCACCATGAAAACAAAATAAAGGCATTGATTGATGCAAACCGCCGAATAACAAATTGAATTCCACCGTTCATGATCACGTGAAACGCCTTGGTTTCATTTCAAAACTCGACATATAAGTTCCACATGTTCTTAAAGAAAGAAATTGTATCCGCCGCATTAACATCTGTGATATGCTTCTCTGCAGAAAGAAGTTTTTCATTGTTTCAAAATACTGAAAACATATTTGCGATCAACTAAATATAAAAGAACAACGTTTAAACGCATTAGCTATATAGTCAACAAAAATAGAATTTACATTGAATGTTGATTATACTGGAATAATTGTTGCTTTCGCAGACAAAAAAGCTAGAAGAAAATTTTAATAAATATGTTAATATGTACAATTATTTTTGTTTGTTATTAAATGAATATATTAACAATAACAGCAAATATGTAATTAAGTTTTCATACTGCTAAATATTTTTGAAATTCTCTGTAAAATTATAGGGCGCTTCAGTATGCTTTGCCTAAGGGCGTCAAAGGTACAAATGCGGCACTGTCAATATGTATTAAGACAATACATAGACAGATTTTCAGTCGCAATATAAATCTTGTCGTGTTAACATCTTTTTTAAGCTGGTGGTCCCGGGTACTGCGCAGTATCGTAAAAGGCCCGTTATATCGTGTACAAAAGCGAGGGTATCACAAATAACAGTTTTAAAAAAATAGATAGTGGTACTGGGTACTGCATTTTTAATGTATAAGGCCCATAATATCCGTGCTGTTCGGTGGTATCACAAAGTGCGACTCAGTGAAAAAAGAATAAAGACTCGGGACATCCATACTTCTTTCTAGAAGTTTGGACTAACCGTTTTAAATACAATAGTAGAGCAAATTGGTGGTTTCGCCAGCTCATAAATCTATGAATAAATAAATATAGACAGATTTAACTACGTAACGTCATATGGAATTGTGAGTGTATGTACAGTCAAATGAATACACGTATTTTGGGAATAAATCCATCAGAGTCAGACTGTTTAAAAAATAAAAAATGTAATGTGTACGAGATAAATAATATCTAAAGGAGGAAACAAATCAAATGTCAATATGTAACAAAAAGATACATAAAAGACTCAATTACATAACGTGATATAGAGTGACCGGGTTATTAATGTACAATCAAATGATTATACGTATTTCGGAGATACGTGCAATCAGATTGTTTGTTCAAACAGTTTGGATTCATCTTAATGTGAATCATTTCAAGAACCCTTCTTGTGGTATGTTTTTGCTCCCTACCAATGATTTGGACATCGTCAAGGAAGATATCATGATTGGATTCATGTAAATGACTAATCAGGATTCATGTAAATTGGTCAGGTTTGAATTCATTTTTTTGAGAGCTAGTTTTTTTGCATCTCTTTTGTGTTGATTAAAACGTGTTCCCAACAATTGCTTTGTTTGTCCAATATATGACTGACTGCGTTCACAGGTAATTTTATATACCACATTTGTGTTGTCCTGCAGACGTGTGGGGTCTTTTTTGGCAGAAAATAGTGACTTACTCAAAGTGTTCTGTGCTCTACCGACAGTTCTGAAATTATATTTTTTAAGACAGTAGCACAGTTTTTCATGTAGTGACTTTACGTATGGAATCGTAATGGTTTTGATCTGGCTAACATTTGTTGATGGGTTAACTTCTACTGACTGGTTATCACTATGGTGTGTTGAATGTTTGTAAATGGTTGATTTAATTATTGGATTGAAAAAAGAATGGATAGTTATTGCTACGGAGGGTTGTTTTAAGAAGATTGAAATTATATCTATAGAATACTGGATCAGATAATTGGAGGATTTTATTGGATAACCGGCTAACAGTGTTTCTTTTGTAAGATAAAGGTAAATGAGAATTAAAATTTAAATATCTGCCAGACCAAGTGGACTTGTGGAACCAATCAGTAGAAAGCGAGCCATCTGCATTATGTATAATGAGTAAATCTAAAAACGCTAATTTGTTACTGTTTTCCATTTCTATTGTAAATTTGATATTGTTGTTGAATGCATTAAAAGCTTCAAAAAAGTAATCTACCTTTTGTTTGGGGATGGCCGTAACTATGTCATCTACATAACGAAAATAAAAAGCAGGGGAGAAATCAAAAGAACTCAAAACATTCGTCTTCACAAATTCCATGACCAACTCAGCGACTGCTGGGCTGACCGGGGAACCCATAGGGGAACCAAAAGACTGCCTTTAAAAATTGCCGTTAAAGGAGAATTCGCAGTTGTGGAGGATCAATTCCATCGCTTCGATGAACTGTGTTTTCTTCAATTTAGTTGTTGAGTTCTTTTTTATTTCCTTCCACCTATCACTCATCAAGACTAGAGCTAAACTGCAATCTACATTGGTGAAGAGCGACACTACATCTAAAGATAAAACAATGTATAGTTAAAATAATATCTCGTTGAAAATTCCTATTCCTTCATTCTCGAGTAAAACAACAACAAACAATGAATTTGTTGTTGTATTTACTCGGGAATGAAAGAATAGGAATTTTCAGCGAGATATTATTTTGACTATAATCCTGTGGTAAAATAATATTGTGAATTTTTTGTTTAAAATCAGCTGAGTTTTTGACATAACTGGTATTCATTTGAACGTCAATATTATTATGCAATTTGTTTCATTACAATAAATGCTCTCAATTTTTTGTAAAAAATTATTGAAAAACCTGGGGTGAGATGTTGTAACTTCAAATTTTCGAAATTCGAATCGAAAGTCGAAAATTGGTATGTTGTAAAATTTTCGAATCGCGATAATGATACTTTTGTATCACTCAATTTATTTAAAGTGATATACGAGCGATTCGTCAAAATATATTACAACAATACTATCCATCATAAATTGTGTTTTTTTAATAAAATCTTTAAGAATTAATATTTATTTAACGCTTTGTATAACAACTAAATGTCAAATTAAAATTATTTTTGTTAATTTATCTTTGAAAAATGGTTGCCCTATTGACGTATCACTTTGGAGTCGAAAATTTTACAACATGCCAACTATCACTTTTTCGAATCGACTTTAAAAGTCGATTCGAATGAAAGTGATGGTACAACATCCCAGCCCTGTACCTAAATTTTGTTCGCAAACCGAGAATTGAGAGTAGAATAACCGCAAATTTTTAGTAGTGGTAGATTGTGTGTATATTAGTGGCCACGTGAGTGTTGTTTAGTTTTTTATGAAATTGACGTCATTTAATTTTCTTCTGTCTGTTAAAAGTGCTTGTATGTTAAAAATCATTAAACAACCGAAAATATTTTATTTAAATGTTTTTTTCAATAACAAACACGAAAAATAATTTATCCTTTCACTCAAAAACAAAAAAAATGTTACTCCATAATCAAAAACAACAACAAATCAAGTCTCTCAAAAATTATTTTGTTTGTAGAATGACAAATCTCAAACTCAACTCAAAAGCAAGAGAGAAGTATAAAACACGAGAAGAGAAACGAACATAACCACCAAAAACGTATACTATACATCGTGTACGAATACAAAATTCTCAATTCTCGTGTCTCGGTTTGCGAACAAAATTTCAGTTGTCTGGAGGAGGGGCCCCCTTAAGTAACTATCGAATTTAAAGATGATGTTGATGAATAAGAAAAACCTTAGTTTTTAAATTTTTTATGTTAACTAAGGGAGATTATTGTTTGGTCCCTTGTTTTTTATTATTCATTCGATTTCGCGAGGAATTATGCACGGAAAAAAATAAACTGGTTCTCAGCTAAGAAAACGGACTTTTAATTCAAGAAAATGTACTTTTTCTTGATTTAAAAGCTAATTTTCTTATTTCTTTCGAGTTTTTCTTCATTTCAAGAAACACAGTTCTTACATGAAGAAAAACTCGATAGAAATAAGAAAATTACCTTATAAATCAAGAAAAAGTACATTTTCTTCAATTAAAAGTCCGTTTTCTTAGCTGAGGACCAGTTTATTTTTTCCGTGTGTTTTCCAACTACTGATTGAATTCATTTTCATTTACTTTCTGTTTGGCAGTTGTTATTCAGTAATATTTCAAGCACATCAAACAGTTTTTTTGTAGGTTTGACGTCCGTCTGATTCAGATTACAACTAGGCATTGAGTTAATGAACAAACAAGTATCAAATGTTAAGTTGAATGCAAGGCAACGATTCACTTCTTATTAAATGTCCTTTTGATTTAAGGTAGATTGAAATCGCCAAGTACTAGAACTAGACGAGACGGTTCTACATGAGCCTAGTATTACGTAAAAGTTCTTATATTCGACTCTTTCATAAAGATTCCCGATTTGTAATTGATTCATCTTCAACCTTAAGGCGGCCGGATAAACAATTGTACAGGCACCATACGTTGCTTTAAGATTCATTCCGATAGCAATTTGCAGTATTACTGATTAACCTTTTAAACCGTTCATCAGTAATGGGCGAATATTTGTTACTAATAAATATCATCGTCTAGATTTTATCATACTAAGACAAGTAGGTCTTCCGGATAGTTTCGGACGGTGCTGGTGTCTTTTCAGTATTTATTGCCAGTACACCATGTGGTGTTACTTAAAACGTTTAGACTGAGGCTGTGTGGTACGACGCGTCTCTAGTGTCCTAGAAGTAGTTGATACGGCCCGAATAGCAATCATCAGAGTAATTTCGATTTGTTAAATTGTTTCCACAGCCTTAGATGTATTTGAAGAAGCCTAGATTCGCTCATCAAAGTAATTACCGTTTGTTCAATCCAATTATCCTTTCCGGACAGAACCAATGTAGACCAGATGCACCTCCCGTTATCATTTTGATGGCTTTCACTAACGCCGTTAAAAAATTTGAAGTCGTTTTTTACAACAAGAACAGCACAATTGTAACTAGGTAAGTAGGTAGCTATAGATCTTGGGAGGAGGGCTTTAGTAAAGTCACTGTCATTAGCAGAATAGTAGTAATATACCTCAAAGTTATTATTATTTGCATAGAGGCTGATTTCTCCAATTCAGTGACTCATCCATCCACGGCGGATATTTCTGAATACGACACGAATTCGAATGTATAAGATTCAATTTGATTTAAATAAAAAACGGAGGAATCTGGTTCATTTGAAGTAAGAATCTTAGACTTACGCAGTCCTATCGTATTTAGAAATAGCCCCAGGTATATTTTATCAAAGAGACTTCGTTGAATTTTTTCTAACATGAAGATTTTCCATACCACCCAATTCTTATTACAGTGGTGGCCATATTATTAAGGACACATCAATTCTGTTGGGGAAATGTTTGCTTTTGGCGACTTATGTATTTTACTAAACATTTTTATAGCCTAGCCATACGAAACTATTATTTGTTAAGGTGCATTCAAAATGCAAAGTTTTACTTTGTACTAAATAATATTTGTACTAAAAGTAGAAATACATTTTTTTAACTAAATTAGAAATATCTTAAAAAACACATTTCTAGGTGAGCTACCTCAAAATATTGAGTGGATGCACATTCAGCATTATTGACTCTACATTTCTTTCATTTGGAGTTTTGTGCTATCTAGGCTAGAAACAGCTCTCAGGGCATTACATAAATTTAGATTAATATGAATAAAATTAGTACTAATTACAACAAGTAATTTTAGCCTTTATGATTTTTAATACACAAATAAAAATTACATTTTAAGTACAGTTAATGAATTTTCCACTTAAAAATATAACTTTTGCTCGTCTACTAGATACGATAAGTACTAATTAATACATATACCAACAAGTACTAATTTTATTCATATTAATCTAAATTTATTTAATGCCCTGAGAGCTGTTTCTAGCCTAGATAGCACAAAACTCCAAATGAAAGAAATGTAGAGTCAATAATGCTGAACGTGCATCCACTCAATATTTTGAGGTAGCTCACCTAGAAATGTGTTTTTTAAGATATTTCTAATTTAGTTAAAAAAATGTATTTCTACTTTTAGTACAAATATTATTTAGTACAAAGTAAAACTTTGCATTTTGAATGCACCTTAGCAAATAATAGTTTCATATGGCTAGGCTATAAAAATGTTTAGTAAAATAAGTAAGTCGCCAAAAGCAAACATTTCCCCAACAGAATTGATGTGTCCTTAATAATATGACCACCACAGTATATATCGCCGCATATTAATTAGGCGAAAACCGATCAAATGTTGTGTCAAATGTCGATTAAGATCAATGGAGGAACAAACGTCGTTGGAGCACCAATACAACTATTGTACTCAGCCGCGTAGTGATCAAACATGATGGGTCAAGAGCTGATTAAGATCAAAATCGATCGCTTTCTATTAAACATTTCTTCAAGTAAAGTGTTAGTGTTGGAGTTCAATTTGGCTTTTTGGATTTAACAATAGACTAGTTAGCTTCAACACATATTCAGCTCTTCCAGAGAAAGTTTTAAACTTTTTACGGTTATATTTTTAATTTTAATTGTAAAGGTCAGCTCTGTTTGAGGTTCAACCGGTGGCTTAGCATTATCCGACCGACTTAGCTTATTTGAAAATTAGTATTAGAAGTGTACCCCACTAAATAGAATAGGCAGATAATGCCAAAGCGGTTACAGCAATTTCTTATCCTTTTTCAAATAACAAATTACTAAACCTTTCTATATAAAACAAAGATGAGCTTCGGAATAGGCGTTAACTTCTCCTACTTATGTAAAACTAAACACCAACTAGAAATTCAGTTTGTCATAAAGTATAAACGAATAAAATCTAAAATTAATTTTTATAGATTATTCTACTCATCAGTCATCAACATTTCCCAATCAAATTACCTACGTAACTCTTTTACACGGTCTATTTTTACATGGTATTTCATTTAAAACTTTTTTCTGATTACCTATTTGAATACGGGTTTACGTACAAGAATCATCCGAAATGAGGTTTTATCAAATGATCCGTAAAAAAAAATCCGTGATAAGTTAAAAACAGTGTAAAAAAGACCGTGTAAAAACAGAGTTGGGTGTAATCAAGTTTGATTGGTAATATAAAAATGTAATCCAAAATGTATTTTTAATTTGAAATGATTTAGTAGATACAAAGTAATAAATTTAGAATTAGCATTAAATCTATTTCTAAAATTACATCAAATTATCTTCAAAATACGTTTAAATCGGTTTATTCATTTGAGCGTGATGAACAGCTTGATTAAAACAATGTGTTTGAAAACATGAATATTTTAAATAAAAATCTAGACAATTCCAGAATCCAGATAAATTAATCCTAGGTTCTCGAAATGCTGTCTTGAGATCGCTGGCATCCTTCCTGCTCTGTAGCTTGTTCAATCTAGGATGATCGGAGTTTTCTGTCATTATATAATATTTCCTTTATCCTTTAGCACGATCTGTTCTTTGTTTACATCCAGTTTCAATTACTTCTACTCAGCAAATAGCTTTTTACAGTGAAACTTTCAGTAGCGAATTTTTTGCCACTGAGTTTCCTATCTTTCTCTATAATTTTCTCATTTGAACGATAGACTCATCATTCCTTTGGGCCCCTGCCACCTGCTCTCTTATCCAACTATCTTCTTTTGCGAATTTGACTTGTTTGATTCTTCCAGTGTATCGTCCTGTTGCTTATATTGAACATTACAAGGCCTTCTGAACATTCCACCTACCTTGTTACCATTCACTTGTACGGGTATTGTTCTTAAAATCAAGCGAAATTTGGTGTTGTCATAAAATGTAGGTACAAGATGCATTGAATGGTTACGCTGGCAACAATTAATCGATGGTTAAACTGTAATCCTCAGACTGTCACTGAAAGCAAAATTTCTCCTTTTTTCTACTACAGCGCAACCAGTAGTCGGGAACGAAATCTTCGGCGCTTGCCACTCTGGCATTTTTGATCTTGTCTATCTTTTCCTGTATCGTGGGTCCTATTTGAGCAACATCTTCTAATATTAGCTTCCGCAATTTGACTGAATCGCTGGCTCTGGTTGCGTCGTATTCCAGTACGGATGTAAATACATACTTCATTTATGATTTCCCTTTTCGCAGTCGCTCTCAAATAAAGTTTTACTTGGTTATCTCTAATGGAATTGGTGAGGCAGCTATTATTAATTGATTCAAGACGCGGACTTTAAGACGTTCTACCCGCTGATGTCGCCTGTTAAGCAGCTACATTTTACGTAAATCCTGGATGATAGGGATTTTAAAATCCCTTTCTGGCCCGAATGATGATGATTTCTCCGATATGCGAGTAAAGCTTCCCTGCCTGGTTTCAAATTCTCCAATTTTGCCATCAATTGAGACGGATTCCTCCAACTCCTGCATCATTCCTGTTACGGTACTCTCAACATTTTTCAAGCCACGTTAATTTCTCCGCCTTTCATTTGATCCAGCTCTCTTATTTTGCTAATAGCATGGCATTAAGAAGCGTCTCCAAATTTGGTTATCTTTCCTCCCGCTTACTCCTCCTTCGCTGTAGGCCCCGGTCTGCTTTCCATTTTTGAAACTATGTTCTCTTTTGAAATAATTGCTGTTGTTGTATTAGGAACTGCACTTCATCTTTTTCTTTGTTAACTACTTCCTGGTAAGGTTTCCGAGCTCTCTCCGTTCCAATTATTCATCTATTAGCGCAGTTTAAAGTGTACGAGTTGAAATCGGCCTAATTTATCACACTTTAAAACACATTGTTTTTTCAAATTGAACGATTTGTGGGCTATCAATCACAGGATTTTGCACAAAAAAAACGTTTTATTGAACAACACTCCAAACTTTTTATTTTCAACACTTCTTCAACACTTTTCACTGCAATTTCACTTAAAATAGCTGATTTCACTCGTCCTGCAAATCGATCTTGGTGAAGCTCGATGTTGCTTTTATGCCTTCGTTCTCGAATAGTATTTGGTGAATTATTTCTATTCATTCTGCAACAGCCACCCCACTCAAACATCGTGCGTTAACTTAATAAATAATTCACATAAGGATGTACATAGATGAGGCCCGAACTCGGACCTTCAATACGCTATTCTACACTCTGAGATCAACACTGAGATTAATTTTACTAGGTACTAAGATGTCAATATCGTCACAACAAGTTTCAAAACCTGTATTTTCTCTGTCAAGATAATTATTTAACTATAATCGATAAAACCTGTGATCTCAACGTTATTTAAGAGGACCTAATTGATTTTCAGTTCATTTGTATGTAACAATAGTAAGAATCATAAATAATAAACAAAAAATATATAATTTGTTTAATACTATTAAATAAATACTTACTCTTCTGGAAATTTATGAATGTAATTTAAAACGGAACCGGCATTATACCCTTGTTTATTATTGTCAGGTAGATCCATGTACCGTTCAGTATACCCGGTATCATAATATTCCCAATTTGTTACAGGTGCACCTGCTATAGCTAGTTTAAATATATCTGGATACTGTATTAGTCCCATTAGACTCAAATATCCACCTAAAAAACCAAAATCTATGCATAAGCTAATACTGAAGAAAACAAACAATTTTTTTCGCTATACCGTAAGACCATCCATGTATTGCTACGCGATCCATATCAATAAAACCTAATTGATCGGAAAGAATTTTCAGCACTTCAACCTGGTCCGCTAATTCCACGGTGCCCATCCTACATCGTATATGACTTTCAAATCGAACTCCACGATGCCTACTTCCTCTCGAATCGACCGATATTACACAGTAACCTTGTGCCGCTAACATATGCATTCGAAGTTGCCGCATTCCCTGAAAAACAAAAAAAAAATCAATTTTTTGAATTTATCATACAAATTTAAAAAAAATCAAAATTAACAATTTTACCTTAAATGTATTACTAACAGTTTGTACTTCAGGACCACCATACACATTTAATACTGTAGGATATTTAATACCTAAAGTAAAATTGTGTGGTTTAAATACCATAGCATAGACTACTTCCCCGCCGGATAAACGTGGACTAAATATTGATGGACAATATTGCGGATGTTCAGCTGGGCCGCCTTCTAGTAAATATCCCATAGGTATAAGACTAAGACCACCTACAGAATTATTTGGGCAGTTTTGATTTAATTTTAACACTTCACATGTCGGCAGACGTTGTATATTGCAGTAACTCTGTATTAACATTGTGCAATTCTGAAAATATATAATTGTGCCTTATTAGAGTTATCTTTACCACGTTTTATATTTATTCATACATACATCATTAAATTCTACAGAAAATGAGTACCCAGGTGTGGATAGCAAACGTATATGATCAGGTTGCTTTAAGCTAACCGCATACAAATGTTTTTCCAATGGAGTTTCTTTTAATCCTAAAAAATATACGATTTTCCGTACACTATCTACCCATATATTTCTATTTACAACTTCCCATTCTCCGGAAGTTAAACTTTCCTATAATGAAATCAAAAAATTTAATAATTTTTAAAACTTCATAATTTAGTAAAACATACTTTACTTAATATGCGAGGTGTTAAATATCCAGCTACATCGTAATGATCAACGGACTTTGGAGCTTTAACTCCATTTATGGAACCAATAAGACTTGATTTAATTAAATACAAATGACGAAAACCAGTTTCTTCAGAAGCCCAAATAAAATCCACCGTTGTATCAGTAATATTTATAAATTGTAATAAATCATGAACATTAATCCATGTAGCAGACGTTTGTGAGTATATGACTTGCATTTGACTTATTGATTCGTGAGATGAATTATGATCTTCAGACTGAGATGAGGAATTTGTATTGTATGGTTCACCGAAATTATCTAACGGTATAAGTACTAAATCTAAGCGTTGCTGTGCCCGATTTAATAACTGTGTCCAAATACATTTCGAATCAGGCGTCCAACCAACTCGAACAATATATTCAAGCCAAGGAAATGTAACACTTAAAGGACATTCTAAATCTCTTGTAAATATATTAGTAACGTTTAATGACTCGGACAATGAGAA
Organism: Tipula helvola; assembly: GCA_963556165.1. Lineage (NCBI taxonomy): Eukaryota > Metazoa > Arthropoda > Insecta > Diptera > Tipulidae > Tipula > Tipula helvola. Next base: position 295,461,456 of record OY744481.1, on the reverse strand, counting down.
TTCAACTAATTTTAATTTTGATTTTGCATTAGGTGTACCAGCTCTAGGAAAACGATATTCATCATATTCACCTCCCACCGATTGTGACGACGGAAACGTAAATAAACAGACATCACTTTCATCAACCTCTTCGTAAACGATTCTATAAATACCATCAACACTATGCGGTTGCCACCAATATCCTTGATAACGACTAAATTCTTCTTGCATTACATATGACGGTATGCCAGCACTTAATGGATCATCGACTATATTCCTTCGTCCATCGTGCGCATATGTTAAACGTTCACCGTGCCCACTAACAGTATGTGTTACCCATAAATCACCGCCACACACATATGCTACAAGATCTGAATTTTGAGGACAAATTTGAGGATCTAATGCTGTCCATGTTTGACATATTCGAAGTTCTGTGGGAAACAATGGACTTAACTGAAAAAAAAATACAAACATTATTAATTAACACAAACAATAATATCATCACATTAATCAATCATACATTATAGCCTGTATCTAAACATTGATAAAAAGTACATGAAACTGGAAATACAATTTTGCCGCTCGATTTATGCAGTTCATATTCTGTAATACCCCAGGTAGACAAACGCTTACGTTCCAGTAATAATTGAATTTCTCGAGAATATGAATTATTTGCTGATAAATTTGGTGTTGTTGGGTCCAATAGTAAAAACCACCGTAATCTAAAATAAAAATAAAAATATATTAAAAGCGCAAGGTTTGCCTGTTTGTACGCGATAATCTTAAGAACTACGGAATTGATCTTGATGTACAATTTGTAATAGCTCAGATGGGATGTTGTAATTCAATTATGCTTTTTTGCTGCTACGAGGGCGAATCAAAATGTCTTGCTTTATATCATATGCAAAAAAAAGAGTGAGTGAGACCGCAATATTTTTATTTTGCGACATAATCTCCTTTAAGGTTTATACATTTGTTACATCGATCAATTAACTTGCCTAAGCGCTCTAAAAAAAAGTTTTCTTTTGCTCCATAAAATATTCATTTACAACAGACTATTTCAGAATCAATAGAAAATTTCCGGCCCCTTAGATTTTTTTTCAAATTGGAACAGAAATTAGTCACTGGGTGCCAAGTCTGGACTGTATAGTGGATGCGGAATTTCTACGAAGCCGCAGTCCTTTAATGCAGCTTGAACAACTTTAGCCTTGTGCACTGGTGCATTGTAGTGAAGAAATAAGGTTTTTTTGTAACTTTCTTTGGCCGTTTTTCCCGGATCGCTCTTTTAAATTTTCGCAAAACCTCTACGTAATAGATGACTATGATTGTGGTTTTCGGTGGCATATAATCAATCATCAATAATCCTTCCAAAAAATTGTTGCCAAAACCTTACAAGTAGACGGTTGTAGATGAATCCATGTTTCATCGCCTGTTATTATGTTATCCGAGAAATTTTCTGGATCTTCTTGATACATGTTTTAAATCGCCTTTGAAGTTTAAACACGAATTTTCTTTGTTGTGCAGTCAACAAACGGGGAATATATGTATGTAGCTTTGACTTTCACGTCAATCGAACGTTTTTTCTTCTTTCTGTAAAATTATTTCTTTTTTTTTCTCTCTTTTTTTTTGTGTAACTTTATAAACTACAAATTTAAAATTGTGCATTAAATGGAACAAAGGTATGCTGCGTCAACTGCATTCCCCCCCCCCCCCTCCCCCCGAGATATCATCTGAAAGAAAAAACTGATTCACAGCAAGCGTATCAGATTAAGTCTTGGAAAATAATATCCGTGGTCGTCCGGCATCTGCTTTGGTATTGAGTGATACCAAAAAAGAAAATCCAGGCGAAGTGGACTAATTGCGGGGCAGAAATTAAGAAACAGATAAATTTGCTGTTGTAATTAAAGAAATCATGTGTTTTGGCACGCTGTGTTGTGAATGAGCTGTAGCTCAAAATGTAGCGTGCCAAAATCTTAGTAACGTTATGTAAATACAATAAATAAATAATATAGGGAACCCATCGCGCACTTACTTTTGACGTGTGAAAGTGGTTATATAATATGGTATAAGTGGTACCATATGAAAGGGAAAGTCTCCATGCTAACCGCGAAACAGAAATACGGCAGTCCTCCAATACAATTGATTCTGCCAAAAGTATGTTTTACATGGCTGATAGCATCTGCGGGACGACCCGGGCGGTTGTCGTCTTCTAATGACTCCCGACCACTTTTGAACAATTTTGCCCACCTTGATACTATGGAATATGATGGTGCAAATTCGCGGTAAACTTTTGATATATAATTGAATATATAAATTGCATCACGTCCATCTTTATAGAAAAATTTAATAACGGCACGATATTCAAATTCAATCATTTTAGAATTTTGAACATGAATCTTAGGTAGAGATAGCATTACTAGTAATTGATCGAATCCCAATAAGCAACTCAATTAAATATTAAGACGAATATAATAATAATATTAGACGAAATAAAAAAATGAAATCTCGTTTGAAAAGTAGGAAACAATTTTATGTACTTTTTTTGACTTTTTTTTCATTTTCTTTGTTCAACGGTTAGTGGTGCCATCTCTACCCAAGAACCAGGTACTAGCATTTTAACGCACCCCAACAAGCAGATGTTTACTTCAAGCTTTACTACCAATTTCCCTTATTCGCCTTTTAACGCGAAGTGGCTGACAACTGGCAGATTATTCAAGAACTAGAGCCAAAGGGGGCCAAACGTCAAAAAAAAAAAATTCTCATATATCATAGCTCAGTGATTTTGTTTCTTTGTTTGTATTTTAAAATAAGGTTTTATTAGTAAAAATGAAATTTATCGAGTATGAGCAACCGCTAAGTAAAAAAATATGTAGCGTATCAAAGTTCAGTACTTATTATGACAAACGACGCACGTACACATTGTAAACGCACAAACACAAACGCATAAACAAAATTATATTATTATAATATACATTTGAACGTAAATAAAATAGGTTTTACGTATTAAATTATTGTAAAATAAAAGTATTTTATCAAAATACTTACATTACACCATTTACCAAAGCATTTTGACATATGACCCCCTTTGGCTTAGAGCTATTGTATTTTAGCTATTCTCTTGCGGCGCTTTAAAGGCGAATACATAGGTTATTATAATTTATTTGATTTTATCGTGGTGAAGAAAAAAAATACACAACAAACTGAGAAAGCAATAAAAAAAGCGTAATTAAAAAGCGAAATAGAATACAATTTTCAATTTGAAATAAGAGACGTAAACTCCATTAAATTCGAATCGAAAGTAATGTTACAACATTCCACCTCAGGTGAATTCTTTCCTAAAAACTTTTTTGTGACTTTTTCTGTTTTTTTTTTAAGTTTTTATTTTGTCATTCATTTTATTGTTGCACGAACTTAGTGATTATGTCCAATAATTGAAATTACCATTGTGGCTGTAATTCACGGAGCAGATGAATTTACAATAAGGTCTGTACTGACAGAAGGCCAATAGGTCGTCCGTTGGAATATCACTTGAGAATGGATAATCAAATTAGTTTGATATAGTTTCATATAATACTTATCCATACAAGGCGCTACAAAAAAAGCTCAAAATATAAATGATGTTGGCAAACGAATGAACGAACACAAAATATTGTCTGTATTAAAAATCAATAAGATTCTTTCGGCTTTTTACAGACAAAATATATTAACAATAATGGCATTCACAACATTTTTCGACTTGTTAATCAGAAAAAATGAAGAGGCCAATCATTTATAATGTAGTATGATCAAAAAGTACCGAGAATTTGTAATTTAAATGAACCGCGTTGAACCGATCCGATTTTTTTTTTTTTCTTAAGTTGGTAGACCCTTAACTGACATCTGTGTCAAGTTTGAGCGGGATCGAATCATTAGTGTTTGTTTGGCATACGATTGGTAAAAGTGGTCGAAGACTTGCCTCGTTCTGGATGCCCTTCGACATCGAATACTGAACAGAACGTCGAAATTTTGAAGAAAAGTGTGCTTGAAAATCGTTCAGCACATTGTTGTCGATATTTTCGGCTTGCAACACGTCGGAAGCACGGATTGTAATGGATTATTTGGCCAAACACAGCGTAAATATCCTCGATCAGGCAACGTATTCACCCGATTTGGCACCCAGATGATTGCTATATTATTTTTAACAGAAAACTGACATTTTACAAAAAAAATCTTCGAATTTTAAGCAAAAAAACTGACTATATGGGATTTTGCAAAAGAAAACTGCCTAAACTTAATGGACCGGAAAAATGATGGTTATTATAATGGTATGTCTAAAATCGCATTTTGCCGGAAAACATTTTTAAAATTAAGAGTCACTCAAAATCGAATGAGTTTTTAAAATTCTGCATAACTCGACTTATGGAGTTACGACACTATGTATTATTGCCACAGATATGATGCGTTTATGTGGATAAGCAATTTAAAGTTTACAAATGAAATATTTAAACAAAATTTAAATTAAAAAGAATTAAAACATATTTGACAGAAAAATTCTTTGAATCTTTCTATGGGGCGCTTCGCCGCTTCATTGCCTTTCCATATATGTATCAACATTTCGTAATGTGAGATTATCTAATCTTCGCAATCTTAACACCTGTTTAAGAACGATAATCCCGATTCCAGTTTTCTTCTAGTTGGCACTTAAAAACATATTATTTCAATTTTATTAAAATAAGACGTGAAATTGTCTAAACTTCCGTTTCTTGGAGTTCTTAAAAGAAATTTTACGTTGAGTGATAACAAATATTATGTCCCTGTCTCGTGAATTTTTTTTTTTTTTTTTTTTTAATCAATTTTTTTAATTGGGTGCAGAGCGAACTTATTAACGGTCCTAGCTCCTTGTAACTGTCAGAGCTTCTGCACCCAATGCGCGATCCTGCAAGTAAAGATTAATAGCTACCTTAAATTTATTCATTTTATATTCCTTCGAAAATTTGAAATGTATTAGCGAATTCCACTTTTTTGATGTTCGGTATATAAATTCGCGCTTGATTTCTTCAGTTCGAGGTTTCGGGAGCTTCACCGTAAACCTATGTGCATTGGTTGTTCCTCTTGTTACTCTTGTTGTTGTAACGAATGGTGGTATTTTCTCCGATAGTTCTGCAGAACATTTACCATGTAAGCATCTGTAGAAGACGCAGAGTTCTGCAACATCTCTGCGATGCTGTAAGCTGTCTAGTTCTTGAGTAAGTCTGGGATTCCGTATTATTCTGATATGAATTACCGCGGCAAAGAACAAGGCCATCTTTACCATGGGGCTATAAGGGCTCTAGCCCTAGGGCGCCGCATTAATAGGGCGCCACCAAATGTCCAATCCATCATATGAGCCGTTTATTTTGAAAGTGGGGCAAGTCCAAATTTTGTTGAAACGAGAAAATGAAGGAATAGAGAAACAATAAATGCTAAAATATACGGAATTTTGAATTTTCTTATTTTTTGAATAAGTATTAGGATTATTTTTATTTTATTTTGACTATAGATTGTTCACCGTTAGAAAGATTAAACTTTTATTTGTCTATTGTTATCATTAACTTAAATTTTTTGAAAAATGGACTTGCACCACTTTCAAAATTAACGGCTCATATATCCACGACCTAGTCAATTTTAGAAAGTATATTTTTATTTGAATTTCATTTTTCACTTCAAAGGAAATGCAAACCGTTTTATTATAATAAGTTTATTCTATTCGTCGCTTGGAATGCACGAGTCACGATAGTTTTTTTATGGATTGTAAACCATCCTAAATTCATACGCATCATACTGTGTCTAAATGCTGTTTGAACTTCATGTCTTGTATTTTTTCTAGAATTTTATGGTATCGAATGTACTGGTTTTAAAACAGAAGATGATTCTGAACTGGAAAAACTAGTTTTGCTCGTCAAAGATGCCTAATATTTTTAGCCCAGGGCACCTAAATATATAAGAACGGCCCTGGCAAAGAAGCATAATTGAGATGCTTACTGTTGTGCAATTTTCCGGCTTTAAGAGATTCCGCAGTATTGAATTTCCGTCTTTCAGAAGTTTTATTGGTATCAAAATTATTTAAAAAGGAATTGAATAAAAATGAAACCAATGATTACATTATAATAACAGAAGAAAATAAAACGTATGTATTATGTAAAATACTGAATAGATAAGAAAAAAACTGTATTTTTAATAGAAAAACTGGAAAACTGTCTAACTCAGCTAAAAACTGTGATTTACAGGAAAAACTGTCGATATGGCAATACTACTCTCGGCTTAAATTACCACTTCGTGGAAAAAGATTTGAGTTTGTGGAAGCCATAAAACAAAATGCGACGAAGGAGCTGAAGGACATCCCTGTTTCGGCCTACCAAAAGTGCATGGATGATTGGGTCAAGCGTTAGCACATGTGTGTTGCTTCAAATGGGTGTTATTTTGAAGGAGACAAAATAAATTTGCTACAAAATTAACACAAACTTGTTTTTTATTTATAAATTCCCGGTACTTTTTTATCATACTGTATATATATCAAAAAAACATAAATATCAAAATACCCCCCGTATTTTAACCCAAGAGTCATACAAAGTGTATCGACCCCAAAAAATAAAAACCTTCCTTAATTTTTCTATGTGGTAGTTTGGTTTCGTACTGAAAAGTTCGCACGAACAAAAAAGTACGAAAGTAGCTACCTGAAGAGTAGACCGACCTTTTTTGTTCGTGCGTCCTTTTCAGTACGAAACCAAACTACCACACAGAAAACTCAAGGAAGATTTTCATTTTTTGGAGTCGATACACTTTGTATGACTCTTGGGTTAAAGTACCGGGAGGATTTTGATATTTCTACTTTTTTGGTAGATATATTATAAATGATTGGCCTCTTCAGTTTTTCTGATTAACAAGTCGAAAAATGTTGTGAATGCCATTATTGTTAATATATTTTGACTATAAAAAGCCGAAAGAATCTTATGGAAAAATGTTTGGAACTAAGGAATATATGACCTTTTTATTAAATTGACTTGACAACAAATCCAAAATAAAACAAAATTATAAGGAAAGAGTAGTTATGGTAGACTTGTTTTGAGATCACAACACGACTTTTTAATTAGAGTTTTTTACTTTTCTCTTTGTGAATTATACTTTTTCTACTGCGATCTCAGCTTGTTCGAATAAAGCGTAGCTCATAAAGCAATTAAATTTTCGACTGAAATGACGTAAAAAGTCCGGTGACATTTTCGAGTGAATTTCAAGAATGTGTTTTCTTACTGAAATCGGAAACATCACATTGGGCTTTTAGGTCTCGCAACATGTCGGCTTTAAAAATGTAGTATATGTATATAAAAAAAACTGCTGTCATATGTGAGTGCCTTTCGGGTCAATTAATCTCTTTTTGATAAGTTTGACACACAACACAATTATTGTAGGTTTCTAAATTTTTATGCTGGGTATTAAAAATTAAAAATTAGAAACAATTTGTTACTGATTGTGCATGTGCACCAAACTGAAATACTTCTCACAGAAAAATATTTTATGGGTATTTTTTTGACATGCTTTATGATTTTTATTTTCTCAGTTATCAAACCAGAATCGCATTTCCTGAGTTTTAATACCTTTAGGTTTTTTTTTAATACGGATATAACCCGGTATAAGAAATTTGTCATCGAACCAGAATTCGCCCCAGGTTTACATACAATATATTTATCTGTACGATTTTTCTCTGTGACTATGGGTCGATTCTGTTAAAAAAAAAAAAAAAAAAATCAAAACATTACTCAGTGGAAAAATACAAATTCGAAAGTTTTTTTTTTTTTTGAAAACTTGATTATTTTCAAAATCAACAAAATACATATGTATTAATGTAACAGTGTACCGATAAAAATAAAGGCTAAATTAAATAATTGAGAGAATTACATAAAAAAATTTAATAGTTACTCGTATTTAGGTTTACAACTTTCTTCAAGCCACAAAATCAGAAAATCACAATTTCAATTTTCTGATTTTGAGGCTTCAAAGAAGGTTGATTGTAAACCTATAAAATTATAAATTTAATATGGAAATCACGGCAGCTCTAAATTATATGAATTTAATTGAGAATTGCATAACCTAATTAAGGTAGGATATCTTAACCTATCAACATAACCTAAAAACTTGATCGTTAGATAAGTGTCTGGTGTAAACGAATAATTATTCGTCGGTACCGAGCATATTGAGAAAGAGCGACAAGGGCGAATTTTCCTTTTGCACCAAATTATGCAAAATTGTTAAAATAGTGAAAACCGTATGTTTTTAATTAACGATAAATAAATATCGCCTTTACTAAAATTTCAACAGTATTATCGACATAAAATAAAAATTTTTGACGAAAAATTGAAATTTTATATAGAAACTCGTAAACTTTTTATATTTTATTTTTAATAAATTCTCAACAATTAACAATTTTAACAATTTTCTTACATAATTTGGTGAAAAAGGAAAATTCGTTCTCGTCGCTCGTTCTCAATGTATACCAATCTTTAATACCTAATTGAAATTAGGCCTTCACAGTACTATTTTTTCATTTCATCATTTTTTTTTTTACGGAAACAAAATTGACCCCTGGCATGCGACACATATTTTTACTGCCAATATGGAATAAAATATAGTATATTTTGAAACAAAATGAAATGTAAAGTTTAAAAAAATATAGAACTGCATTCAGCAGGATCCACGTACATCACTAAATGCAGAAATTCTGCATACCTATCTGTTTTCGGAACCAATTTTCAGATGTGTATAAAATAAATGTAACTAACTTTAACTGAAAAAATTGATTTCCTATTCTAGAAATAATGCGAAATGCGACAGATTTTGGGAAGCTATAGTGTGTATTTCAGAGGAACAAAGCCGCTTGTTTAGAGATTAGCGTCGGTTTTATACTTATTTGTATTTAATTATTATTTAAATATTTACTGATTTATATGGTAAAAGTTAATTTACAAAAGAAAATAAAGTTAATAAAATAAAATTAAAAATTAAATAATTATTTGTTTTATTTATTTGAATAAACTGATTGTATTATCGCAGTCCCAATGAATTAAATAAATTTATCTTTTCTTTATGTTTGGAATACTTTTAGTTTTTAGTACCTATTTTGTAGATCGACTAGTCCTAAACAGTAACTTAATTAATCCTAAAAAAAAATTAATGTTACGGCTTGGTTGTTGTAAAATTACCGAAAAAAGGAGCTTGTAGTTTAAAATGCGCAACGATCCTACAACTTCAAGATGATTCTGGAAAAGCGTTGCCATTAGAAATATGAATCCACTGAAATTAATGATACGCTCGGTTAGGGGTACTAAATAATAATCTGTACTGTGGCATAAAACAATTATTTAAAAATTATTCCAATTTTTAGCGTCCCTCTAAATTTATAGTTCGAAAAGTAGAGCTCAATTACTTCTGTTGAAGCTCCGTGCAAAACAGTGATTTGTTTATGTAGTTTAGAAATCCAAAGATTTCCGGTCTAAAAATTTAGAAATTAAAGTGCTAAACCAACGATCATGGCTAATCGAATCTTCCTCTAAGACAGCTTAAATCAATTGATTTAACAGCCATGAATTTTGTTTCTTTCTGAAAACATTATAAGGGAAGAGAACATTACTCAAAAGGCTTGGAAAAGTTGTGCAGAATATGCTCGAAAGAAGAAAAATTTGCGAACACCAAATATTGCTAAATTTTTCAATTAGGTACTTTAAAAAAAACAATCAAAGTACACATTTTTGAAAACCAACACGTTTTTTATTTCAATCATTTTTGGTGACCCCTTATGGAATAGGGTCGATGATACACAAAAATGGTTCACAAATGGATCAAAAAACGAAGAGTGTAGAAAGCCGACTCAGAACAAGCCATCATTCTTCAGGCTGACGTCGACACTATTAAAACATCAGAAAAAATCATAAAAGAGAGAAATAGAACTAATGAAAGGACTTGTCTGCATTAAGGTGCGAACGCACTCATTGCATTCAATTAGGGAGTGCAATCCAGAATTTTTGTGAAATCCCTTGATCCCGGTCTTTTTGTCAATCCCGAAATCCCTTGATCCCGGTCTTTTTGTCAATCCCGAAATCCCGGGATCCCGGTTTTTTTGTCAATCCCGAAATCCCGGGATCCCGTTGAAATCATGGGTTCCCGGTCTTTTTATCATATTCATTCCCCAAATCCCTGTTTTTTTTTGTCAATATCGAAATCCGATATCCCGGTAATGCCTTATATATAATACCGGGATTGCATTCCCTACATTCAATAGAGGGGCGTACGTTGTGAGAAGAAATTCCATGCTTACTTCAGTTCAAAATGTTTTTAAAATTTCACAATGACGGCCAAAGAAATTTCAGAGCTCAATAAGAGTTATCTAAAAAACCTTTGTGAAGCGATATGTCTTCACAGCCCTTACAATAACCATTTGCGAAATACTGGTAAACCAATGCATGACATAAGCAAACCATCCTGTGAGAAGAAAACTCCCTGCACTAGGTCATGAAATGCTCACCATTGCAACAACAAAGAAGAAAGCACCTACATCCGGAATTCTTTATCGAAGATAAGTGATGTCGATATACTAAAACCAAAAAAAACCGGAAGTGGGGCACGAAAGATATTTTTTTTTTAAATTTGTGAAATATTCCACTCAACCGCAAACAACAACATCACAGGGATTTTCAAAATTGTTTTGATAAAACGACAGCATTGTTTGTTATTATTGCACAAACAATAGTTACTTTCATCTACAGTCAATTTAGTAACCACAAACAATAGTCACTTTCATCTACAGTCAATTTAGTAACACAAACAGGTGATTGACCCTTGGAAGGGTAGTATAAAGCTTCTAAGTGGGTTTTCTGATATTCTGCTATTATTTCTATGAAAACTCGATATCGATTTCTTAGTTTCTAGACAAACTTAAGAATTATTTGAAAAACTTGTGGTTTTGTTTAGCAGGAAAAAGAAAAATCGGAGAGATTTACGTTGAATTGGGCCAAATAATTAATTGAAGAATCTAAAGGATTTAACTTCTCAGATCTCAGCCAAGGACAAATAGCCATGTAGATATTTTTGTGAAATACACTGAATAGAGCAAATGAGTTAAGTGGGCCGGTAACACAGCCATGATAGTTCTAGGTGAAATTGTTAGATAATTATTTAGAATTTGTTTGTTTATTATAAGATGAATAGTAACTTAACGAATTGAAACATCCACAGAGCTCTTGGAGCAAGCATACGCTACGGCTCTTTTGTCAAGTCTTCTAATCCGCAGCAACAATCTTAGGCGTGTTTGGTTCGTTCCTAGGGATGCGCTTTCTCCTCGCCTTCGTTTCTGCACTCTCTCAATATTTGGTATGAATATTTATGTAAATTTTTTTAAGTTAAGGGCAAAGAGTCAATTTACGACTTTTTACTTTCATTTAGCAGATCTCATCGCGCTCAACGGACACCTCAAATATCCATTCCAGTTGAGAACTCATGGAGTTAGGTAACTAAAATGGCCGTTCGGATGTTTCGGTTAGGGTTCATACGGTGGCTTTTAGTTTCGCTAACAAATCAAATTCAAAAGTTAGAAGTGATTTTAATGAAACCTTTTTACACCTTCTCTCTCGCAGAGCTGTCTCTCTCCAGTCTCTTGAACTCCTTTTCGATGGATTTTTGACTAAAAAAATTTACCATTTTTTAAAAGAAATTGATCCAATTTACCCTCGATCATTTATTTTTTAGCTTTGCTTATTAGATCACATTGCGTTTATTCGAGCGACATCTTAAATTACAATCTCACGGGGATATGCATCTAAAATATCCTCCGAAACGCTGTTTTCGAGGAGCGTTTTGTCCAATCCATTTAGCCGGCATAACGGCCCCACCAGTTTCGTATGTTTATTAGACTCCTTTGTCTACAATTTGGTGTTTTTTAAGTTTCATTACGTTTATTTGTTCAAAAGTAATAAGCGATTAGTTTAGAACATTTTTATTGGACATCTTTTCTGATAGATTGGCTTCCCTTAGAAATCAAGTACAAAGTATAAATTTAATGAAATTCAATTCAAAAACGATCTCGGCAACAAACCACGTTTGTTAGATTTAATTTTAATAAATTAAAATAATTAACAAATTCAAGAAAATAAATATATTAACTTGAATGAAAACGATTTATGACGCTTGCGACGACATTGTAACTAAGTCAAGGTATGGACCTTTTATTAGGGCCAGTGAAAAGTTAAAATCATTAGGTACTGGATAAGGCAAAAATTGTTAAAAAAAATAATTAAATTTGGAAGATGAAAAATGTTGAAGACGTAAATCTTCCGGGTTTTTCAATAATTTAATTTACTTATTTAAAATTTTAAATAGATTAGAAGTTATACGTTACTAAAGTATCGCTACTTATAAAATCTGCAACTCAGGAATGCAAAGTTTTAAATTTCTGTCAAATTATCACCACAGTCCAAACATAAAAAAAAATGTTAATCTTCCATCGGCTAATGAAAACTTTCTCCGAAAACGTCTTTTTCACTGATAATTGCATGCGAAATTATGCAGCCCTTTGAATAATTTAGCCAATAATTTATAATATTTCTAACAAACAAACTTACTTTTGCGATGATGGTGTATCTCCTGGGGGAATATCGGTATAGAGAAGGGTTGTTTCCCAAGTATTCGGTGGTGTACTCAAGAAGTATATTCTTGTTCTCCCATCGGACAGAGTACGAAACCTAATATTTATCGGAACCGTACTCGACAAGTTAGCAAATTGCCGCCTCAAATCGCTTACAATAGTTTTTAATTCAGACCACGATTTCTTATTAGATGTGGGCTGTTTTCTCCAAGGATTATTGGCAATATCCATTTTTTTTCTTCTTCTACGTGTTATTTTATTATCACAATTAATAAAATCGAAAAATAACGTAAATTTATTCACTTTCTATTATTTTTTTTCTATTAAAAACGTAAAACAATCAACTAATTTATTAATAAAACTACCTATATAAAAAAAAAATTCAATTGAAATTACATATTTTTTTCGATAAAACTATTTAGCTTAGTTTTTCATTAGGATTTTTTGTGTACCATAACCTATCCATATTTTAAAAAATCTGATTCACACATACTAAATAAACTTGATGTATTTTAGCTAATTATAATAAAAATTTGGATAAAAATAAATTGTGAAACTTTTAATAAAATTAAATTAACTTTTAACTCAGAATTTATTAAAAAATGCATGCAAATTTCTCATTCCGAAATACGAGTTCGATAATTGACAATAACTTCAATGTGAAATGTCAAAAAATTAAGCCGTATATATTTTTTTGTATTTCTTGAAGGGGTACGTTCATTTCTTTACTGAATATTTATATAACGATAACGTTCCGCACTGTTCACTCCGAAAGACGATGACTAACGATTTTTTAATTTGTTGGAACCGCGCATGTTATGTTTTTCAAACGATACTGGCTGTTTTCCCAACGAATACTTATTTGTGGAACCTAACTTATTCTCTTATGTAAAATTCCAATAGATTGAATGCTAGACAACTTCATAGTGATTTTTTGTGTTAAGGAAAACAAATTAATACCATAACACACAAAAATTATCGCGATAATCTTCGATCACGATTTCGAATGACGTTTTCGTGATCGCGATCTGCAAATTATGGTGACACAAAAATCCGATTAAAAATAAATTTTTTAGTTATAAACGATATTTGTATCGTGTCAAACGTTCATTTTACAAGATAATGTCAATAAGTTTATACAAGTTACTAAAAATGACTTGTATACAATTATGGGTCCGGGTCAAAATGTCGCGTTTTAAAATGTCGCATTTTAAAATATCGCGTCTTAAAATGTCGCGTTTCAAAATGCCGCGAGGTACAAAATGTCGCGTGGTACAAAATGTCGCGTCTTAAAATGTCGCGTTTCAAAATGCCGCGAGGTACAAAATTACGCGTGGTACAAAAAGACGCGTTTTAAAATGTCGCGCTTCACAATGCCGCGACGTACAAAATGTCGCGTGGTACAAAATGTCGCGTTTGTAAAGAAGGAATAAAATAAATGTTATATTGAGATAATAAAAAAATGTGTATTATTAAACAATATAAATGATTTCTCACTATTGTGTATTATTAAACAACATAAATGATTTCACTTCCGATATATAAGGACTTAACTTTAACATTTTAGTGAAGGAATATTCTAATAAATTTCAACATTTGCGTTCTTTTTCTTAGACCCACTTTATAATTACATAAAATTACATTTATAAATAATTTTCATTCAGTGAAGGAAAATTTTACTATATGTTTAAACACAATTTGCTTGTTTCAAATAATTTTTATTAAATTATTTATTATTTCACATCATACATATTGTGTTGATTTATAAGGGATTTTTCAAAACGCGTCATTTTAAAACGCATCATTTTAAAACGCGTCATTTTGTACCACGCGGTTTTTTGAACCACGCGGTTTTATGAAACGCGACAATTTGTACCACGCGACATTAGGTACCACGCGGCATTTTGAAACTCGACATTTTAAAACGCGACATTTTGTACCACGCGACATTTTGTACCTCGCGGCATTTTGAAACGCGACATTTTAAAATGCGACATTTTGTACCACGCGGCATTTTGAAACGCGGTATTATAAAACGCGACATTTTAAAACGCGGCATTATGAACGGTTCCCACAATTATGTATATGGTTATCCCATACACTTTCATTGTTTCTTTTTTTGTATATATTTCATGATTATCTGGTTTCTACAGCTAGATTTTGAAATGGAGTAATCGTGCAGTGGCAGATTGAGAAAATTAACTAGATAATATAGAATATGCGATTAACTAGTTTGTGTGTATCTATAGTATAATACTATAGATACACACAAACTAGATAATCACATATTCTACATTATCTAGTTAATTTTCCAATCTGTCACTGCACGATTTTGGCAAATCAGGATAGATAACTCGATTTTAAAATCTAGTTGTAGAAACAAGATAATCATGAAATATGTACAAAAATAAAACAATGAAAGTTTAAATGGGATAACAATTATGCCATTTTTAATAACTTGTATAAACTTATTGACATTATCTTGTAAAATGAAAGTTTGACACGATACAAATATCGTTTATAACTAAAAATTTTATTTCTAGTCGGATTTTTGTGTGTCACCATAATTTGCAGATCGCGATCACGAAAACGTCATTCGAAATCGTGATCGAAGATTATCGCGATAATTTTTGTGTGTATCTATAGTCGCTTTCACACGTACCATAATCCAATACCGAACTGGATTACATAATCCGAAAAATGGTCGTGTGAAATGTGCAAATCTGATACCGAAGTGGATTATCAAATACACTTTATAATTTGGTATTTTGTAATCCACTGCGGTACTGAATTACCGTGTGAAAAGAATGACAGATATTAATCTCAAAACTGAATAGATGTTTTATGAATTTTTATTAATTAATATCTTAATTAATATTTTTTTTAGTTGAATTTGGAAAGTTTATCGAAAATTATTTATATTTTGTTTAATTAAATTAATATTTTAAAAATATGTAATTGATTTTTATCTTGTTTACAAATATATTTTTGACAACCAATTTGTAACATTAGTTACGTTTCTGTCAAATTAGTAATCTTCGATGCGTGTGAAAAGACATATGAGAGCGGATTATCAAATCCACTTCGGTAGTGGATTATGTGCGTGTGAAAGCGACTATGGTATAAACGTCAAAATATTGTTCATATCTTTTGTATGAACATGAAGTGGCACAGTTGCAATTTTATTTCTATTATTACCGACATATATAAAATATTTTTTAATAAAAAATTAATTGAAATGTATTCATTTTATGTCATTTTATGCTAAGCCGGTAATTTTTTTGTGAAAATCGAGTGAAAAATTAAAACATAAAAAGAAGGCAAATTCGTATTCTTTAGGTTTAATCTTGTGCCGTTTGAGTTTTTTCTGTGGTTATTTTTATTAAAATTAAGTTATTTTCGGGATGCAAAAGGGATTTTTCATCATCTGATTACGATCGGTGATGACGATGAACACAACTATGACCTCCTGTTGAGAGTGCAGAATCCATGGGCCGACCTATCTTTCATGTCAGCACTATAGGCTGGCATGGAGCACTGCAATGTGCAGGTGGTTTATATAAAACGAGTCTATAGCCGTACGTCCTCGATTTGGCAACTACTGCGTAAAGTAGGGCGGTAAAAGTTAACTGCAAAAGATTTGGGGGTCCGTATAAATGACCCTTTCATATAATTAGTAGGTACGAGTGTTTGGCAATATTAAGTTTTGTATTCGAAATGATTGAACAAATACAAGCTTATCATAAAGATATTTAGGTTAACGAGTTGTAAATAATTTTATACATTAAAACTATTATTCTAAGATCAAAATAATTATCCAAAGAGCATCCAAATATCTTATTATAGTAAGGTGTCAATATATCCCTACGATTTAAGCCAAAAATGTATCTTAAACATGAATTATATACTCTTTTAATTTTGGTAAATAAGCAAAAACTTAATTCAGAAAACACCACATCACAATAAAACAAATTACTTGGAATAAAGATCTAGCTAGTAGCATATCCTCACCTTAGGCGCCCGTATGCCGATAGACTTCAGGTTTTTTAACACGCAAGGCGGTCTCCTGAAATTAAAAATGTGAGATCTCACGTCAGTAATACCAATTTTTTTTTTTTTACGCATTTTACTTTTTGTGTTTTGTTAATTTTTAAAACTTTTCTTGGGATGCTATCGATGTTTATACTACGTATAAATGTAAACATCAAAAAATAAGTTTTAAAAAATGCCAAAAATTAGCAAAACACAAAAAGTAAAATTCGTAAAAAAAAAAAAAAATTGGTATTACTGACGTGAGATCTCACATTTTTAATTTCATGAGACCGGCTGCAGTCTACACTAAAAGTTAGTTTTTTTTAATCTTTTTAGTAACTTTAATGACCAATGTACCAATTTTGTTTTTTTTTGCTTTTGCTCCAAAGAAATATACACAGAATATAATGCCAAGAAACAAATTTAAATGAAAATATTTTCACGAAACGCCAAAAATGCGCTAAAAAGAAAAACAAAATCAAAATAAAGCAAGACCAAAAAACCAAAATTGGTACATTGGTCATTAAAGTTACTTAGGCTGTATTCCAAACGGATACTTATTTGTGGAACCTGTCTAATTCAAATAAGTAACTTGGCGAGGTAACTTATTTTCTATCTCTTTCTTACCAAAAAATCTAATTTGTAATGTCAAAAAAATACTTTAACCCTTTGATTCATCATTTATTTTAAAGCGCCTGTTATTTTGTTTAACTGAGTATTTCTGAAATTTTATAATATTTTTCGCGCTAAATATCCTTTTTAGGTAGCTTAAGACTAAGAGGCAACATAATAACACTTAAAAATCCATTATTAGTGCATTTGAATCCCAAAAATTAGGTTTAAAGTGATGTACGCAAATGTGTACAGTACGAGTGAAAGGGTTAAGGTGTTGGTTTATGTTTATATTTTAATTAATACAAATATAATGTATGTACATATGTATATTGTAAAAACCAGAAACACAAATAACATAAATTTAAAATACATATAATTAAAATAAAATTATCCAAAGAATAATAAATTTAATAATAATAAATTTAAAAAAAAAAAATCGCTGTGCAGTAAATTTTGCGCATTTTTGTTCTTTTGATGCAGCTGTCAAAATAAGTAAGCTAAATCAATTGGAATGACTTTACTTACTTATTTAAAATGGCGGCCAAATAAGTCAATAAGTATCAAATAAGTATCGTTTGGAAAACAGCCTAAAGTACTTTTCATACCAGGCGCCTCGCCTCGAAATTTTTAGTTACCACACATACGAAGCTGAGACCTTTTCATACCGGTGGCGTCGGCTTTGAACATTCGGTTGATATCAAATGTTTTATTTAGGTCCATTTTACACGTGAATTATAGCAAGAAACGAGATATTATGAATTTGTAAGCTACGTATGAGCTAGATTTTTCGGTAAATATAAAACAGTTATGACAAAAATGTGATTTGTAGGTTATGTTGACAAAGCTCTTCGCTTTGTACTACTTTAAAATGTCGCAGTCGAGTGTGGAACGCATTGCCTTGGCCTCGTAGATAACTTCATTGCAATATATTTTATTTTTTTATTAAATTATCACTTAAAAATAAATTATTTTTCAACAAAATGAATTTATTACTATAAAATTAAACATTATCAATCAAATGAAACTAATTTTCATAATTCAAAATTGAAATAAAGAATTTTCATTTTCGAAGCTCAAAGCCGAGGCGCTTGGTATGAAAAGTACTTTACTTTTAGGCAGGCCACACACGTACAGTTTTAACTGTACAGTTAAAACTGTCAGTTAAAACTGTACGTGTGTGGGTATTTCAGTTCAGTTAAGTACTTTTCATACCAGGCGCCTCGCCTCGAAATTTTTAGTTACCACACATACGAAGCTGAGACCCTTTCATACCGGTGGCGTTGGCTTTGAACATTCGGTTGATATCAAATATTTTATTTAGGTCCATTTTACACGTGAATTATAGCAAGAAACGAGATATTATGAATTTGTAAGCTACATATGAGCTAGATTTTTCGGTAAATATAAAAAATTGTGACAAAAATGTGATTTGTAGGTTATGTTGACAAAGCTCTTCGCTTTGTACTACTTTAAAATGTCGCAGTCGAGTGTGGAACGCATTGCCTTGGCCTCGTAGATAACTTCATTGCAATATATTTCATTTTTTTATTAAATTATCACTTAAAAATAAATTATTTTTCAACAAAATGAATTTATTACTATAAAATTAAACATTATCAATCAAATGAAACTAATTTTCATAATTCAAAATTGAAATAAAGAATTTTCATTTTCGAAGCTCAAAGCCGAGGCGCTTGGTATGAAAAATACTTTAAACTTAACTGTACAGTTTAACCACAGAATAATAAACAACCAGAACCGACATTACGTGGACCAAGAAATTTTTGCTCTTACCTTTTATTTTAGATGTTAATTTTGAATTTTCAGCCACTGAACGATAATTTAACACCGAAAATCTTACCTTCGATAAACCAAGGTCAAAAAAATGAGTCCATTTTTCTCCATATAAAAAACGCGTTATGTCGCTTCTGGGTATTCTGTGGTTTAACTGAGAACTTTAAAATTTTTATATTTTTAACTGAAACAATTAACTGAACTGAACGTGTGTGGGGGTTTAACTGCACAGTTCTCAGTTTTGGGTCGAAATTTTGAGATGAGACGACGTTTCATATAATAATTAAAATATTGAATTATACAAAACTAGTTCGACTATTTATATAATTTTCATTTAATTTTGAAGTAAATAAAAATTAATTAGGGTTCAAAGAAGTCTGGAACATCTACAGACAGCATTTATAAACCGGGTCTTTGGTATTACGACCTGTTGGATCGTTCCGCTCATTCAAATTCATGATATTAACTGAAGGATTAGACTGAATGTGTGTGTGCATCTCAGTTCACAGTTAAAACTGACAATTATAACTGCACAGTTAAAATTGTCAGTTAAAACTGTACGTGTGTGGCCTGCCTTAGTGTAGACTGCGTGTTAAAAAACCTGAAGTCTATCGGCATACGGGCGCCTTTAATTAGAGTAAATGCAGCCTACTAGGCTGGAACAGCGAGTCAGTAAGAACTTAACGTAAGAATACGATATATGGACTTTGCATAAAACCGACCACCGAAACTTTTAGAACTTTTCGTTAAATTTAGTTGTCACTTTACCCCAACTTAACAGAGCGAAATTTTTCGCTCAAATTTAAGGTAATGTCAAAAAACCTACCACCAGATAGGATATTAGTTCAATATGGGCATATAAAGGATAATAATATATTTTTTATATTAATTTATATAAAATAAAATGAAAAATAACAAATTAAATATATATATAGGTAAATGGATATCATCAATGTAGTGTTTAGTGGAGACATGTTTATGACAAGGAGTCATATACTGATTTATTCTTTAAGCCACATGATGAAATATGAATGAAATAAAAATGGTTCTTATAATTCTTTAAATTCTTGCCATGTTTTTAATCAATTTTCAATTTGTACATCGCAGCATATGTGCAAAATTATTTAATTTACCTAGTTATTAGTCCCCAACTGGTCTTACAGATTGGCTAGCCGACATGTCAAATTTTCTGTAAGAAAAAACTTTCGTCAAATTCCTTAAGGTTTCTTACTGATTCTTACTGACTCGCTGTTCCAGCCTTTACGCCAAAGCATTCGCAACCCATTGAACATTTTTTGCATAATAGAATTCACATGCACATTCCAATCCAAGTGTTTATCCAAAGTCACACCCAAATTCCTTACTGATTCACTTGCCGTCTTAATTTGGTAATCTTACAACAACAATGCCATGTATTTCATTCCGGAATGAATAGTTTCAAACCAAGTTTTTGTTGGTATTGAATTATTCGAGTAATAATTTTGGTTTTTTATTTAATTTTTAATTTCAATTGATAAAAGTAAAAAAAAATTATTTTCGGTTTTTATTTTGAACATAATTTGCATTTTTATTTTTATACCAATAATTACATTGAGTGAAATTAAATTAGCCTCATACCGTTTTTTTAAAAAAAATGACAAATTATTTAAAAAAAATATATATATTAAATTTATTTCAATTATTTGAAGTATTAAAAAAGAAAATAATATATGTTTTGTCAAAAATAGCGAACAGTATTAATTTCATTTAATTAAAAAATTTGAACTTATTGCTAATTACTGCTTATTTGAACTTCTATCAAAAATAAATAAAGGACGTCATGTTTATTAAATAAAAAATGTCAGAAATAAAAATGTAAAATTGTATTGTAGTCGGTATTTAAATCATTTATAAAATTTACGTACTCCTATATATTATTTATACGTAAAATATAAGTTATGTCATAAGTAGGGCTGCCAGATTTTTAAAATTAGTTGGCGGGACAAATTATAAACTAAATAAAATAAAAAAATTAATTTAAATATTAACTGCTATTTGCCTAATCTGACTTCTAATACTTTTTTACGTTATTGTCGTTCGACAAAATTTGTTTCAAACGAATTTATTTTAACAATAAAATAAATAATAAATTAATTAATGAAATTTGAATTAATAATTGTTTTACTTTAATATGTTTCATTTAAATCAACAAAACATTGTAGGATAATTCAAATATTAAATTAAGATAAAATCACAAAATATCACATTACAAGGTAATGAAAAAAATTATTTGGTGTTACAAAACATTGATTAAATTTTATTTCAATATCAAAAAATGATATATATATATATATATATAGGTGCTAATTAATTTTAAATTATATTTTTAAATTAATTTCTAAAGATTCTCTAAATTTGTCCGTTAACAAACTTAAGCAACTCAACCATCACACTTTTTTTTTTTTTTTTTTTTTTTTCGCTGGCGCTACATCCCATGGAGGGATTTGGCCGCTTCATTTTTGAAGTTTTCGTAATCATTTTTACAACGAATAATGAGTGATTAGTTCATTGATCCTTACATTATACCAGCCGTAATTTTTTCATCACCCGCCGGGAATCGAACCCGGGACCTCCGGAGCTTGAAGCAAGCATGCTAACAACTGTGCCACCGGGGCGGCACACACTTGGACGGTATCACACTTTGTCTGCACAAAAAGTTGTAAAATTTTCCATAAGCAGGCTTACTGATTCAGCTACTGATTTTGAGAGCTCATTGTCTAGAGAGCATAAAAAGCTAGGAATCCGTTTTTAGTACCAACTAGCTTATCAAAATATGTGAAAACTATAGAGAAAATATTTTCACATTACCATTGTTGGATGCATCGGTGTTAAATGAAAAATATTGTGCCGTATTTATTCCATTTAAAAAAAGATTTTGTGTCTCTGGTTGAATGGTTACGCCGAAAATCAATTTGTAGATTCTTTTCGAAAAATTTGTTTATAGCGGGACATAATCCGATCTACCGGGACGGCGGGACTGATTTTTTCAAGCGGGACAATCCTGCCGAAAGCGGGACGTCTGGCAGCCCTAGTCATAAGCTACACGTTTAGGGGCACCCGTAAAGTGAAATGTTGTATAACGTAGATTACCTAGATTCTAAATCGGATTCTTCTGAGGAGGATATTATTTTATTAAGTTTATCCAGAAAAAGAAAGAGGAATATTTGGTGTTCACGTTTTTTACAAAAACGTTTAAAGTATGACGAGTTTTATGCTCTTTCACTCGATTTAACGGACATCGAATTTTTTAAATATATGCGTCTAACAAAACATCAATTTGAGGAAGTGCATTCCAAAATCGAGAATAACATCAAAGGTGGAAATTCATTTCTCCGACTGTCCATTTCTACCAGAGAAAAATTAGCGGTTTGTTTAAGGTAATTGAAAAAAAAACATTAAAGATTTATCTTAAATTAATTTCAATTTATGAAACATTTTGGCACGAAAAGGCTAAAGAATTTAATAAAACGAGGCAATTTCCGAATTATGTTTCCGTTGTCGACGGAAAACATATAGTTATTCGCAAGCCTTTAAATTCTGGCTCCTCATATTTTTGCTACATAAGAAAACTTTCTCTGTTGCACTTATGGCTGCAGTAGACGCGTCTTATAAATTTACATTTGTTGATGTAGGTGCACAAGGCAGTTTCAGCGACGGAAATATTTTCGCCAATAGCAATTTTGGCAGAAGGCTGCATAATAATTTATTAAAGTTACCTGTTCTTGAACCAGATTCTCTACCTTTCGTTTTAATAGGAGACGAAGCGTTTGCACTGACAATGAATTTTATGAGACCATACCAAGCAATTCCTAACAAATTCCATCAAATCGACTAACCACGTTGCAGTACTATGTCTTTTCCTAAACCATGAATACAGAGAAGTTAATAAATTACTGTATTAAGGTATTGTTTAATCTGATCAGAGATAATTCTTTCAAACACTTTTGAAAGGACTGAGAGTTGAGGTCTTACATCAGACGCTGATGCAGGCTCCTTAACTTTAGGTAGCCCAATAACTTTACTAACTTTCCAAACTTTAGGACTCCACGATACTATTAAACAAATACGTTAAATGAGGTAGAATCACAGGAGCTATAATTTTTAAAAAATTTAGTGGTAAATTATCAGCACCTATATATTGCATTAGACGTTAGAGAGCCTATTGCCTTAGACACATCGTCATCAGACATAATAGTAAAATTAAAACAAATAGAATCATTAAAAGAGGTTCTAGTTTGAGTATGCTGCACCAAATTAATTATTGGTACTTTAACAAACTCCTCATTAAGTTCATAAGAAGAAAATTTAGAAACAATCTCAGCTGAATCATTAGTTTTAAAATCGCATTTCTCCAAAATAATTTAGTGCCAAGTTTCGGATCCAATTTATTACACAACAATTTTCTCTTAGCCGATCTCACCATCTTATTAAGTTCTTTTTCATAACACTTGTAGGTTCGTTTGTCCTCCTCACAACGAGATCTTTTCTACACATTTTTAGCCATATCAACAAATTGTTTTTTTTTAATAACATAACTAAGCCATGGGATAGGCTTGAATTTTTGCTTAATCATTTTAAAGGGAGCATACTGGTGCAACCACATCGAAATTTTATTATATAAGAACTCAAATTTAGAACTGGTATATTAAAGTCAATAAATATAAGATCATGGTCAGTGAAAGGTAACTGACAAAAATTAGATGTTTCCAATGGGGTATTAG
Organism: Tipula helvola; assembly: GCA_963556165.1. Taxonomy (NCBI): domain Eukaryota; kingdom Metazoa; phylum Arthropoda; class Insecta; order Diptera; family Tipulidae; genus Tipula; species Tipula helvola. The sequence goes on along the minus strand of OY744481.1, from coordinate 295,437,630 downwards.
AAACAATGTAATCTAGAAGTCTTTCAGTTGTATCACAAACTCTTGTTGATTGAGTTAATAAATGTTTACCGTATCCGGAATACCGTACAGCATCACTACCCTTTGATTTGTCTGTTCATCTCGCCTTTTATAAAGCTCGAATTTCTTCTCAAGCGCGAGAGCGAATTGTATACACATACAAGACGAGCGATATTTTATGTCACATTTTGATTCATTCAAAAACATATTTTAATTTCACATAAAATAATATTTTAATTCAATTTATATAAACATATAGTTCAAAATGATTTCAAAAAGAAATAAACTGATTGTTGCCGTTTATTTATTGAGGAAACATCGAAGAACTAAACTAAATCGCTAAAAAATACGACGAAATATAATTTTCGTACTAAAGCTCGGTATGCTGCTCGAGCTAAACTAAATTTTGACGCGGTCTACACAAACGTACAGATAAATTTGGAGCTAAAAAATTTATGTAGAGCTTTGTGTAGAGATAAATTTTGACAATTCTTCTGACATTTTGAGTTTATACTTCGCTGTGTGGTTTAAAAATTGTGTGCCAAACAACTACGCTGATTATTTCGACAATGGAAAGCTTGTCGAAGGATCATGGAGAAATACCATCACAGAAGACTCAATGTTCACTTCCCAATTTTCAATGAATGCTGGAAGACCAAATAATGTCGGCAAAGCCATAAGAGAAGTTATTAAAAATTATGTTAATTCTGAAGAAGGAGCATTAGAATGGTTGTGAAGATCGGTTTTTTTGGAATAAAACTAAAATTTATTTTTAATAAAAACACAAAATTAAAATTTAATTTTTTATTTTTCTAATTTCATCCATAATTTGCTGTTGGAATTTTAAATTTAATTCATCAACCTTTTCTTCTGGCAGCTTCTGCAGCAATCTGTCGATATTGTTTAACATAATTTCAGGTTTTGAACCGTGCATTTAATTTGCTGCAAAATTTGTGTAGACATTTTTAGCAGAGCCAACTAAATTACAATACGCAAACTATCAGTTTGATTTTTTTTCACGTAGAGCAGCATACCGATCAGCGAAATCGTGAGCGAAATTTTTTAGTTTGCATTTAGCTAGCTAAATTTTACATATATTTTCTATCTTTTAAATACTATTTTGTATAGGAAATTTATCTTAGCTCGAGCAGCATACCGAGCTTAAAGAAAGATTTGTGGAAAACGAGTGGAACTTATTTTGAATTGACAACTAGCGGCGATAATTCAAAATTTGCGACGATATATTAGAATTTTATATTAAAATGATTTAAATTCTATATTTTGTTTTTAGTAAATGCAAAATTTATAAACTATCGTCAATTAAAAACTAAAGGTTTTTATTATTCTTACTATTTTCTTTCATTATTTAGTGAAAAAGAAAAATATTGTTCTCGTCGCTCGTTGTTAATGTGCACCATCCTTAATACCGTAGACAGACACAGAGTTAATCGCGATTTTCAGTTGTAATTTTTGTTAAAAATCGCTTTGTGGAAACAAAATAATCCGGTTTAAACTGGATTTTTTCGTTTTCACAACGCGATTTTTGACAATCGGGATAAATGAAAATCGCGATTAACTGTGTGTCTGTCTACCGTACTACATAATAATAAAACTAATTTTATTAAAAAATTGAACTAAATAATAATTATCCGTGTATTTGCAACTAAAATAAAAACATTTTTTAAACTTTAATTGTTTTATTTTAAGCAACCCACTCCATTTCAATGCATTGATTGAAATTTTAAATACAGCCCTAAACTATTTTAATCTTTCTCTTTTTCGCACAGATTTTTGTACGCTTAACGTTTCTTTATTTCTTCTCTATAGTTTTTATCTCTATGATTTTTGAACATTTCGTTTATGTTTATTGGGCAAACAGGAAATAAACATTACGGTTGGTAGCACTATATCGTAAAATATTCTTTCTTTTTTGACGTGCTTCATAAGAAATCGGTAGGTTTTTGTGTTAATGAAATTTTATCTTTTAAATTTTAAATCATCTGCTGTAAATTTTTATAAAGTAATCACAGAAAATATCCTAGAAAAATGTTGAAATTAAATGATATATTTATTTCATATTATTTTGAAACAATATTTTCGAAAAGATATTATTTCCTATTAATATAACCTCACTTTATTTGTGTATATTGTCTTGCATATTATATTCCTTTGTAATTCAAGTTTGGTAATACTATTAGTTAAAATTTTAATATTTAAATTTATTTATTTACAGGAACAAAATGACTATTCGCCCAGCATATAGACCTAAAATAGTTAAGAAGCGCACAAAGCGCTTCATCCGTCATCAATCTGACAGGTACTCGAAATTAAGTGTAAGTGATGTGGATAACTTATTATTTAAAATTCCCAAGTTTTTGTTATGGCTATGTATATAGAAGTTTTGTTTAATATAATTTTGATAAAGTATGGAATTTTTTTAATTCAAGCTATGCTTAAATGAGACCAAATTGGCAGTTTATTACTGAATCAAAACTTCTATTCTGTAGCGTGATCTGTTATGAATCTTTAAATTTATAAAATATTTATTTTTAGGCTAAATGGCGTAAACCTAAAGGTATTGATAACAGAGTACGTCGTCGCTTCAAGGGACAATACCTTATGCCAAATATTGGATATGGCTCAAACAAGAGAACCCGTCATATGCTTCCAACAGGTTTCAAGAAGTTCTTAGTGCACAATGTTAAAGAATTAGAAGTTTTGATGATGCAAAACCGCCTTTATTGTGCTGAAATCGCTCACGGTGTTTCATCAAAAAAGCGAAAAGATATTGTTGAACGTTCAAAACAACTATCCATTCGAATCACAAACGGTAATGGAAGATTACGCTCACAAGAAAATGAATAAACATTTATTTGATTAAATAAAAATTGTAAAAGCAAAATTTAGTTTTAATATTTTCCAAATAATTCCGTTGGTTTATAGGTTTCGCTAACAGAACAAATTATGAAATTAATTAATGGATGCAACTTGCATAAATCGATCGGTTGAGAAATTTGGATCATTTCGGCGGGTGTGCAATGTTATTTAAACACCAAAATTTGGTTAATGCAAAAACAAAGTAAAATCATTCTGTAAATTAATAATTCAGTTTATTTATAAATATCTAATTATCATTCAACATTATTACTAGCTAATACGTGAATTTGCATACTCTTCGTAGAATTAAAAACTTGACCGGGTGGAAACGGTTGTAATTTTGGATGTATTTCTGATTTTGATTTATCTGCCGAGATGTACTTTGACAATCTAATACTGGGCAATGGTAGAAATCCAGCGCTAAGTGGTAGTATTTCAAGCGTTATTTGTTGATGTTCAATATCCTGCATTGAAACGACTCCAGCAGTTCGGCCACAAATCGCCCATGTTGTTTGATCTGTTAAAACTTCATACATTAAATCATTAAAAGGATTTTCTTGAATTTTTGTTATTTTCAAAGTTAAATGACAAACGGCCCCAACTCGACATAATTCAGATGGCTCAACTTTTGCGTGAATCTTAAAAAGTGTATTATAGTCGGATACATCAAATGTACAACTATAATCACGACGAATATCAGAATCATACTCCGAGTATTTCATGGCAAATTCAATTTGTATCGTGGGCAGTTCATTTTCGGTCTTGAGTGGTTCTACTTGTATATCCCATAAAAATGATACAATTAAATTTTTGTAGATTACAACACCATTTTGAGATTTAGGATTTATATCTTGGAGTGTCACTCCTTTTGATGAGCACTTCATTATTGGATCATATAATACCAGCTTATCCTCGTACACGCCTTTAATTACAACTTGAAGAAATTTACGCGTTCCAGACGAGTGTAGCCGGCACGATGCAATAACTGCTGGTAGAAAATGAAGTGGACTGTGAATTTCATTGCGAGACCATGGGCATTGTAATGTAACTTTATGTTCAATTCTTTTTTCGTCTCGTCGTCCAGGTAATTCACAAAATCCTTTTAAATCAAATGTTTTCGTTTCAAATGATTTGAAATTTGAAAGATCAATTTTTAATTCTCTGCGAAAATCCTCATCCAATTTATCTTCTTTCAAACGTAAATTTTTGGAACATTTCAAATTTATAAACGATTCTTTCGGAAAAATGAAACTACCACCAGAAACGTGCAATTTAATTGATTGTTCCAAACCGGCCACAAGATTTTTAAAATCTAAAACTACTGTAGATGGTTTAGTGGTAACTTCAAATTGCTGGGTTTTAAATATATTTGGAACAGTCTCAGAAAGAAAATCCAAAGCTTGAATTTTTATCGAAATCTGCTTAAAGCTCCAAATTCCGACACGAGTAGCTTTCGATTTTAATATAAATATATTCATTCCTGGCTTAATATTAACTGATTCAATTAATACACAATTTGTAAAATCGGATCGGACGGTTGGTGAGATTTTACGTTTTGTGCTGCTTGAGCGTCGAAGTGAATGTTTAGCTTCCTTTATATTGCACTCGACTGATGCACATCCCAGTGAATTATCCTGTTTATAATCTAGTTGTAAGGTTATAGGAAGCATTGATTTTTGAATGAAATCTTGATTTTCACTTACAGCAAGGCCCTTGGTAGCAGATTCATATGAAACTGAAATATTTTCCGCTATTATTTCACGAGGGAAATTACTTTCGATTTTCAAAACAACCATAATTAAATTGTCTTGGACTATTGGTGTATCATTTTCGATAAATAGGCTGCCCAACTGGAAATGATTTTCCAGAACGGCTGTATAATAACTTAAGTTGTTTGTACGATCTAGATCAACTTCTTTCATTCGTTTTAACGATTTTAAGAACTCATCAAAATAAAATGTTCGAACTAGTATCTCCAGTTCAGCACAACAAGATATTGTTGCACAGGTTTTCGTGTAGTTTGGTAAATCATCCATTTTTTTATAGCAACTGGCCAACTCCAATAATGTTTGACTTGCTAAATATTTCCAATTTTCCGATTTCAATTCACGAAGTAAATCAGTAAAAAACACAATAGCTTTGTGTGGTTCATTTAAAATGCAATAAAAATTACCAAGCTCAAGACCCACTAAACGTGCAGATCGAAGCCGTGAAACATGTTTGTATGTGCTTATTGCTAGTTCACTTAGTTCTAAATATAATTTCTGGAATGCTTGGTTTGAAGCTAAAGCTTCTTTCAATTTTTTTGTGGGCGGTTCATTAAGCTTTGTGATAGAAGAATGTGGCTTTGTGTTAGGTTCAGTTTTGTTAGGTTCGCTTATGTAATCTCCAATTCCGGCTGACAAATTCACAACAATATGTAATTGTTCAGAAGTCGGCGTAAAACCTGGCAATAAACCACATAACTGACCTAGCTCATACAATTTGTCTTTTGCTAAATTCCAAATCGGTGCGGAATACTGGAAACATTTGTGAATATCATTAGTATCCTGTACACTTTCACAAATTTGAAGCACCTCCAGAGCGCATACAAATTCCCAACAGGCTACAGAACCCTCAGCCGTTTCAATGTTTAATGCATCGATTTCACGGAGAGTACCAAACAAAAATCCGAGGAGGCGTTCCGCAATTTCCCACTGGCGTCCCGCAGCAGTCAATAAAAGTGCTTGGCGTTCAAATAAATAGCTACGAAATTCCAAAAGAGTTGCTGATTTATCCACAATTTTTTGTCGCGTTTCTATCATATCCGATTTGATCATTGTTATCCCGTGAAATGATGCAAATGGTTTCTCAAAATGTTCCAACCACTTCTGTTTGTCACCAAATACAGAGTTTAATATAAACTGAGAAAACATAGCGTCTAGCTCATCATATTGCACCAGTGCTTCCATATAGAGCCCCAGCATTTCGAGAACAAAGGCGAGCTCTTCCTGTAATGTAAAATAATGAATAAAACACCAATTATCACTGTTCCGTTTTTCTCTAGTAGCTCGAATCAGTTCTTCATATTTCACTATATTCTTGTTATATCCCGTCAACATTAGAAAACGTATTCTCTGCAATACACATCTGAACGACTCAGTAGCCTTTTGTTCGAATTTCATTGGATTCAACAAAGAAATACATCTATCACAACTTTTCGAAGCAAAATCAATTCTAATTTTATCCAAAACTGTAGTACGCGGAAGAATATTTTTGGTTTTACGAACATCTAAGGTTTCCACTAATAAGATCATCCAGTCTGAAATATCAAATGCCTGTAGATTTTTCAGCCACGAATTTATTTCATCTTTCACGGTGGATTTATATGAATCAACATCATTACATTCAGTTACATAAATATGCAACACTGGATGTTTTAATATACTCCACATACCATTTTTATAATTTTCAAAGATCGTAACATCAAATGGTTGAAATATAGCATCGATGCGAACATTTTTTATGGGCCGACCATAAGAACGTTTCCATTCGCTTGTATCTTGTGGAATTGCTGATACAATATGATTTTCGAGTGACCGGAATAAAGGAAAATCTCCAGCATCTGAAATAGCATACAAAATATAAATTAGTAATTAATTTTAAATAATTCTCTAGATTATTACATGTAATTATTGGTTTAAAATCCATTTAGCACTTTGTTATGTTTGGCTTATGAGAATATTGACAGATAATTTTTAATGGGTGTTTTTATGCCCTATTGACATTAAAAATATATTTACCCTTCAAGCCGATCTCGTAAAATAAAGGGCCTTTCCGAAAGTTTAGCCGTGATTTCCATTACGAAAGTATTTTATTTCGAAAAACATGATCTATTGACGATTGTAAAAGTAGAGAAAGCGCCTCTCGAGGAAAAAAGTTAAAATGATGCACCTGATAAAATGAAATTTGTCACAAATGCGACGAAAGAAAATTTAGCAATGCGGTAATTAAAAATTGTTTCTATAGTCCAAAATTGGAATTATTTACAATTATTAGCAATCCGGTAAGTAAAAATTGTGTTTACAGTTCAAAATTGGAATTGTTTACAATCGTTTCGAACGTCAAATTATCAGGTAGCTCAGTTTAAAAATTGTCCACTAGGTGAAATCCATGACGCTCCAATCGTCAATAAAGTTATGTCAAATTCATTCTGGCTACTCGAAATAAAGTAACTTTTTTATGTCCCAAAGAATATGAAATAATTTTGTAGTTGTGTTGGTGTAAAAAAAGCAAAAAAAAGTGAGGTTATGTTTCACTGTTTTAAGGTTATGTTTTAAATATTCACACAAAAATTATCGCGATAATCTTCGATCACGATTTCGAATGATGTTTTAGTGATCGCGATCTGCAAATTATGGTGACACACAAAAATCCGATTAAAAATAAATTGTTTAGTTAGTATAAATGATATTTGTATCGTGTCAACCGTTCATTTTACAAGATAATGTCAATAAGTTTATACAAATTACTAGAAATGACTTGTATACAATTATATGGTTATCCCATACACTTTCAGTTTCTTTGTTTATATATATTTCATGATTATCTGGTTTCTACAACTAGATTTTGAAATCGAGTTATCAAGCCTGATTTGCCAAAATCGTGCAATTGCAGATTGCGAAAATTAACTAGATAATATAGAATATGCGATTAACTAGTTTGTGTGTATCTATAGTATAATAATATACGATTAAATAACTAAAACAAGTTTTTTTTTTAAATTTAATAAATCTAAAGCAAAATTCTCTCGAGCAAAAAAAGAGTGCTCAAAGAATTTGTAATGTCAAATTTTTACTCTTCGAGTAAAATTGTTTACCCGTCGGGTAAAATGTTTTACCCGTTTTTTTTCCGAAAGAATTTGACATTTATAGACTGATTTGACTGTTTGGAGTGCAGTTAAAATATGATAAGTCATCGATAAACAATCGGAACAGCAACAGTTATTGGAAAACTCCAGCATATTTGGCAGTCTACAATTGAGACTATTCTACATTTGAGAATATCTCAAAATTAGATATCTGTGTGCTGGTTGGTAGCAGTCGCTGATATAAAACATGTACATACGTACTACCACAGAATACCCAGAAGCGACATAACGCGGTTTTTATATGGAGAAAAGTGAACTCATTTTTTTGACCTTGGTTTATAGAAGGTAAGATTTTCGGTATTAAATTATCGTTCAGTGGCTGAAAATTCAAAATTAACATGTAAAATATAAGGTAAGAGCAAACATTTCTTGGTCCACGTAATGTCGGTTCTGCACGTAGGGATTGTACACACCAAGCGCGAGTAGCGAATTGCGAGTAACCATTTTTCAGAAAATGTTGACATAAAATACACATAAACACAATGGATTTTTCGATTTATAATATAATTACGATTACTTTGTTCAAAATAAACTAAATTGAGCCCTAAAAATTCTTTAAAATAAGAAAAATTACTAAATTCGTACAAAGATGAAATATTCGCGCATTCGCTAAAAAATAAAATTACGTTCCACTCGCGTTCTACATAGTTTTTATTCGTACGAGTATTGACATTCATACGAGTATTTTTTTATAAATCATTTCAAATACGATCAAAATGATTTTTAAAGATTAAAATAATATTATTTATATCGAATTATGTATTATAAACTTTGTTAAAACGAATAATATAAAAAAAAACAGGTTTTGGAAAAAATTACCGTATTATTAGAAATATTTGATCATGGATGGTATTGATTTTGACATATAAATTCGCTCGCGTTTGATGTGAATCAAATGTGCGAATTCGTGTTTGGAATTTATTCGCAACTCGCATTTGGTGTGAGTAGTCTCGTAATATCGGTTCTGGTTGTTTATTATTCTGTGGTACTACGTAGACGTACTATAATTTATGCACGAGCATTGTATTCTTCGTGTTTTGTGTATCTTTAGTTTATATGTTATTGTATTTTTTGTATATTTTTCTAAAAATTAGTCTCGCTTCAAATTTGGTAAATAAAACATGTTTTTTAATTCATTCTATTGTTTTGTTATTTACTTATATAAATGTAGAAATATACATTTAATTCATTTGTTTGTATAAACTTCACATTTCGTTCATCTCTTCGACATTTTAGTTATTAAATACAGTCTACAGTCATTCTTTTGCAAAGGTTAAAACAAGTTAGTGGCGAATAAATATTCAGCGTCGCCAACAATAGTAGAGACAGAGGAAAATACCTTATTTCTACCAGAACGCTACAATATCTTGGGAGATGAAGAGATACAGCAAATGAAAACTTTGTGCGATGCAGGGGTTTTAATTATGATTAAAACTGATAAATATAAATTACATTTTGTTGTTTAAATAAAAAAGACATTGTGTAAAAATGATTTGTTGTTATTTCTTTATTCTCATCATTTTCACTCTCAATAAATTCACTAGTTCTTAAAATGTGATCAGTCGATTATCTTCTCCCCTTTTATTTAAATACGTATCACAATGAATCGTGTCCAAGTAATTAATGAGTTACATAAAAAAATGGGGATCGATGACTTGTGGCAAGTCAGTGGCACACAGGCTTACGTGAAATGGCTTGGCTTTGATTCAACACACAATTCGTGGATAAATAAAACAGATAGCACAGATGAATTTCGGGGTTTCTGTCAACAGGTTGAAGAAAAAGTTCAACATTTCGAGAAAGAATTAACTGATGTCAAAGCAAGTGGAGCAATGACGCAAGTGGTTTTCAAACCATTTACTCCATCAAGATAAAGCCACCAACATTTGACGGAACAACATCTTTCGGAATTTTCAAATTTCAATTTGAAACGGCAGTCAAGCAAAATCATTGGAACGATGAACATCATGTCGCGGCGTTAATTGTGGCTCTCAAAGGCGAAACAGCAGAGGCTTTACAAACCATCCCGGAACAAGAGCGCAACAGCTATCTTGAAATTATGAAGGCGCTAGATCGGAAGTATGGCAGTGACCACAAGTGGGAAATCTATCGCATGGAACTGAAAAGCCGCTACCAAAAGGGAGGAAAATCGCTACAGCAATTTTCACCTGCAATCGAGCGATTAGTGCATCTAACACATACAAGTATGTCGGCCGATTATATGGAAAGGCTTAAAATTGACGCATTCATTGACGGTATTCGAGATCCAGAGACACGCAAAGCGGTGATGTTGTCACCTAAAGGAACCTTCGCCAGAACTATCGCTTGTGCGTTAACGAATAAGACTGCACAGCACAAGCCATCATTAAGCCGTCAATGAAAATACGCCGAATAAAACCGAGCGGTCGGCACCAAAATACCGGGACGGAAGCGGCAAAATGAAATGTTGGCCATGTGATAAGGACGGTCACATCTCGCGGGACTTGTGTAATTGTTAGCTTAAACAGCTTTGTGCTGTCTAAAACCCACTACAAAGATGTGGTTTACTTCAATTTACCAGACTCTGTGGAACGCCAATGGGAAGAAGCCATAGATTAATATTAAGTTAGTAAATTAAGTCAGAAACAAATTGTTCATTAGTCCAGGAGACTAGATTGTAATTACGTGAAATAAATAATAAAATTTGTTTTAAATAAAATAAAATAAAAAATCTCGCGGGACTGCTGGGAAATAAGAAGAAAACGGGGAAGATCATCATCTCCTATGCACCGACGACCAAGCGGAGAGCAGGCAGTGGCCTAGGAAGAAGGCCAAATAGCGACGGAGTCGTTAAACTACAAAGAGTCAGCTTAAAGGGGTAGAAGCTGACTCCCACAACCGATTGCCCATAACCTCCATCCGCATTTCAAAAGTAGCAAGAGGCGGTGACAGCTTAACAATCAAAGGCGGCATTGATGGAACTCATTGCATCCTCACCCTGGATACGGGAGCAAATCGCACGATTGTCCGTAAATACCTGATCTATGGTGGTATACAACCAGCAAATGGATTGAAGTTACAAACGGCAACTGGAGAGAGTTCAATAATAAAAGGCAAAAAGATCGTGAAACTAAAGATCGGGAGAACTCTTTTTCAACAGAAAGTCCTGATTGCAGATATTGTGGATGAAGTCATTTTGGGGATGGACTTCATGAGGGCAAATGGCTTCGTGGTGAATGTTGGAAGAGGAGTATTAACTTACGATAACATCGAGTTGCCACCTCAATCTAGCAGTACAAGAGAAACTACCAGGCGAATTATTTTTGATCATCGGGAAAAGCTGCCACCAAACTCAGAAACGATCGCGCGGGGAGGTTCTGGGCCAACCAGGTTGCGGGTTGTGGAAGCTAATGAAGAGGAGAGCGGAGCCAAGGAAATTATAATCGGAAAAGCTCTAGTTAAACCAGACAACGACTATAGAGTACCAATTAGGACTCTAAATCTCTCGGATAAGACGAAAACTATCAAGAAAGGAACAGTCATTGGCAAATGTGACGAATTATCAACGATAGTAAAATGTGAAAAATTCGATTGAAAAAGCCGTAATGAAAGAGCAGAATGGTAGAACAACTTATGCAGAAATGAACGGAAGATCTTACCGAGGTACAGAAAAATTCTGCACATCAACTTTAGTAGTTACGGTACATGTTCATATTCTGCAGTACATCGGATAATCACAACCCACAATAAAAGAATTAATTATCACCGAAGCTGCAACAAGCATGGGAAGGACCTTATACCGTCATCACAAGGATGTATGATGTGGTTTATCGGATACAAAAGTGGTTCATCTAGAGAGGCTGGCTCTATACAGAGAAGGTGATTTGTGTCCTTTTCGGGACGAAGAGGCTTAGGTGGGGGTTAGTGTTACGGTGACACCTATGATAGAGTAGAATAAGTTAATTGATATCGGAAAGTTCTACTATGGAATTTTCCATGATAAAACTGTTCTAATGTGTCTAGACTATTTGTACCCGAACAATCATGAAATTTCGAGAAGTTTTGGTTGGAGTATATAAGGAGTGAACGAATTCGAATTGGTCGATTAAGTTTTTGGTAAGCAATAGATCATGTTTAAATGTCAAATATTCAACAACCGCAAGAGCTACCATCTTTCGGAAAACTCCGAAAACACAAGCAACTTTCACATAGTGCCACTAGGTGTCACTAAATTTTTGCTGTCAAAAATTGTATAACATTTTTATGTGTGCATTTTGTAAACATAAACTAAAATATTTTCGTGTCAAAAAAGTGAGTATTATTAATACGTGATAATTAAATTGATTTTGACTATCCTCTTTTGAAAAACGACAGAAATATTTTTTTGAGTGTATAGTGACATCTAGTGGCAAACGCTCTGTACTTCTTTTTGACCGTGCTAACTCTTTCGGAAAACTCTCTGTACTTTTTCAACAATCGTGCTGCCTCTTTCGGAAAACATGATTTATAAGTGAAGATTAAAAAGGAAATTAAAAAGTGATTTGAAAAGTGGTTTAGTGTGAAATAAAAGTTATAAGTGAACAGTAGGATTGTGGAAAAATTATAATAAGTGGTATTGTGATTTATCGTTAATAAATTGTGTTGGAATAATTTTTATAATCAAGAAATAAAATCGTTGGTGATCAATTGAAGTGTTGAGTTTTATTCACAATCCAGTGATACGAACGTTGATTGACAAGGCAAAAACGTGACATCTGACGTATACTAGAAAAACTAAAGATAAATTTAGCAAATATTATTTTAATTCGTCAGAGCCTTTGATGTATTAATATGATATATTTCAGAAATAATTTAATTTTAATATTCCTGCAATTAATATTTACTTAATACCAATATAGGCTTCTTGTATATTGTTGTAAAAGATATGTAGAAAACATTTATATAAACAGTTTATAATATTTTTTGCTTTTTTCATTGAAAAACTTGAAGCTACAAAACACCATTTTTACTATGGATTCCTATGGAAATCAGTAAAAGTTATAAAATAAAATAAAAAAGCTTCTAAAATATACGTCATGATGATTATGGCTCTATACTCTAGAAGGCTCTGATATAATTCATGCGATGTCTGTTTACCACGAAAGCTTGATTCCGGTTTTATTCATTTAATTCCACACATCTTAAGAAAATCACATAACATTTAAGTTTGTTTTTGTGTGTCTCAGTATGCATTTTTTTTTTTTAAATCCAATTCTTCAGTAGTATAGATATAAATGTTTAACAAACCAATTCAGTTTAAGTGAAAACACGATTGATTAAAGTTATAACAAATAAAATTTGATTAATAAATTTTTGATTTAAAAAAAAAAGAAAATATTAAAAATGAAGGTGTTAATTGTGGTGAGTATTTGTTTTTATTGATTATTAAAATAAAAGTGAAATTACATCGTTGTTATCATTATCTGCAACAAATTTATTTTCGAACATCATCATGTTATAACACCTTTGATATTTTCCAGAAATTTTGGGATACACATATTTTTGTAAGAATTTATATTCTTTAATCTGTTTTAATTTATGCAGATATTTTGCAAAGATTATTATTGTTGCATTTTTTTTTTGCAAAACAGTTTTAAGAATCAAAAGTCATAAATTTAACATTGTTCAATTCAAATAAAGAAATGACGATCTAATCGGTGATAGTAATGTGATGATATCATTGCTGTTGTTAATGTTTTGCAAAACTAATTTGAATAAATTAATAAGACAAGAAGATACATTCTAATAAAAATTGTTATTGTGGTTTCCAAAAATATAATGATTAATTTATATATGTTTCAAAGGTGTTAAAGAGATTCCTGATAAATTGACCGACAAAATACGTGAAACAAATTGTGAGACAATTTGACTCTTATAATTACGTATTTCAAATGAAATTACAAGTCAATATGAAAGAATAAACTTTCTCGCTTTTACGAAGGTTATACACGTACATTATTATACTATTTAGTACTTATTGTGTGTAGCTAAAATGTGCAATAGTTTTGCAACGTCAGTTTCGGTGGATTAAAATCATTAATCTCCTTTGTATTTTTAACAGACGACATTTTTAAATTCAATTTTAGGAATTCAGAAATCGAAAAATATGCTTACACAGTCTAGATTAGTTGAACTTGATTTGCGTGCTTCTGCTCAATCAGTTAGTAGTTAGGATAAGCTAAAATTTAAAAAATGTGAGTAGGAAGGTATATTTAGGTCACCAAATCATAAAATGTTTACTAACTGATGATAATGGTATCTGCGGAAGAATTGTGTCAGTGGCGCTTAAATATTAAATAATGGTGTAATTTATTTGAATACAGGTGCCATTGCCTAAGGTCATCAATGGTTATATATATTTTATTAAAATAAAAATGTAAGGTTGTTTCATTGCAGTAATTGGGAGTAAAATTATAAAATATCCGCTCAACAACGTAGTTGGTACATAAGTTTGTTAATTAAATGGAGTTATGTGAAAACGAAAGTATATTTTAAAAAAATTCCATTCATTCCAAAAGCAATGAATTAACAAGTAACTTGCGATTTTAATGTATAATTAGGAAATAAAATAGGGGAAATGCAAATAAAACGGTGAATGCTATGAAAGATTTTGTTTTCCGGATTAAACGTTAACAATAATGGTAACCTTAAAATTGTGATATTGAACAGTTCAAAGACAGGTTTGAAATTTGAATAGATACGCTTTATTCGTATATTCGTTTGTTTGATTCATAATTTTTTTTACTACGTATGGCCTTTTACCTAAATCTTAAAAAAATCTTTTAATAAATTATTGTGCCTGTTTTGACCTTTCATTAATTAATTTGTTTACACAGAAAAACCAACAAAATATTCTGTGAAAAATTTGAATATGATTCAGAGTTAAAATCTTTTTGCTGTTTTGCAGAAGATAATATTAATGAGCAGATGTAATAAAAGTGATAACATTATATTTCTAGAAATCTAATATTTACAAATGTTTACTTCGTTTTAACGATATTGTTAGAATCTAAAGATGTTTGACATTCAAATGCTACGTTTAAGATGGATTGAGTCATAAATTTAAGTGCAATATTGTTGTTCTCGGAAAGTAATATATTCAGTGGCGGATGATGATTAAAATTTTCTCGCATTCCATAAATCGAATTAATTTTTTTTATTGATTTGGGCACTTAGGACAATCGAATACTTATTTTATTTTGTTTTCAAATCCTAATTTTCAGTAGGGGAGAATTATTGTTTTCTTCGAAAACCACAAAGGTTTCGCTCTAATACAAAACTCCAAAATCTACAAAGGCGATACTAGCAGGCAACTAAAAACCGGTTAAGAGAAGATTAGCTATTAATCTAAACTTTTCGATAAATCAATCCATCCACGCTTTAATTTCACCTGTTGGTGCAACCTGCTGCTATTTCGAGTTACAAGTTTTGAGATTGTGTTTTGTATGATATTCAAAAAAATTCTCGTAACTCATAATTGACTCCCCAGGCGTCTCGTTGTTCGGATTTTGTGGTTCAATAAAGCTTAATTTTATATTTTAGGATTGTCTTATAGAATATTGACGTTGGGTTGCGTCATATATTTAGTGATTTATAGGTATATCGGGTATTTCGAAACTTTAAGGGATTTTTCGACGCTTTGAAATATTTGAAATTTTTTTGGCATCGAATGTTATTTGCCAGCTTATTCAATATTTCACAGATTTTTCGAGATTATTCAAAATTGTCGATACTTTTCGAATTTAGGTTAGTTTGAATTAAACGTATAGCACCGGGTTGGCGAGATTCTCGAAATCGAAGATTTTAAGATACGTTTTTAGATTAACCATTGAGATTTTTCAAGATTTTCTAGGATTATAATTTTATTCGAGTTGTTCGGAAATTTTCTTTTTTTAATAAGATTTTTACTGTTATTAGAGACTTGATCGGCGAAAAGTGTTATGTATGCATAACTGTTGAAGTATTCGATATTATTCGAGCTTAGTTTGGAGCTAAATTAAAACTGCATGGAGTTACATTTTTAGATTTGAATAGAGTTTAATGGCTTATCAATGGAGATTATTCGTGGTTTTGCGATACCTTTGATATTTTTCAGAGTTCAGGATTCTTAAAAATTTGGAGAAAATTCGAAATTTATTGTGGTTATGGAGGATTTTGTAGAATTCTAAGATGAGTGATTTATCCGAGATTTAGTGATTTAGACGAGTGACTTTTGTTTGTGATCCTCCCGAGTTTTGAGTTGCTTAAAGTTAAGCTAAATTTGTAGTATGTAACTGATTATTCAAAATGTTTGAAGATGTTGGAGTGTTCCCCTTAGGTAATTTAGAGTTTATTAATTTCTTAAATAACGTACCCGACTTTTAAAACTGTCAATCAATTAACATGTTGGTCGATTCTAGATTCACCCTTACCCTTCTACTTCCTCCCAAAAATAAACCATAAAAGAAAATTTATTTTCAATTTCACCTACTAGGGCTACTCTGTGAGTGTCGCTTATGTACAGAGTTACATTTTGAATTCACGACGCTAATAAAATCGCGCATAATGACGGTTTGACACATTTTCAAAAAAATTAGCAACTCATATATTGCTTACAAAATCGGCCACCAGGCATCCCAATTATAGGACTTGCTGGTTTTATATAATTTTTAAAAATAAAAAGTTTCGAGTTCCCCAAATTTTGGTGTTGAGTTGCGCAATAGGTTTCGAGGATTTTAAGCGCATTCGAGGTTTGTCTGGGGTTGAAAATTATTTTATTACGCAAGATTTTATAAAGTTTGTAATATTATTTAAGATTTTCGATATTATTCGAGTTTGTTTGGGATTGAATTAAGCACATCAATGAGTCGAATATCGAGATTATTCTGGAATTCTAAGATGATTCGAGATTTAACATTGTTGTTGTTTATTCGTTTACAAATATCACTGACAGATTCGAAATTATTCGAACTTTTCAAGTTCATTCGAATCTATTCGATATTTTCGATATTTTAAGGGGTTTTCGAGGTTTCTAACTTATTTCATATTTGCTTGGTGTTGAATATGATGTTATTGGATATTTTCAATATTACTCGAGTTTAGCTTGGAGTTGAACAATTCATAGCATAGGTAATTAATTCATTTCATATTATAATTAATTAAATCAACTTCAAATCTATAACCTTTAGTGCGCAAAGTCCATGGAATTTCTGTAGGCTCAGGCCATTTCGATATAACGTCGGTTCTGTTGATTTGGGTTATATCATCAATTATGAGAAATATAAAATGTTGGTTATGTTTTCTGAACAATTTTATGACGAAATCAGTTTTTTCAAAACTGAACTTGACTTTGTTTGGATTTGGCCAATGTTTTCCTTTAATTTAGTCAAATCTTACTAAACCGAAGGCTCCTTGGTTTAGATTGTCTGATTTGGGCAATTTGTCAAACGAAACTTGAAATTCAGATGTTTCGCTAATCTATAAGAAAATAATGATATTAATTTTTAATACAACAGTGATGCGAAATCAATTAGGTACCTGTTCAGGCTGCTTAGGTTTAGCACGTATATTTTTATTTATCTGTTTATCTTTTTTGGCTTGATCCAAAGAAGTGATTCTATTTTTTCCGGTGTATCGGTAAAGATTCAGGATTTCCCCCGTTCACGACCATTTGATTTTTTATTTCGTGGAGCAGCCTTTGGTAATAGCCTTATTTGTTCAGGAGTAACTGAATATTCAGCTTGACTCGAAGTGGATGGATAGTGGTTATTCCAGTTTCGTCTAAATTATACACATTGCACGTTGCAAATTTAAACCTATCCATCACTTCAACATAATTATTGAAAAAATTTTAACGCTAGTTGCATTAAAAGCAGTAACTCGAGCCAAACTAGTATTTTCCGGTTTTCTTAAACTTAACTGAGGGTGCCATTTCATACCCAAACATCCAATCTTTTCCGGCCGCTTCATGGACATCCCAACTTCCAGGATACTTTTTTCGAAGCAATTTAGAATATTGATACGCCAGATTTCTAGTGTGCACATAAGTTAGGCCGTAATTTATTTTTGAAGAACGTAACAAGTAATGTTTTAATTCGAATTCTTCTTCGTTAGAGAAAACCTGTTTATGTTTTTATCGCATAAGATTCGCGCACATTCTTATTTCATTGTCGCTTTCATTACCAGAATCTCCTTCACGTAATGCTGGCTTAAAATGTTTCACAAATTTAACTCTCTTAAAGAGAGTGCTGTGGTTAATTTGGTATTTTATAGCGGGCCTCTAATGGATTTTTTCTGTTTTAGAACCTCACTAATTGCTGCAGCCATAGAATCCTCGTCAATGCAGCCTATTTTTTTTCTTATAATTTCGAACCATTCTAAAATCGAACTAAATATTAAATAACTAAATGATTTGGGGTCAAAATAAGCACGCCTAATTTTGCTCCGTATCGCATGCTTAAAACAACCCCACATAGCTTTTTTTAATAAAAATAAAGAAAAAATGCAAAACTAATAAAATTATTACATACTTACATACACATAATAACAATTTTAATGCAAAACAACCATACCTGTACTCACATTTTACAGTTTTAATAACACAACCGATCCTTTTCGAATGAAATAAAAATTTACTTTTATTTAAAAAACAACCTTCTGCTTATAAAACAATAGATCGACTGAATAAACCGCGTGCATTTTTTTACCATGAAGAGAATGATCATGCACGATCAGCACGATGCACACACGTATTTTTGTTTTTCTAATCCCGTTATTTTGATAGATTTTTAGCATGATTCAATAAAAACCCAGGTTAGCTCGAAATATGTAAACAAATGGTCATCTTTTTTTTTGACGTCATCCAATTCTTTTACGTATAAATTACAACAACAAATAAAAAAACGAAAAGTTAAAAAAGAATAACTTATATATGTATTTATCGGAATTGCATGGCGTCACGAACACGTGGTTTGAAAAATCGAGCTAACCTAGGATTTATTGAATCATGGATTTTGAGTATGTTTATTTTCTTATGAGATTCTTAATTATTTCTTAAATTTTTAATTTTTAAGATTATTGTACGATTCTAAATGTGTTCGAAGATTTTTGAGAATATTCGAAATATGTAATGAATAACAGTGTATTTGCAAAGGAAATTTAAACGAATAATGTCATTACCGATAACATCACTACGTCCAAGAATCTTGCGTCATTACTTCACTGATTTTGAGAACAAAGGAAGCTAAGAAATTACCTCATTCCTTTGTTTAGTGAAATTACACAATTTGTGTTTTTTATAGAGTTTCAGAAACAGTAGAGACAACGCAGGTTCATTGAAACATTTTCGCAATGCGCTTCATAAACAAAAGATCTCGTTGCTTAATGTTAAGCAAATTGGTTCTTCTCTCACAACTTTGACGGCCATCCATCATCCAAGCATTTTTCCTCTACCAATTCAATATTCTCCAAGCAAAAATCTCGCTTGTTTCTACTTGCAATTGTACATTGTTCAAATTTAAGAAATATTAATTAAATAATTTAAATTTAGTTACTTGTTTTGCAAACTGATATTTCTGAAAAACAGATGTGAAATTAATCTCGAGGCCTAATTACGTATTTAATTTATTATACGTTTTTATTTATTCTATTTTTTTTATCTTTCTAGATTTCAATACTAGCCGTTAGTGCTTTCGGTGATGTCTCATTCATTAAACAAGAATATCCCGAAGATTACGATACAACAACAACAACTACTCCATCACCTCCACCACATCCATATGTATTCTCATATTCAGCTGGACGTTATCCTGGTCACATCGATCGTACACATAGTGAAGTATCAGATGGCAGTGGTGTTGTACAAGGAAGATTTCAATATGTTGATCCAAAACATGAAATCCGTACAGTAGAATATACAGCTGATGCATATGGTTTCCATCCAGTTTTGAGCCATGAACTAAAAGGACCAGAAGATACAGAAGCAGTTAAATATGCAAAAGATCGTCATACATATTTATACAATAAAATTGCCGAACGTAATTCACATCCAGCATCATTAGAAGGTGTTCAAGAGACATTACCAAAAGAAACAGCCGCCGTTGAATTTGCAAAACATAAACATTTCACTTTATTCGATAAAATCGCACAGGAACATGCTCATATTGCTGCTGAGCGTGAAGCTGAACGCCTTGCCTATGAGGCAACATCGTCACCCAATGCTGTTGAATATCAACATTATGATCAATATTAAATATGAGAAATTATTTTATTTTTAAATATTTTTTTGTAATATCTATTGAATAAAAATGTTGATTATTACTATCCACAAAGCACAAGTATATTTATGAAGTTTCATTCCCAGGTCCTTCTAATCTTTCCATGACCTGATTAAAGGAAGCTATCTTTAGTGTAGATGGAATTAGTACACTAATATTATTATAATATGTTGATGTCGAAAACAAAATATAGTATTTAGGCACAGAGGGAATGAAGAGTCAAAGTTTTTTTAGCGGAACTATCTTCCTTCGAGGATCTATCCTTCTATCTTCCTTCGAATTTTTGTAGAGGAATTTTTATTCTACAATAATCATGATATGAATGGGCAAAATGCGAAGCAGTAAGAGGTCGGAGCGTATGCCCGTATTCGAAAATACAGAATGCTCAAAATCCCGTAAGTCGTAAAAATACCGTTTTTAAAAATCCCGTATTTTAAAATCCCGTATTTCAAAATCCTGTATTCCAAAATCCAGCAGTTTGAATTCTTTTACGGAATTAACTAAATTAGAAATAAAGGTTTAGTATTTTTATTTTTTAGTATTTTTATTGGGGTTGGGTTGGCCATCTTATCTAGAAAAAAATAATACAGCAACTGAATGGATTGAGTACGTAATCCCTCATTCCAAAATGCCGCTTACAAAACCCCGTTTTGAAGCTTCAACCTGTGCCAAAACAGTGAAGGAAATTGTTTCCAGTCTTTTTCCGCAACAAGTCGAAGAGATCCCAGAAATCGAACGAAGGTCTAAAAATGAAACAGTACCAATAATCTCTTTAGAAGAGCTGAAGGCGACTTGTAGTAGAATTGGAGTTAACAAAGCCCCGGGTCCAAATAAAATACCAAACATGGCAGTAAAGGCGGCAGCGGCAGTTACCGCCAAACTAGAAATATTCCTCTAGGTGTATAACGAATGCCTGAGTGAAAGTATATTCTCGAACTAGCGGGAAATACAAAACCTGGTACTGATTCCTAGAGCAGGTAAGCCACTCGATCAGCCGTCATCTTACCGCCCTATATGTCTATTCGATTCAATGGGCAAGGTGTTTGAACGCATTAAATGCAATATGCTGGATTCTTCTATAGGAGAAGTTGGTGGTCTTTCAGAGAAACAGTTTGGCTTTAGGAAGGGCCGATCTACTATTGATGCGGTGAGCTTTGTCAAAAGTATTGCTCAAAATGCGAAAAGAGATGGAAGGGTGGCAAGAAAAAATATTGAGCTGTGGTTACACTCGACGTTAAAAACGCATTCAATACATCTAATTGGAAGGAAATCCTCTTAGCCTTGAAAAAGATGAACGTTCCACTCTGCATACAGAGAGTTGTTAGGGATTATTTCAGAAATAGATGACATTGCCATAATCATTGTTGCCAATTTTATAGAAGAAATTCAATTCTTATGGTCGGAGGTACTTGAGAATGTATATAACTGGATGTCACCTGTTGGTTTGACGCTGGCACAACATAAAACGGAAGCGATTCCTATCACAAGCAGGAAAGCTAAGGAGGCAGTATATCTCCAAATTATGGGCCATGAAGTTCTGTCGACGTTTGCTATCAGGTACCTGGGAGTGATGTTGGATGCCAGACTTTCATTCAAGGAGCACATCGAATTTGTCAGTAACAAGGCAGCAAAGGTTGTTTTCATTCTCTCCAGGCTAATACCAAACGTAGGTGGTCCAACCTATAAGAGCAAGAAACTCCTGTCAAACGTAATTGCTTCCATCATGCTGTATGGAGCACCAGGGTGGGCTGACTCGCTCACTGTATCGAGCTATGTGGAAAGAATAAACGCGGTATATAGATGATGCGCTTTAAGAATCATCAGTGCATTTCGTACGGTCTTTAATGTTATGCTGCGTTTGTAATCTGTTAGTTATAGAGAGGCAAAGGCTGTACGCCCAGAGATATATACTGAACAGAAATTCACTATGTATCACCACAAGAGCAGAGATAATGACACGCTGGCAGACACGGTGGAACGAGTCATCGAAAAGCCGTTGGTCGCATCGGCTAATACCAGTTTTAACTATGTAGATGGACACCCAGTTCCTTACAGGCTACGGATGCTTTCGAGAGTATTTGTGCAGATTTAAAAATTGAAAACAGCTCGGAATGCTCTTATTGTGTTGGGTTGCCTAAAGACGTTGAGGCCGTATTTTTTCATTGTCCGAGATTCGACGATCCGAGGCAGAAAATTTTTGAAAAGCTGCGAGTGCATGTAAGCCCGGACAATTGTGTTAAGCTCATGCTAGAGTTGGAAGGTAATTGGAGCGCGCTTAGAGACTTCGTCGCCACTGTAGTCGTAAGCTCAATCCTCCTATCGACGAAATACCTGGCGGTTGTACCAGGAGGACAAGGGATACAGGGGCAAGGGTCTGGGGTATTTTAGTAGGTAGCTGAATTGAAGAGTAACACACCTGGTTGCTCATTCAGGGGTTCGTAAATGAATATTTTTCCCAGATCCTTAAAAAAAAGATACACACACCCGTGCAGAGTAGATAGACCTTCCAGTGAAAAATAAAATACCACCCGCGGACCAAAACCAGTATGCGGGAGCGTCAGTTCACCATGAGGTGCGGCTTACTTAAAAACTAACTAAATTCAGAAGTGTCTACCCATAGTGGGCGGCTCCCTGATCAGCGTCTGTATCCCAGCAGAAGGGGCTGTTCAAATACTTGGCAGGAAGTATAAAATGATACGGGATGGGAACCCCGAATAATAAACCAATGATGTTCACGAAGCCGAAGGAATAGTTTACTGTGTACCCAAAACCAAATATCCAAGAAGGGGACGAATGGCGCAAAGTAGAGAAGAATAAGAAAGGCTTTATAAAATATCCTGAGCAGACACAAACCTCATTGTTCCGTGATCAACTTAAGGAGGCGATCGGAAGTGAAATTGGTCTGAAACCATTTTCTCGAGAAATAGTTATCCTGATTAAAGATATAGATGAGGTTACTACTGCTCAAGATGTACTCATTGCACTGAAGAGGTAAAAAACGTGTACGTAGTTAAGTCCATCAGCAAGGCTTACCGCGGAACGCAGACGGCAACGGTCAGAATACCAAGCAGCATGGTGAAGAGAATTATCTCAGTGGGAAAATTCATGGTCGGTTGGGTCATTTGCCGGATTCGGGAAAGAGTCGAACCGATGCGATCGATGCTTCAAATCCAATATTTCGTATATTCGTCTTCTTCCCTACTTGATGAAACAAATATTATGTCATGAAAAGTTTGTGTTTAACGTAACCATCGGCAAAGTCTCAACAATCTTTGGTCAAAAGCTTGTCAACAAAAACATATTTTCCAACAGTTTTTTGTGATAAATTTGTTAACATTTGCGTGTGACAAAAAAGATTGAAATTTTTGTCAGAATTTGGTCAAACCATTTGGTGATCACATATTTTAGTTATTCGGGATATTTCTAAACAATTCCATATTATCCTAGATTTAAGAAAAAAAAAAAAAGGACCGGGTTCAAACTAAGTCCGAACTCCGAACCGTATGTTATACGTAATTGTTTATGTTCCTTTAATGCGATAAGACGTGACTTGCGATACATAAGAAGTATAGGTCGCATACCCTGCACTTTACACTTGCACTTTTTTACGTGTAATCACAAATCATATTAACCGCTGAAATGTATTACATATATACATATATTCTCCAGTCTAGTCTATTTCAACTTCATCATCAAGATTTTACTTCTAGAGATGCAAAATGTAACAATAAAAATTACAAATTTTCTTAATTACATATTAAAAAAATTTGCAATTTTTATAAATCAAAACCCAATAAAAAATAACAAATCAAATACCGTTTTTGGGGTGGACACTTGCGTCAGTGTCAAACCGAATCACATTCATTTAAATTTCGTCACGAACGTCTTCAATACTCTTAAATTTTGGTTATCAATAAATTAGGTGTTTTAAAACAGATAAAATAATTTATGTAAAACTGGATAGTGATTTATTAATGTGACCTCAAACAATGATTGGTATATGCGGAATGTTGATCGGCGTGTTTTGGTGATGGAATGCTATATAAATTATGCAAACTATTTGGATGAATATTTGAGTTAGATACGAGCACGAGTATCACATTTGCTTGTTTGTGATTTTATAGCAATTACACGTAAACGGAAAGTTGTCAAATATAAGCGTGATCAATATGATTGAACTCAATATGATTAGATGATTAGATGATGTGATTATATGAGTCACTATGTAAATCTATGTGAAGTATAGTGATATGTAATGTTCGTATAGGTTTATATCTCATTCGTACACAGTAGCCCAATGAAAAAAAACACACTGATTATCTCGAAAGAAATCGGGAGATTAGTAGTATGAGGATGTGAACTAAAAGAGTCAGGAAAGTTTAGCCTTGTTGTGGATGCTTGTTCAATTCGAATAATCTTTGCAATAGCAATAATAAGAAATTATATAGTTAAAACTTTCGGCTTAAAGACTGCATTCCTCTATGAGTCTATGGAAAGATAGATGATAAGGTGCATATGAAGGATCCAGAAGGATATGTGCGAAAGGAGTTAATATATGGACTATATCAAGGGCCATTTAAGTGGAACAAACGTTTTACAAGTTTTTTAAAATCTATGGGATCTTCAATATATCTAGAGATCGAAATTTCAAGGTACTCAGAAAAGTTATCTATATACATTCAATTAAAGTTTAAATTGATCAGTCAAAACCGGCGTCAACTCCAGTAACGAACTACGTACATAGTTTGAAGATGAACACGATAAATAACAAATTTTCTAATAGAGGAGAAAGAGAGAATATATAGTGGTGAAAATCTTATCGGAGTAGGGAGTCGAAGTCGAGGAGTCGGACTAAAATTTTAGCGGAGTCGGAGTCGGAGTTGGAGTCGGAAAAATACTGACCGACTCCGACCCCGCATTTTGTATTTTCTTTCGCTCCTAAAATGCACCTTACTCTTCTTAGCATAAAATAATCATATAGAAGAAATGTCAAGCAAAGGATTTAAAAAATTGACACTAGCGTTGGGTAAATTGTACGGCAACATTTTTAACTAACACTGATGGACCATAGCAATACCAACAACAACTAAGAAAAAATATTTTAAGAGCATGCGTCTGACGAACACAACCTAAAAACAGCTGTAAACGAAATTCAGAGAAAGAAAATTTATGTGTAGAGTGTAGGTGAACATAGTTTCTTGCTTCATTTCATAACTATCTTGCTCTGGCTAATATAAAAATATGTATTTCATTACATTGTAGAGCTGATCTAAGTTTATTTCGGTCAAATAAACATTTTGGGTTTAAACTGTCGAAAAGCTTATCAATTTTTACAAAAAATGCCCAGGGTACGTATTTCAGTCCAAAAAATGTGCGATGTGCGAGTGCAAACCGGAAAGAAATAGTATTCGTAAAATATATGTGTATGCGAGCAAAAAGCATGGGTGACTTGTGATATTTGGGAAAGTGAGCACCAAAAATTTGAACCGATTTCACGCGACTCAATTATTTTTGATACTTGGATCACAAAAAAATGCACTAACAAGTAAAATATTGTATACGAAATGTACATCGCACATTTTTTGGACTGAAATACGTACCCAGGTTACTGGAACACTCTCTTTAATACAATCTGAAAATTTATTGAGCTCAAAAGTGGTTTTTAATCCAGCGACGACACTTCTGCTAAACACTTGACTGGCTAGCTTAACTTTCATTTGGTCGAAGTGACCGGAGTTAACGTGTTTATCCGTCAATTTAGTTCCAATTTGTTTAGTTCCAATTTTAGTTCCAACTGAATTTAGTTCCAATTTATAAAAAGCTCGTACCACTTTCCAACTAGCTATACCGTCGGTTGTTTTCTGCTGCACTTTAAAACAGGATCAGTAATAGTAGCACCCATATTCCTAAAGGCTTGATCACAAACGACGGCTCTTATTGTCAACCCCAATGATGCACTAATATCTAAATGTTCCTGTATTAGTTTGGTTAGCCAATCTGAAGAAATATAATTTTCGGAAACATAAAAGCTTAGTATGTTTTCCAATTATCTACAATTCCTCGAACCATAAAAACACAAATATATACACTAAAAAAAAAGTATGCTATGCAATGCAACATACTTTTCATATAGGTCCAGAGCAGTATTATAATACAAAATAAATTAGAGGTTGCATTTAAAAAAAATTAATGTAAGAAGTAGAATAGTGTGGCGATGACTGATCGGGACTATTAGTTTTCTGTTTTTTACTCATAATAATTTTTTTTTTAAAATCTGAGTTTAACCACATATTGGCCAGCATTTCCTGATGACGCTCTGAAAGTGTTTTACACACATTTATGTAATTTTGAATTTTCAGCCTAGTGAAATATCTGTGTTTAGATTCATAGCGCATTGTCCACATATAAATAACTGGACCCATTTGCCTTATTATGTTCGGATAATGAGTTAATAAATGTTGTTTTGGAGTTAACATTTTTTTAAATACATTAATAATAATTTTTAAATGTAAATCTATTAAATTTTTTAGATTTAAAAAAATCTCATCTTCATAAATTTTCGTAAGAAAATATAATTTTTACAATCTTTAAAATAGTATTTATGCCTTCCCACTGTGCACTTTGATCAGGTTCAAAATATCGTGCAAATATAATCGGAAAATGTGTGACAAAACACAAAATTTGTATTGCATTCTGGCCCAGATTGCTTTTTTCTAAGTTTATATTAGAAGGTTTATTTTTGCTGTCAATATAACCAAAATTATATACGCAGATACACAATCATTTAGTTTATCTATATTAGTAAATATCTTCTTGCCGAGGAAATACTCTATTATATACTTTAAAATGAGGGGAACAAACCCTTCTAAACCATCATGCATAAAATCTACACTACTATTTCGAATGGTATTAAAATGACATAATTCATTTAAAACAGATTCTCATTGCAATTGTTCCACGCAAAATTCCCACACCTTCCACAAAAATTCCTTCTGTTTCGAGTATTTTAATATTATTGACAATTGGCCGCAGAATATTGTTTAAATTAAACTCTCCATATATGTAAGTCATTAACGTGAAACAAACTAACCAAAAATATATTTCCTAACTGAGAATTCATATGACTCGGATAATTCTGAATATGAAAATATAATGCGCCAATTTTGTGTATAACAACTTTACTCCCCAATACTTTAGCTATTTCAAAGTCATCATAATATAATTGAATCGTTTATTCTTGAAAGGGCTCATGTCCACTTTTTCAAATTATTCAGGAAATAAAAAAAACTTTTTTGACATTAGACCTTTCTAGAAATAAATGATTTTTTTGTTGCAAGATAGGTACCGTTCCATTAACCATATGATAATTTCGTCTTGTCATAAAACGTATATACGTGTCTGTGATACAAAACCGTCATAATACTAATTTTGACAAAAAGTGGACATGAGCCCTTTCAAGAATAAACGATTCAATTGGAGATGCAAAAATAGTCCTTGGCTAAATTTTTGTTTAACTGAGTTAAGTACTCGGCCACAGCATGGATATTTAAAAATGTTTGGTCGACAGTAATGATGAGAATTATGTTCTTGAAAATTTTGTTTAAAATTGTTATTCAAAAATAACTTAGTCAAAGTTTCTGTTACTGGAATGAAGTAAAAACTATTCTCAATAACGACCCTCTGGTAAGAATTTAAAATTTTCTTGAATCGCATTTCCCATCTAATCCCTATTGAAAGTGATTGTGGTGATACGTAAAATGGATTTTCTTTAAATGTGTTTCGCCTACAATATTTGGAACAATACTTGTTGAGTAATTCGTTAACTTCAGCGGTTTTAGTATTATGCTGATTATCATCAGAAGAACTGAACGATTGCATAATCCGTCGAATTAAATTATTTGAGGAATTAAATATTTTTGAAATTGTATCCTCGGGAAGCCCTAACTGATTCATTGTACAATACAATGTTTTCAAATCTTTCTCGCAACTTTGTTTTAAATCAATTTTTGAATTCGTTATTGATGTGTTGGAATATAAAGTTTCGTTTTCTTTAAAATTTTGTTCTCTTATTTCATTTGACTTAGCAAGTACAAAAGTATTTAATTTCTTACAAGCGTTTTTTTTCACATGCTTCCATAATCCAGAAAATGTTAGAAACGTACTGTCACAATTTTTATTATTTACGCATTTAATTAATTTACCCGAGTACCCTTATTTAATCACAGATAAGAATAGACAGATGTGGATCTTGTATGGGCCATATTTACATTCTAAATTTCAATACAATAATTCCAATCCAATTCGTTTAGAGCAGGACGTACATTTCTGTCTCTTTCTATCCTTTTTTACGTATGGCTATTTTGATTATATCAAAGCCAACATAAAACAACTTCAAACAATTATGTCCTGCTCTAAACGAATTGTATTGGAATTTGGTATTGAAATTTAGAATGTAAATATGGCCCATACAAGATCCACATCTGTCTATTCTTATCTGTGCTTTAATGTTATTAATGCCAATTTGTAAAAAAAATATGATATGAACATTCAAAAATTTCGTAAGCTTTCATCAAAATGCTGATTAAATACATAATGTGCCTTGAATGCCATATCCATTGCTTCAAGCAAACTGAAATTGCTCGGTAATGGTATCAACTCCAGTTCGACGCACAACATAAAATTTGTAATAGCTTTGGTATTTTCGCCACTTGCTACTAAATACGGTGATGAAATATTTATTGCTTGAACAAATTCATCGTTTGTCAAATTAAGCTAAAAAAAATACATATTGGTTATTTTAATTACTTTGATTTTATCCTACATATTCAAATGATTTAAAATACGTACTGGTTTAAAAACGATTAAGCGATTGATGCAGTCTCGAAAAGGAAGTCTCTTAGTATGCGCAGATGTTTTCCCGAGCGATGTCTGAGGTAATAAATTTAATAGATAAAAAAATTTCTGGTATGATGGTACCCAATCTATATATAAAAAACAGAAATAAAATATTAAATTTTAGAAACGAAAAGAGCAGTTTGTCAAGCTAATTTAGTTTTAATTTTTTTATAAATTATCTGTGCGTCCAAATGCGTATCTAAATTCAAGTGTTTTGAAATGCGCACTGAATTAATTAAAAGTGAACAACATCAATCAAAAAAATCTGGGAATATGATTAATTGAAATATTGCATATATTGAAAGAGTTGCTAGAAACCCGCATTGGAATAAACCTACTTATATTATTGATCCAACTTAAAACTGGTAGAAAATTTCTTGTTCGAGTTTGTCAGCCAAATAAAAATATTTAAATTTATTAGCTAAATATTAACACTATCACGTTTACAGTGTAAAATCTACTATTTATTTAAACGAAAAAGATTCTACAACTATTGTAAATAAATAGTTTACTAGCAGTAGTAAAGCTGAATAAAAAATATGGAATAGACGATACTTTGAAAACAAAACTATTTAATACCATACCATCAATGTCAAAGAGTCGCACAGCAGATTGCCCCTTAAATCCCCTCCAAACTTTCTCAATATGATCTGCTACAATCGGCCATTTTTTTTTTTTTTTTTTTTTTTCGCTGGCGCTACATCCCATGGAGGGATTTGGCCGCTTCATTTTTGAAGTTTCGTAATCATTTTTACAACGGATAATGAATGATTAGTTCATTGATCCTTACATTAAACCAGCCGTGATTTTTTCATCACCCGCCGGGAATCGAACCCGGGACCTCCGGAGCTTAAAGCAAGCATGCTAACAACTGTGCCACCGGGGCGGCAATCGGCCATTGATTGATGAAATTCTTTGAGGCTTCAGCGTATCTTAGCTCAAAATCAAATAAAATCTAAAACGGTAAAAAGTCTGGTTAATATTAAAATAAAATTAAATATTAAAGTACATTATAGAGCCAAACTTACCAAATCTGGTGAAGTAAAAAAAAATGGAAACGCTTCCGAAATTTGTTTAATCTTATTATTTTTCAACGCATCTTCTCTGTACTTTAAAGTTGTTATTAATTTTTGTTTAATGTGCTCCTTCTGCGTACTAACATTTAAATTCTTCAGTATTAAAAATTCCTGCTCTAAAGCGATAGGTTGAAGCAACCTCTTCTTGATTTTTATGTTTTTTATTGATTTCCTTCCGATCTACAGAGGAAAGTCGCTTCTTCGAAATACAGGATTCCTGAGCTTCGGTTTCAATTTTATACAGCTTGTTGCGAATATTATTTAATCTCGTTACTATGTATCCCCGATTTTCAGCACGATTGTACAATAGATCCTAAAAATATATTTACGTATATCTTAAGACATGTAATACAATAAACTTATTTAAAATTTACCACTCCCTCGTTACTTAAGTTGTTAGTTTTTAATTGAGGAAAAGTTGAATTATAGCGTGCGCTAAAGCGAGCTTATGCTCATGCTCTGGGTGGTATTTAAACTTTTCTATTAAAAGATGTACAGCCTCTCGGACGATAGCTCTTCTTTCTATGTCTGATAGATCTGGTAATTCTGATTTATCGGATTTATATTTTTTGAATAAAACATAAGCTTGTTGGGTTTTCGATAAAAAATGTTCAAGTTCCTAGGGACACAGGTAAAGGTATAAATTAAAATTAATTCAACATAATTGCAATTATTTTTGGTCACCTGTGATGTGAAGTACATTTCATGACCTATATGACAATTTAGCCGATAGACTAGTGTTGATATCTTATTACTATCATCTTTCATTTTCAATTTTAGAAGGAATCCAGGATTTGTATAATTTTGAAAAACTACCTCAATAAAATATTCTTCAGGAATCACTACTCCATATGAATCTGTGATATTGAGTATATCGTAAACTGGAATATCAGCATGAATTCCAACTGAAAGAATAATTTTTAAATTGAATGACATCGGATTTTCTTTAACATTATTTAAAAACGTAAGATATATTTAAGAATTTTTGATGTAAATTTAATCTTCAAATCAAAAATATAATATTAATGGTATTTGACAAAGAGTTATTACGAAACATATTTTAAATAATTCTATAGACAGACACTAAGATAAAAACAACAAGGTAATTTTCAATAAATGATTCACGCTTATTCAAAAGACTTATGAATATATCAAAACCAACACTTATGTACTACATTATTGTAGTACATTATTGTTGGTTTTGGAATGTATTATTCCATTACGCTTTTGTTGTTGCTCGTTAATAATAGTTCATAAAATCGAAAATATGAAAGTGTCGCTACGAGTAGTTATAGGCGCTTAAATTCTCTTTATACTTTCTTACTTTATGCCCTTAGTTACAAAAGACTCCAATATGTATATTTGACCCCCGGTCAATTTTATAATGAATGACGTATCTTAATTTTTCACAAAAATCTCAATTATCTTCGCAATATACAAATAAAATCATCGTTAGCATATAGAAAAATTGTTCTGCTTGATAACGAGGCATTATTGGCGCCTTGGTGGGAATTTATGTCGTGAAATTAAGGATTTATTTTTTTGATGGCTTGGAGAAAGTAGAAAATGGGCCAATGAGGCCATACTAAATTTAAGAACAAATTCGTAATTAATTTAAATTGTAGAACTTTTCTTTTTCCTTTAAGTGCGAGTTCGCGACAATATTCTGCTGAAAAATTTTCAGCAGGCAACCAATCAATGTAGTCTATTTCGTAAACAAATTTCCCCTTCCGAATAAAATATTTTTAAATCGCATGCAATCCTGCTGAAAATTTTTCCGCAGAATATTATCGCGAACTCGGACTAAATCTTTAATTATTCTTTAATTTGATTTTTAATTTTTGTTATGTTTAAATTATGTCCTTGTGAGGATAGAATTTGAATTATGAATTTTATAATATTTTGATTACATGTAGAAGTTGGAGTTGGAGTCGGAGTCGGAGTCGAAGAAATATTTTACCGACTCCGCAGCCCTGTCGATTAAGATGAAATTTGCATCGATTTGCGATAATGCAACGATGCATCGTTCGGAGATCCAGTCACTTACCTTTTAAATTTGAACGCATTCAACAAAATATCAAATTAGAAATTACCTAATTTAGACGGCATATTAATATTTTATGATTTAATTTAAATTTTATTGATTTGTATAAATAATATAATTTAGCGATAATTTTAATAAAATAAATAATAGGTTTTCGACTCGATTTATACATTTAACTCTTTTATCCAAGCTAATGAATCAACTTCTACATCTGATTTATATAATTCTCTTCCTTGTGCCAAATATTCAGCAAATTGTGAAACAATGGGATCAAAGCCGCACGAGGACACAGCTACCACTTTATCTTTCGAATCGTAATAAAATGCATAAAATTTATAGTTCTCCAAACTTCCAAATATTTGACAATTATTGGAGGGTCCATGACCGGCATAACGAAAACTTTTGCCAAATAAAACAGTCCAAAAGTAGGGAACAGCAGCTAAACTTGTCCTTTTTGCCACCATATTGAGTGCAGCAATTTTTCCATGGTATTGTGCTAGCGGATAATGCCCGATTGTTGCTTTCCTTTGATTCATTGAAAATACAGGAGCATTTGCTATATCACCACCAGCATAAATGTTGCGCACGTTTGTCTGTAGGTATACATCCGTTTCAATGGATCCATCTTTATTTACTTGTACATCAGAATTTTGTAGAAATGTGGTGTAATATGTGGCACCAACTGCCATAATACAAATATCTGCTTTAATCATTGTACCATCATGCAATTCAATATCGGTCAATATTCCATCTGTTGCAATACAAGTTTTTATTCCATTATTTGTATAAAATTGTATTCCCTTCTCTTTGAACATATCAAGTACCCGTTGGCCAATTTCTTGACCAAACACTTGCCTGAATGGTATAGAATCTCGGCCAATTACCGAAACTTTGGCCACTTTATTTAAACAGTATGCAGCCGCTTCAAGGGCAGTAAAACTAAGTCCTAACACTACAACATGTTTACTGGGATCGATTTGATTCGAAACGTGTACTGCTTCATCATAATCTCGTAAAGTAATAACATTTTTTAGATCAGCACCTGGAACATCCAATTTTCTGGGATTTGATCCCGTTGCTATGTAAACTTTATTATATTTAATTTTTTCATTATTACTTAAATGTACCTCTTTAGTTTTTGTATCTAAACCAGTTGCAGCAACACCTAATAGCGTTTCAATATTATTATTATTATAAAACTCTTGACTACGAAGTTCTGCTTTTTTGATATCAAAGTCTATTGATTTACTAACTTTAACCCTATCGTATGGAAGATACGGTTCCTTACACACTAAAACAATTCGACCTGTAAATCCTTCTTGTCGCAACGTTTCTACACATATAGCACCGGACGGTCCACCACCAATAATCACAAAAGTTCGTTGATCATTTGGAACTTTCATGATCATTTTTTTCGTTCGTTTGTTAGTTTCAAGCTCAGTTCGTTTCGCTCGAACTTTTACTTTACCATCGATCACTGTTACTTTGTAACATGGAATAGAATCTTCAGCTGGATAGTCTTCAATATCACCCGTTGTGACGCTAAAACAAGCACCATGCCATGGACAACGAATTCGGCCTTCACCAAGTACCCCAGTCGTTAATAGAGCACCGTAATGACTACATTTTGTCCCAATCGCTGTAAGATTTCCATTCTGTTTAACCAACAGAACTTTTCCGTAATTTGCTAACTCAAACTGTTTCATTTCATTTTCATTAATATCTGATTCATTGCATATAAAACCTTCAACGTATTCCTCTTCCGGTTGGTGACTGATAACGCCATTAGATTTATTTTTTTGAAAGCCTGCATGTTAGAGAAATAAATTAAACAATACGTTAGTGAAAGTTATAATATTTGATTGATTAGCCCAAATGATGAAAATCAAAATGGGTTAGAATAACTAGATATAGGTATAGGTATGTTCGATAATTTCAATTAACCTTTTGACTTTAAGCATCTAAATTTTTAATTTGCAATCTATTTTGAGGTTCGGCTATCTTATGAAGTAACGTAAGTCCATTTTATCTGTACATAATATCTGTGATCATTGATTAACTCAATGAGATGGTTTCTTTCATGTTTCTCCCCCTAACAGAGGGTTATTTGACCACTGTAGAAACATACATACATATTCTAACTGTGTTTCCTCATCAAGTGTTTTAAAGTTTTGTATATGTAGGCACTAAACGAAACTTTTTGAGATTTTATATTAAGGACTCGTGAAGGTAATAAGCCAATATTGGATTGCTGAGCCAAATCCACGTATAGTAAAACTTAAATAATTCAATAATTGAATACTACAAATTGATTTAAAACGAGCGAGTTATACACAATTGCAAAAATTTTCTACCGCTCTAGGTTTTGATCTTTGATACACAAAAATTGAATCTTGGGATGGTTGGTCGGAGTTGCTTGCTTTGGAAATGCCGACAAAAGAATCTCTGGTGTTTTTATTATTTTATACTCTGTTAGTTATGTTCGACGGCAATCGCAATATTATAGTAAAAAAAACAGTCGGCTGATCAATTACACTAATCGTCATCTTTTTAGTTAATATTGTAGTATTGAACTATTTTAAATGAATTGGGGTAGTTATGATTAGTTAAGTCACCATCATTCTTACCAGCAGCCAATCTTGCACAATCGAGGAAAATTCAGGAAGTAATCACATCACATTCCGTCACGAGTACACATACACACAATTTTGAAATAAATAATATTCACTTCACCCATAGTTTTCCACATTTAACAACAAATTTTAGTTAGAACACTTAAAACATACCAATTTGCGAAGCGGTCTCCGGTAATTCCTCTTTACAGTTGATTGCTCCCATATTAATGCTTTCAACTAAAACGTATAACGTTGTAATGTCTGAATTACTTCAAAACTAATGAAGTGCAATTGTTAAACCGTAAATTATAATTACTCAAATTTGTGTAAATTTATCGTTATCTCGTGTACATGACTTTGGGCTGTTACTACAATAAATTTATCAAATTAAATGTTGTCGCTTATTCAATTAATTCTAAGTACAAGTACTTTGTAATAATCCTCAGCAAATTGAGTTGAAAAGTATTGTGTGAAAAACTCAACAAAAGAAGTGATTTAAATTCGAAACGATGTCTACAAGCATCATATTATCTTTTTATTGCTACAAAGTACACTCATGTACGTTATCATTCAAACGTAAATTACCAGACATTTTTTTTATCAATGGTTTCTAATTAAAAAGATATAATTTAAGTTTGTCCGCATCTGATAATGTCTTAAATCAATATCCAGTTTATTGTATGCCATAATAATGGGTAATTTATGTACATAAGAAATTAGGGCTAATTTCCGCTAGTAAATTTATGAATCAAATGTAAGTTTTAACGGATTTGTTGTACATTTTTTGTCACATGATAATAGCGGCTAAACACTTTAAAAAATATTTTTGTTTATAGTTATTATTACGGGTTGTCAACAATTAAATAAAAATAAATTTTAGCTATTTCCAAAAGGCTCACAACTTTCCGAAAAGTGTTTACCTGTTCAAGTGCTTTTAAATAATTTAACAAGAGTTTTCGCAGCTCATTTCAAAAAATATCTAACACATCTCTAAATTCGTTAGAGCTAATCCCATTTTATTGCGGTCAACCTCCTTACTATTTCCAGAAAACAATCGATCTTCTTCTGTTCATTAAATGGAATGGATTATATTTAATATAAGTACCGGGTGACAATAAAATACGAAGACTGATTAAATTTCAAATATTTTTAAAGAATTTGAACCAAATCATTTAAAAATTTTATAGATTTGTAAATAACACGTTTATTTAATAGAAAAATTAAAAATTTTCCAAATAGCCTCCGCCTGAGCATCAATACATAACTTTAAACCTTTTTATGCCTTCCATTATCCTTAATTTTGATTATCCATGTTTGATAATGTGTTGTTATTTCTTGTTTTCGACCAATATACTAATATGTTTAATTTGGTTTTAACGATGCTTTCTCCTCTTCTACCGCAGCTTTCCATTTTTTATTTTCTGCTCTGGTTATTCTTTCGAGCTCCCTCATAGGTCAGCAAAACATAATCTTCAAATCGTTGAAGTCAACCTAGTCCTAGTCCTCTTTCATGTTTCTTCAATTACTTTCTGTTCATCTCGTTCGTGTTCCTCAGGAACTGAAATTGGTTCATCTTCTTGTACACATTGTTCCATTCAATTCACCATTAGTCAATGCATCTTCACTCATTGAATCAACAGACTTCTCATCACAATCGTTACAATTCATTTGATTCGATGCCGCCTCTGAATCTGATACTTCGATCGAATTTATTTGTCCCGTTCGCGGACATGAATGCTATAGCATTCAAATTTTTTGTCTTTACTTATTATTTAATTATAAGCATATCCCCACTTTCCGTGATAAAATATCTTCAGATGTCTTACAGTTATTAAATGTGTGTTTCTGAGTAGATCATGTATTAAAAAAGTGTCCGCGAACGGGTTTTAAACACAGAGGACTCGTTGAATGTCACATTCCGCCCCATTACTAATTTTTTCTTCTCCGTATCCCAAAGTCGATACCACGTACCAATGTACAATCCATATCCCAACATCAAACACTTTGTTGCTTTCGCTTCAAACTTCAATCGATGTTTCGATATAGCATATAATTGTAAAATTCCAAACCAAACACGCGTAGAAGAGATAAATTTGGTTTTCGACCAGTCCAAATTTCAATCGGTGTCTTTAAAACAAACTACTTACCAACAGCATTTGTAATCAATCGATTTTTCAAATAATTTGCTGCTAAAATTGCTTCGTTCCAAAATCTGTGTGACAATTTACCTACCCAAAGCATTGGTGTTGCTTTATCCTGAAGTGTTCGATTCAATGGCTCTGATAATGGATTCATTTCAGGGTTATCCGGTACGGTAAAAATCACTTCAATTTCGCTTTCTTTGCAATATCTCTTAAATTCATTGCTCGTGTACTCACCACCATTGTCGTCCTTGAACTTCGCAATTTTTACTCAGTGCAATGCTTCAGCCATCGCCTGGAATTCCTTGAACTTACCCAGTACTTCACTTTTCCTTTGCACGAAATAAACATTTGAAGCTCTCGAATAATCATCCATTAATGAGACGAAATATGTCGAACTATCGTACGCTGTCGTTGACATCGGGCCACATGCGTCACTGTGAATCAAATCCAATATTCGTGACGAACGAGTATTTTTATATTTTGGAAACGATGAACGTGGGTGTTTCCCAAAAATACATGATTCACAAAACTTCGAGTCAGTGTCAACGTTCAATCACTATGATCCATCGATTATTTGTTGCCAATCATCTTTCTCATGTCAAACATATTTAAATGTCCCAGTCTGAAATGCCATAAACTTTGTGAGTATTTGTACACCGGCAAAAACATTTCGAGCAACATTCAGCACCACTTCATAAAGCTTTCCATTGGTGTGCGCCATGAATTGAGTTGCACCATCAATTGATGCATATGCGTAATCTCCATGGAACAAAATTGGTTAAACTTCAAATTGACATCAGGTTACAATGGAAGTCTTTCACAAGTAAAACGTTCTCCATTCGTTTTGTTGACGTCTTTCAATCGTAAAACGTCTTAATAGACATATTGCCTTGTTGTTTCGCCACGATACTTTGATTTCTCTTTGCAACTGCAATATTCACATCATAAGCTGTGCCGCTTGTGCTGACTGTACCGTTTTTGATTTTTATTGCATGAACTTACATGTTCATTCACAACAGCACTCATCGATCCATCGCCTCCTTTGTTCGATTTGTTTTCGTTGCTAAAAACCTTCTTACCCTTCTTTTGAGCTCTGCACTGTGATTTTACGTGGCCGATTTTACCGCAATTAAAACAAATGAGAAGCTTCTTTTTACCTTTTGCATTCATTGCACCTGGTTCACTTGATTTGCTTGATGGTTCACATTCATTCCGTTTGCTATATTCGTCCAACAACCGAGTTTGCACAAACTCCAACGTAACATCAGTGTGTCTTACAGTTTCAATTGCTGTAGCTATCCGGCATCATTAGCAACAAATGAACAATGAGGCTCGTTTCTTCTGGTTTTGCACCTATCGATCGCAATTCATTGACTTTGGTGTTGAACTTGTTGAAATATTCCATCATATCATCGCTATCGCGAAATTTCATCAACAGTAATTGCTTTATTGTCAATAGCAATTGCCCGGCAACGCATCGAATACCGCTTTTGCACTCTTCTTCTCTCTCACGTACTCCAAATGATTGTCGTGTATCGTTTGCACCAAAAAAGAGACGTACTTTAGCCTTAGCAAGACACGGCGATTGCAAAACAATTGTTTCCGACAATGGACCGCAATTCACTTCGGAACAATTTTGCACAGAAAGAGGAATTGAACATATCACCACAGCGCCTTATCATCCGCAATCGAACGGTCGGGCAGAACGGTTCGTGCAGACTCTGAAACAGGGACTGAAGAAGCTTGAGAAGAATGGAAGCGCTCCGGTTCGAGCGAATGATTTAAGCCAGTTGAGTAGTCGGCGCAGATTCTAACGCGTCCTATGGAAGCTCTTGACCTATGGAACGTTCCCATGCCCGACTCGACGCTTCGCAGCAATTTCCAAGTGAGTTGAGGACCAAATTTCCAGCTCTTTTCAGCGATGCGCCCGGCCTTTGCGCCCAAAAGGCATCGCTGATGCTCAAACCAGGCGCAAAACCAATTTTCCGCAACAGCCGCCCAGTTCCGTTTGCCGCTAAGGAGCCTATGAGAACGAAATCAAACGTTTGCAGCTCTTGAACGTGATTAGCCCCGTGCGATATTCAGCTTACGCCACACCAATCAACGCTGTCAAGAAAAAGGATGGACGCGTTAGAATCTGCGCCGACTACTCAACTGGCTTAAATGATTCGCTCGAACCGGCGTATCTCGACTATGGCCACAACGTTCTTCTGGACAGTTTTGACATCCAGGTCACAGAACAGCAAGAGATTGAGCCCGAAATCGTCCCAGAACCCAAGAAAGAGGAAGTATAAGATTACTCATTGCAATACTCACAAAACGATCAACAAGAAAACTTGCCAGCTCTCCAAGAGCATAAGTTCCACGAAGAACTCAAAGAGCTACAGTTGGAGTTCCACCCGCCTATCTCGGAGACTACGTGCGCTAAACAAGTGATTTTCCCATTTCCATTTATTTTTATTCACATCTCCTATTTCCATTCATACCCAATTGCAACCATTCATATCGCAATCATCCATATAAGAATTTCAGCTGGTTGTAAACAGCATCTTGAAACGGGGAGAACTGTTACGAGGACAGTCTGAACGACCGAATCGTAGCAAGCTGTGACATACCCGGGTGTCAATTATTTTTATTGTAAAACGTCAGAAGGATTTTCACCACGACAAGTTATACACCGATTCTAAAATAAAAATATACTGTCAGTAATCCTTGGTGTATCATTTATCATAATAGCACCATCTCCATGGTCACAACATTGCTCATTATCACTAGTGAATTTCGTTTGTCAGCCTTAAAAATCACACTAGTTTGTGTTGTATAATGCTCCTAATACCAGCTTGATGTTCCAAATTTGGTAATAGCGTTCTCAATATTCATTGATTACTAGAATGCTACCTCGTGTTTGTCAAACTGAATATTTGTGTGGTAGTTGACAAGTTCGGCAATGAATTCAAAATATTGTTTGTATTGGTGACCAATGCCTTTAACGTCCTTCTTATGGTACGTATTATGTACCTATATCTCTTGGACTGCAATCCCGTTTCTACCAGCACATTCTTACACGTTCTAATATTTCAACGTACTGGATATAATACCATAAGTGATAACGTCCCTCTAGTAATGAAACAGCGTATAAGAAAAATAGTAGTTTTAAAATAATTCGAATTTAAATATTTATTAAAAAATTTTTTTAAAATAAAATCTTTTATTTCATAGAAAATTAAATTTTCTATAAAATAAAAGATTTTATTTCAAAAAGTTTTTTTGATAAACATCTAAATTCGAATTATTTTAAAACTACTATTTTTCTTATACGCTGTTTCATTACTAGAGGGACGATAAGTCAAAATCATTCTTTTTCGATTTTTTATAAAACAAAGTTATATGTATTTGGTTTTAAGTTCTTGAATTTAAAAAATGTAATTAACTGTTATTTTCGATTTCAAATTTTGATAATCATGGCGATTATCTAATTATAGTAGGTAGGATCATTGCTAGCGCTGCTTTGCGTATACAAGTTTTATTACAGTTTAGTGAGGTTTTAAACCAAACTGACCCTATGCTTTTTTTGGAATCTGTACGCTGTAACTTTTTGCAGGAGGAAATTCTGTGACATTTTAAGTTACATAATTTTACAAATTACAAGTAATTGACAAATAAATGAATAAGTTCATATTTCTGTATATTAATATTTTATTTCAAAATTTAGAACAAATAGAATAAATATAAATTAGGTATATATGATTTGAATTTTTACACCAGGGTTAAATACGCAAACAGGAGCAAACCATCATGGCATTCCATTTAAGTAATTTATTTAGCCAGTGTTTATGTATGTAATTGTCGGTCCCATTTAAGAATTATACAGTCAATTTTTTAAACTGGTAAGAATTAAACTATCGATTTCAATAAGACGGAATGTAGGCACACCTTGCTAAGGTAGAAGGATTTTTGAAAATGTGGTTAAAATGTATACAAAAGGAATATTACACTAAGAGGCAAATGATAAGCGACTTTGGTATCCCCTTTCAAGAAGTACTAGAATGTTAAAGAGCATAAGACTGATAAGGATTTCAAAAACCATCATTTTTTCAAAATTATGAACTATAGCATAATAGTAATTCATGACAAACTTTTCCACGACACTTTATTGGGTGTGCTTTATAGGTCCCATGAAAACAAATGATGCTTGACAAGCATATCCCGAACCCCATCTTTAAGCGGTTGACTTTCTGTGCCTTTTTTCGATGGTAGTTCCCAATCTGGATTTAAATTAAATGCAAATTGTGAAAGAATGCGAAGTTCGCATTTTATTTGTACCCATCCGGGAGAAAAGATGAAACTCCAAGGAAAATACCATTTTTGGACGGCTTCTATCGATGAGCAAAGAGCTTCCAACCATAAGTGTAATACTTGTTCATTTAATCCAAGACATACTAAAGATCGTAATTTTACATCCATTTGAGCATGGCTTACATCATGGCTTTGATTGATAGATTGAACACATCGGTAAAGGAGCTAAAATTAAATTTTTTAAATAAAATTCTCTTAAAAATAAATTTGTATAAAACCAATAAACTTTGGTTTTACCTCATTTACCTCTTCGGGCGTTAAAACTTTCCCATCTTCATCCAATCGATAGGTTTTGCATAGCACCAAACGGCTGTAAACTGATTCGAAATCTCTTTCAACTTCTCGTGTTGCTGCTTCTTCTATAAATAGCCAAGGGTGACATGGACCGCCTAAAAATGATGGGCGTTTCATTCCATGTTCTAAAACTTGTTTTATTGATGGAGCTAATGTGCCACGGACCAAATCAGTTACAGTTTCAGATATTGCATCATCGCCAGCACTGCTATACTGTTTACTCCTTTCGTCAAGTAGCTCAACAAATTTAGCAGGGAACCAACCTCGGAGACCATTTAATTCTCCAACCCAACAATGTTCATCTTTTTGGCTAATTATGGTAAGTATATCATTTTTCCGAAAGCCTAATTCATCGTCATCGTGTCTCTCAAAATCATGCAAAGCTTTCGCTCTCCGTTTACGATTTCTTGAGACATTAATATAATTCTCGTGATCCTTTACATGACTGTCCATTGAATAATCAGCGATCAATTTAATGTGAGCACTTAATTTTGGTTCTATAGCAATAAAATGCCTTGCTAGTTTCAATATGGCCTCTCTAAGATCCACCATGATTTCGGTTTGACGAATATTTTTATTTTTAAAATCCTCATCATTCGATTCATTTCTGAATAACAGGTACTGTATAACTGACTTATGCTTTTTCAAGTGTCGTTTTGATAAATGCTGTTTGGGCAAATTAGGAGCTGCTTCGGGATTCCCTACTAGGCCTCCTTGATCAGCCATTAAATATGCCAAGTGCCTTCTTCGATGAGTTTCTATGACAGTGTGGTTTAACGATCCTCCAACCTCGATCGATATTTCAAAAAGTTGCTCCACATCTTCCATTGCACCAGGTATATCAGACAGGGAATTAAATATTTGAGCAGAATTTTCTAAAGTTTTTAAATTGGTTTCATTTAGCTTTAACATTCCAAGAGTTAATTGAAATAGCACAATCGAGCCATCATAAAAAAACCAGTCCCAAATTCTTAACAGGATTTTCATGTGAACCACGTTCGCGAATAAAGTGAGGAACCAATGAAGAGTGATCAAAGAAAGCTCAATATCATGATTTTTTAAGGCTTCATCGACTGTCGTTAGATAATTACCGATGATGGTTTGCATAACTCGTTGATCAGCTTGTATTCCAATTAATGTAGATGAATAATAAGAAGCTGGCAGAAGATCTTCAACTATTGCAGCCATCATCCAAAATGCATCTTCTTCTTCTAAAAATAGCAATAATGATGCTGCTATTACACCAGTTCCTTGACAATATCCTATATCCGGATATAACCAGGCTATACCTCGTAATACCCTTCGAAGCCTGGGTATACCAGTTCCCGTTGGTGAACTAAAACAAGCATTAGTTGGCATAATTCGCAATATATCTTTTTCAATTTGTTTCGAGGTCATCAAAGCATCATTGCTGGAAGCTCTCACAATATCTTTGTAATTAGTTTCCGATTTAATTTTCTTCTGAAGTGCCCCTGACAATCTCATCCACATTTGTGGGCGAAGTGAATGAGGAATCCCCGCTAGAACCATATTTCTTAATTTTTCAGTTCGCGGTAATACTACATCAACAGTATCCCATGTCAATTCAGTTGCTTCTTTTGTATGTGAGAATTCCAAGTGTGCGATCCACTGAAACCTGTGCTGAGGATCTTCAACAAACGGGATTCCAAGTAATTTATTAGAATTTTGTTCTGGACCGTCTTCCTCTTCAACTCTGAAACCAAACTCATCAAAACTATAATCTGGTTGATCATTTGGTCC
The DNA here is from genome assembly GCA_963556165.1 of Tipula helvola. Taxonomy (NCBI): domain Eukaryota; kingdom Metazoa; phylum Arthropoda; class Insecta; order Diptera; family Tipulidae; genus Tipula; species Tipula helvola. The sequence continues at coordinate 295,394,369 of OY744481.1, read as the reverse complement.
GTACGACTCGGGTTGGCTTAATTTTGCTAAAATGTCTTGAGGCCACATAGATGGGGTTAGAGCAGAAAATGAGCCACCCGGTGCAGGGCGTATCCCATCTATTAAATGTAATCCTTGTGACATTTCAGCTAGCTCACCGTCATCTTCTGACGTATTTGAATCTAATTTCTATTTTAGAAATAGAAGACATAGAAATAAACAAATAGAAATTATAGCCTTAAGATACCTGTGTGGGTGTTTCATAGTTTAATGCACAACTTACTCCGATTCCTTCTTTTCCGACGTAGCCATCATACTCTCGTATACCAAACAATGATTTGGCCATTTCCATTCGTAAAATTCAATTCTCAAATGTGTAAAACTAATTAAAATGCTGATAATTTTTGTTTAGCAACATATGCTGCTTTTACAAACCACAAAAACGTCACTTTCAAGCGTCATTTTAATTAGCAATTATAACATTTTTAATGAGGTTAGTATGCCACGAAATTAAACTTTTAAAATAAATTCATGCAAAAGGTTAAGTAATTGTAAAACTATTTTAATTTGATAAAAGTATTCTTTAGTAAGTTGTTTAAAAATGAAAATGTTTGTTCTAGTGAGTAATAATACGAAACTTTTGTAACATTTTTTTCGCGCATGCACTTTACTGGCGAAAGCAACAATATCAATTTTTGACAAATATTCAGCTATTCAGCATAGTTTGTTTATGGCAGGTGGTAGCAGTAGTGCTGCCAGATGATTATTTTTTTATCTGTACATTTTTAAAAAAATATGTTTTTGCACAGAAAAATCGGTTTTTTTCGAATAAACATTAAAAAAAGGCAATCTCTGATTGAAATTTCTCATAAAAATCACATAATGACATAATTATTTTGTTAAATCAAGTTTATTTCAAAAATAACACTTGAAACTATTGACTTTGACACTACTTTGGCAAATTTACAACAACAATGCCGTGTATTTTATTATTCCGGAATGCACTTCATTCCACAATCCACTGGGATAGCTATTCGCTTTTACGCAAAGCGGATGCCATCTGGTGGACAATATTGAAACTAGAGTTAAAGGTGAACACCAATCAAAAAAATATATTTTTGGACAATTTTGTTGTTGATTACGGTTCAAAACGGTGTGTTATATTTTAATTATTTTGTCGCTGAATAAATAAATAAAACTGTTATGTGCAATAAATCATTGTTTTGAACCGAAATCAATAACAAAATTGTCCAATTATGTCGTCCCTCTAGTAATGAAACAGCGTATAAGAAAAATAGTAGTTGTAAAATAATTCGAATTTAAATGTTTTTTGAAAAAACTTTTTAAAATAAAATCTTTTATTTCATAGAAAATTAAATTTTCTATAAGATTAAAGATTTTATTTCAACAAGTTTTTTCAATAAACATTTCAATTCGAATTATTTTACAACTACTATTTTTCTTATACGCTGTTTCATTACTAGAGGGACGATGTATTGCTGTTCAGTTCACCTTTAACTCTAGTTTCAGTAACGTCCACCAGATGTCATCCACTTTGCGTTAAAAGGCGAATATCGCCTTTAAAGGGCCGCAAGAGGCCACTAGTCAGCGACAAAATATATTTTTTAATTATTTTGTCGCTGAATAAATAAATATAACTTTTATGTGCAATAAATGATTGTTTTGAACCGAAATCAATAACAAAATTGTCCAATTTTATTTTTGCTATTATACTATCAAAACATCGGATTCCCACCGGATAGCAAAATAGTATTAAACATACTATTTTGCTATTATACTATGTATCTACGGTGTGAAATCGGTGTTCGAATTCCGAAAATTTGAAATTACAACATCCCACCCCAGAGTCGTATCTTATCGTTTTCGATTGAACCAAAAAAGCGCTCCAATCTCCGAAAAGATTATTTTTTTTACAGTTATTGACAGAGTTGAAATCCAACCAAATCACTGAAAAAAAGTTGAGATCTAAATTACCAAAACGAAAACCTTGTCCGACACAGATTAGTATTTCAAATTATATCTTTATTTTCAAGAACAATTAGATTGACAAAATAAAAAAGTTTAAACTGTAATTACTCCAATTCACTTGCCGGAATTTCAGGTTCCTCGTCATTATAAATATTCTCAGCCATTTGCCAGACCTGCATTATATTATCTTCGGATACTGAACAAATTACCCACGGTTCATTTGGATTCCATGAGAAATCTGATATTTTAGCTGTGTGCCCACCATGAATGAAAAGTAATTCGGGAGGTCCATCTTCTGCATCTTCACGGCTTTGTTCCTCACCAATTTTTGATAAATCCCAAACATGAAGTCGTCGATCTGTTCCACTGGATGCTAAAATTGTTTCATTATGAGGTGACCACTGCACTTGGAAAATTTCATCTTTGTGAGATTCAAAGGAATGTAATTTTAATTTGAGATTTCTTAAATCCCACAAAGCCACAGTTTTATCAGCTGAACCGGTAGCTAAGATGAACTCTGAATATGGATTAAAACTAAGACAATTAACTTCAGCGGTATGTGCATCGACTGTATGCGATGGTTTTGATGTATTATTGCATCGAGTATCCCAAATCATAAGTTTTTGATCATCAGCAACGGACCCAAAAAGCGATTCGTGTAAAAGATGCCAAGCAACATCTTCAACCACTGCTGTGTGTCCAGTAAATATATTTTTGGCGTCAATAATTCGATGTTCCTTAGGTGTAGCATTTATATCCCATAAGCAAATTGTGTGATCATCGCTGGCAGATAACAAGTAACCATTTAAATTAGGATTCCAAGATAAACCATAACCTTCTTTTTGATGTCCTCTGAGTCTTAAATCTGGATTACAAACCCCATTTGGCTCGGGTTTGCTAGGGTGTTTCGTATAATCAAATACCAAGACATCACTTGATGGCGTTTTTGTCGCAATCACGCAAGGATTTTGTGGCATATATCGGGCCCTGTTTACTTCACCTTCATGATTAATTTTTATTTCAATTTCAATTTTACCAGAAACTGAACCAAACCCTCCAAATTCTCCGCGTTCATTATCATAATGACTGGCATCAAATTGAGCATCCTCATTTGGAAGCTGTACGCTTGCAATTAATAAATGATTTTGTTCATCAGATGTGTGCGTACCTAAAATAAGTCGATGAACAGAATAATCTTTCCCTTCAGGTTTTGTGACATCTGGTAACCATTGGGCAGTCAGAGAAGGCCACTCTAGTGCATGTGTCATAACCAAATCGTACAGAAAAGGTGTATTTTTCTTCCATATTTTATATTCTTCATTAATAACCCGCTCCTCAACAGCTTCATCAATAATTTCGGCTGCAACAAAAATAACATTAGTTGTTATCAATCAAACATTTTAGGCACAGAAACACATTCAAAATTGTAATTAATATGTATACCTGGTTCACCGCGCTCAGCCATTTTTATTTTAATATTATTTTGCCAATAACTAATTTGCCGCCAATATTGACGCTGTTAATATCAGAAGCAAAATTATCTAATAAAAATGATTATACAATTATATCCTTGTATAAGTTTGTTTAAAATGTATCTACATTAATTTGATAAAATAATTTTAAAGAAATGGTTAAATATTTTAAATAATTATAATTACATTAATAAAATGAGGATTTATGTCTCGGTCTTTAACAACACGAAGGTTTCTACAAAATGGCTACTTTTATTTGTTTTATTTGTGATTAACCCAGCTAACCACTCATCTGCGGGTCCAATGCACCTTTGCAAGCGCCCGACATCTAGCAACAAAAAATTTAAGTGCATTCCCGTATTGACGATTGTAAAAGTAGAGAAAGCGCCCCTCGAGGAAAAATGTTAAAATGATGCTACTGACAGTATAAATGCGACGAAAAACAAAATATGCAATCAACTAAGGAATGTGGTAACTTCAGAATTTGGAATAGCCTCAATAATATTATCTACATATCTGAAAAAGAGTATTGGATTAACAGAAGATAATTTCAACACTTCGGTTTCAATATGTTCCAACAGTAAATTTGCTATTGCGGGACTGTCTGGTGAACCCATTGGTGAACCAAATACTTGTTTAAAAATCTTCCATTACAACTAAACTCAGTATGATCCAGGACGAATTTTAACAGTACTTAAAGAAGCGTGTTTACCAACATGGTCATGACTCAATTTTCAACTTCCAAAATTCACATAGTGGAATAACAAATCATTTACGGGACAGTGGCCACGCATTAGCTTTTGACGATTGAAGCATCACGGATTCCACCTAGTGGACATTTTTAAACTGAGCTACCTGATAATTTGACGTTCGAAATTATTGTAAACAATTCCAATTTTGAACTTTAAACACAATTTTTACTTACCGGATTGCTAATAATTGTAAATAATTCCAATTTTGGACTATAAAACAATTTTTAATTACCGCATTGCTAAATTTTCTTTCGTCGCATTTGTGACAAATGTAATTTTATCAGGTACATCATTTTAACTTTATTCGTCGAGAGGCGCTTTCTCTACTTTTACAATCGTCATTAGAGGATGCTACAATTTTGGAGAAAGAAAATAATTTGGAAAAGCGTTTATTTTTGGAAAATATTTACATTAAGAAAATGCGGGGTCCAAATTTGTTAAATGTCCAGGAAATTTCCAAATTCTTGTTAAATTATTACGACAATGTTATTCTAAATTAATTTACACTTTTGACCAACTGGTTTCTTCAAATCAAGTAGTATACATTTATAAGGACTTGTTGTATTGTTTGAAATTTGTATGTTTTTCTGTTTTATTTGTAATTTTTAAAAAAAATTGTACTGTGGATGACAGAATACAGCCGTTGAAACGTGGACAATAAATTAATAAAAAAATAAGCTATATACCAAAGAAATTTGTTTTAATATTAATTTCGAAACAACACAAACATCAAATGGATGGTTCTTTTAAATAAACAATTTTTCTATGAGAAAATTCGTCAATTGACGATTGTAAAAGTAGACAAAGCGCCTTTCGATGAAAAAGTTAAATAATGTCCGATTTACACGTACCAATATTTTTTTCCAACAATTTTTTTGTTGCCAGTTAGAGCTACACGCAACACAAAAAAATGTACATGCGATAAAAAGATAAAAGTATAAAACTATGGCGTCGTGCCATAATTTTTTGGCGGTATAAAATCGACAAGATAATTTTTGATAAATACGGCGCTGATACTAGTTTATTTATCAAAATTATGGCTTTTTTGGGTAAAATGAAAAAATTTCGAAAGTACATTTTATTTTATTATTAAAAGTTTAGTAAACTATAATAAAGCGCTATAAAAATTTCACAAATCGCCATTTTTATTGTGTTTGTTGTATAAAATATCAAAAATATACTCGGGTCAAGTATATTTTATAGTCAAATTTATTTTTATAGTAACAAATGGTAAAGTAATTTATAGTAACAATTGGAAAAATAACCCAACCAAATTTTTGTTGGTTACCCTTGACAGACTAGGGATTAGCTAAGCGCGATTAGTGATTTTTTTTTTCGAGATTAGCTGTAGTATGTCAAGTTGAAGATTAGATAATCTCGTTTTATTTGAGGATTAGTAACTAATCGAGTTTAGTGTGTTAAATTGTGTTATTTTTTACGGATTTTGCGTTCTTTATAAAATGGCTGTCTCAACTTAATATATTTTTGGAACATTTTCATGTTTAAAATTTATTGTTAATTAAAAATATTACCTGATTTTGGATGAATATTGTGCTTCATTGTTCGTACCAAACAAAAAAAAAATAAACTGACATATTGTCATAAATTCAAACGTCTCATTTCGGCTTTGGGCCAATTATGATTTTTCCGCTAGAGGTGCATTTCGTACTTTTATTGACGATTGGAGCATCACGGATTCCACCTAGTGAAAAAATTTTAAACTGAGGTACCTGATAATTTGACGTTCGAAATTATTGTAAACAACTCCAATTTTGAACTGTAAACACAATTTTTACTTACCGGATTGCTAATAATTGTAAATTATTCCAATTTCGGACTATAAAAACAATTTTTAATTACCTCATTGCTAAATTTTCTTTCATCGCATTTGTGACAAATCTCATTTTATCAGTTGCATCATTTTAACTATTGTCCTCGAGAGGCGCTTTCTCTACTTTTACAATGGTCAATTGACGATTGTAAAAGTAAAGAAAGGGCCTCTCGAGGACAATAGTTAAAATGATGCACCTGGTAAAATTGTGTTTACAGATCAAAATTGGAATTATTTACAACAATTTTGAACGTCAAATTATCAGGTATCTCAGTTTAAAAATGTTCCACTAGGTGGAATCCGTGATGCTCCAATCGTCAATAATCGTCCAAACAATTTTTACCAGAAGCGCACTCCTATGGATAAACGAAATTGGCGTCTGGGGTTAAGTTGCGCCCTTGACTGTGCTAATTTTGCGATTTTCACGGCTTTTGACATTTTGACGTTTAAGTAATGGGGTAAAATTATTATTTATCAAAAAAAATCTTATTTAATTTATATTTATTTTATATAAATCTATAATGACAATTATTAATAAATTAGTAAAATGGCTAGTAAAATTATGATATTAAATAGGAAATGTTTCAAATTGATAAAAATACCGTGGTAAATTATATAAACTATAATTGATAAAAATAATGTTAGTGCCAAATTTTTCACAAAAGACTTTTATCATTTTATAAAATATCTAGGTCAAGTGCAACATATCAGCAAAGAAGAAAATTTGTATTGTCTGATTTAACCAACATTCGAAAAGAGTTTAACGAAAAGAAACTAGTTGGGTAAATATAGTTTTAGTGTCAACTAAACATTTTTTTGGTAAATTACGTCATTATTTACAAAAGATTGGGTATCGAAGTTCAATAATTCTTTATCTGTAAGATAATCAAATATTTGAACTGATATACAAAATATGTTCACAAACCAATTTTCATTTGCTTTACAATTACAGTAGATATATATCTTAATAATCTTTTTTTAGGTTTTCTATGGAACAATTGTATGATGTGGTTGCAGATGTCGAGAATTATCATCTATTTGTGCCATTCTGTAAAAAATCACTTGTATATTCAAAACATATAAACTTCTTGAAAGCAGATCTAGTGATAGGATTTCCCCCGTTAAATGAAAGTTATACGTCTAATGTAACATTGAGTAAACCCGATTTGGTGAAAGCAGAGTGTAGTGATGGTAAAATATTTAATTATTTATTGACGCTATGGAAATTTAGTCCTGGCCTTAAAGATATTCCTCAATCGTGTGTTGTAGACTTTCATGTGGCGTTTGAATTTAAATCGGTACTTCATACGCAACTTTCAATATTATTTTTCGATCAGTTGGTAAAGCAAATGGAGGAAGCCTTTTTTAAAGAGGCGAGAAATCGTTACGGCACACCAAGTATTACCACTCATATTTTGGTTAAAAATAAAAGTTAATTTATTACAGAAACATTATGAATAAAATAATTAGCCAAATTTATAACTTTTTTAAAAATAAACGGATGCTAATATGTATTTTATATTTAGTTTTATTTGTATTGCTCCATGACTACATTTGTCCACAATGGGATATAGTTACAGGAAGTTTTGGTTTATTATTTGGTCCTGTTGGAACATTCTCTATTTTACGCATTATAAGAAGTCCATCTAAAACTCTTCCGAACATCACATGCTTATTATCCAAAAAGTTACATTTAGCACAAGTGATAAAAAATTGACAACCATTTGTATCACGTCCACTATTCGCCATCGATAAAAGTCCAGGAGCATCATGTTTTAAAATAAAATTTTCATCAGCAAATGTTCCATTGAATATGCTCATTATGCCTGTTCCATCCCCCTAGAATTTGTTTGATTAAATCATACAAATTTGTTCCCGCTTTATATTACTTACGTTAACAAAATCACCACCTTGAATCATAAAATCCTTGATTACTCTGTGGAAATTTGCGCCTTTATATCCTATCGGTATCCCATCCTTTTTAAATTCTCCAGTACAAAATTGTCTAAAATTTTCACTAGTTTTTGGCACAACATCAGCAAATAGTTCAAAAATCATCCTTCCAATTTCCTAAATATAAAATGAAATCGTTTATTAGCCGGTAACCTAGAAAAATACACATGTACTGTTCAATGTTCTCACAGTGGTTCCAACTGCTATATCAAAAAATACAACAGGATTATTTGGGTGCCTCAATTGCGCTTGAATTTGGGCCCAGGTTGGCATTGTAGACAAAGAGTTTCTCTAAAGACAACAGTAATTTTCCCACTTTTAAACTTTTGAAAGAAACAAAACAATTTGATTACTGTCAAAATCGAAGAGTGCGTTCATTGTTGATACCACGAGATCTTAAATACCCAAGAAACAAGAAAATGTCATGATGATTGTCATTCAACAAAAGATTCTAGTACTTTATGGTGACTAAAAATGTCGAATTCTTTGAGGGGGGGGGGGGGGGGGGGAATTAATCCGGATCAAAAATTGATTTTTTTTTGATCTGGATTATTTTTAACAAGTCTGGATTTTTTGGTAGATTTGATCCGAATTTCACAAACACACAGAAATGTAAAAGTCAAAATTAAATAAACAAAATTAAGACGCTATTTACATAAATCATTTGTAATCATCTTATTAGGCGAAGCTGCCTATCTGCTTTGGAAGACGTTTTGATAAATTATCTGGATAATAATACAACCGAAAATTATATTTTTCAACAAGACAATGCTTCGAAGGAGACCACACAGTGGTTTCTCGAGAAACATTCCTATTCTTGAATGACCAGCTCACAGTCCAGATTTCAATTCCATCGAAAAGTTTATGGAAATGGTCAGCAATATAATTCAAAAGTGCCATCCGTGAATGTTGGGCCAAAATTGATCCGAAAACTCTTAAAAATTTAACAAATTCAATGCCTACTCGAATTTTCGAAATTATTCAAAAAAGTGGGGGCCACACCAAATAATAAATAAAATAATACAGTCAAACCTGTTTTTGTGCGGTAGATAGGAACCGTACAAAAAAAATCGCACAAAAAAAAATATTCGCAAACTCCATAAATCGCTATTGACGATTGGAGCATCACGGATTCCACCTAGTGGAAAATTTTTAAACTGATGTACCTGATAATTTGACGTTCGAAATTATTGTGAGCAATTCCAATTTTGAACTGTAAACACAATTTTTACTTACCGGATTGCTAATAATTGTAAATTATTCCAATTTCGGACTATAAAAACAATTTTTAATTACCGCATTGCTAAATTTTCTTTCGTCGCATTTGTGACAAATGTCATTTTATCAGGTGCATCATTTTAACTATTGTCCTCGAGAGGCGCTTTCTCTACTTTTACAATCGTCAATAATAAATAATTTTGTACAACAATTACAAAAAACAATTTTTTATGCGGTGTATAGGGACCGCATAAAAAAAGTTTCCCTTAGAAAATACATATGTCAAAGTTTTACGAAATAACGAGAAAATGCTTTCTAAACAAAATAAATAATTAAATTACACGTGGAAACATTTTAAAAAATTTTAATTTCTCATTTTTAAATAAAACGGTAAATTTCCTTTTTTCTTACATATTGTATATTTTTTTAGTTTATGTTCAAGGTTAACAATCAGTGTGGCTATTACTACGCATTTCATTAGTTGTGAAATAAACATTTCTTTTAACTAAATTATATTCTTTGTGTGCAAGATAATAGGTAATTACATATTGAAATTTGCTGGAATATGGAATATATAAGAATATTGAGCATGTCTAATGATTAATGAACTTGGCTGATGCATTAGGTATGAAAATGGCTGAACAGAATCTCGATATTCATATACCGCATAAAAAAAAATCGCACAAAAAAAATCGCATACAAAAAAAAATCGCACAAAAAAAGCGCATAAAAAAAAATTCGCATAAAAAAAGACCGCACAAAAACAGGTTTGACTGTATATGAAAAATTGTTAATTTGTTTTTTATTTTAGTACATTATCGGAAGTGCGTTTATACATAGGTCTACCTGAAATTTCAATTTTTTAATTTTATTAAAGTAAAACATTACAGTTTTTTACTAATGGTTTATCTTAGCAATAGATTTAAGATGATAGACGCAATTTAGACTACTTGAAAAAATCAAAATACTTTACTCTTAGAAGTATATATTCAAAAAACATATGCGTTGTACGAATATATACCACTGTATAATGTATTTTATTATCAAAAAGTTGTGTTTCCAGAGGTTATAGGTGAAAGAATTACCTTCCAAATAAAAAGAAAATTGACTGCTTTAAGCTACCTTTTTGAGAGTTTATTGAAGTTTTTGAAAATAAATTTGGGAAAAAGTATTGAGCCATTTCTGCCATTTTTTGATTAATCACTTGTTTCTTTTATTCAAAATGAGTTTTATTTAAGAATTTACTGGCCATATTATCTATGACTTTTTGCCATTTTTTGGAAAGTTTCATAATTTCATCGGTGTAGAACTTCTGTGGTTTATCGGCGAAAAACTTGGCCAAGTGATTTTCACAGTCCTTTTTTGAAGCCTATACTTTAGACCATCAATGGAGTTTTGCAGAGATCTAAACAAATGGTGAACAGAACGACCTGGGGTATACGGTGGGTGCATTAAACCTTCCTAGTCAAGCTCTCTTAATTTTTGCCTTCTCATCAAAAATGTGTGTGGCCTGGCGTTGTATAGCGTTTGCTCCAATCTGGTTAATTGCTGACAGTAGAGATTAGAATCAATCGTTTGACCAGGCTCTACAACCTCATAATGTATGCTTCCCTTCTAATCCCTCTATACACACAGCTTAACCTTATGGGGCGTTAGGCTCGTTGTACATTTCAGCTAAGCTAAGCTAAGCGATGTGAGCTAAATTCTTATCCCCACGTTGAAAATAAAAAATTTTAATGGGAAGATATAAAATCAACAATGTATGTGTGTAAAAGGCTAGTTATCAGCTGGAAAGTGCAAAGAGGTGAGCTAGGCGAGCTAACTAAGCTAACGAAAACTACATTTCTCGCTTAGCTTAGCTGAAATGTGCAACAGGCCTTAATCCTGGCTTTGAAGTCGTTTGTGGTGGTTCCCCTTTCTTTGATTATGATCTTTTTCGCCAGTAATGATTTGCTTTAAAAATGGGTTGATTTCGTTGCGTTTCAGTAACAATTTTAGTTCTCTGCATTTTATTTTGGTCGCTGCAATGGCTGTTCCATGTCCTTATAGTTGTAGTTGAGTAAGATTATTAGCGGCAAGTTGCATGAACAATTTCTAAAGCAAAATAGTGTTTCGCTGTGCAGCTTTGATGATTGTTGCTTGGTATTTCTATCTTTAAATTAGCTAGATGTTGCTAAGCGTATGTCTCAATAGGTGCCAGTTTTTTTCAAAGGTTTCGAAGGGCCATGTATAGTTCTATGTATTATACTTAAGTTGTAAATTACAGATAGCCTTAGTTTACAAGTAACTGATAGATTATCTCAGATGGGGTCTACTTAGTTAGCAAGAATAAACAGCTTGTTGTTAAGAGTAGAGCTGAATTCATTCTGCTGTATTTTATTTAATGTTTAGCAATCGGAGCACAATTGCAGATTTTGAATTTTTTGTGTCAGAATTTGCTGATTTATGATGACCTGTAAGGTGATTTCCAAAAAATTTGAATTTTATATTAAATGTATTAGTACAGGAAAACTTTACTTTAACTCGAAAACAAGTTGAGGATACCTTAAACTTTGGTATAGATTCAAAATAGGCCAAAGTTCATGAAACAAAAAGTTTAGGAGTTTTGCGAATCCACGGAAATCTGTAAGGGGAAAAGGGGCACTTTTAATAACAAAATTGAATTTTCTCTTATTCTTGGGAAACGTGGCATTCACAAAAAAATATTTCAAACAAAAGTGAAATGAAAATTCTTCTTTAAATGAAGTAAAAGAGGAAGGAGAGAGATTTTTTTGAGTTTGTATGGATGTAAAAAAAATGGGCCTATCCGACTCCTCGGACGACACTTTTCCCACAAATCATCCGTTAAAGATCACCAAATCATAAAACACATCCATTTATATTTTACAAACATTTTCCGTTATTTTGGGCAGGCAAGGTTCTTAATAGATGTCACGGCTTTTCTTAAATTTGGAGACCTCTTCCCCAATTTCACAATTGGTCACGACAATATAAAGCTTCTACTCTATATCGCCAAATCACCGAGTCACAAATAATATTAGATTATTCAGAACTGATACCTGTTGAGAGGCAACAAAGTCACATTCGCAATTTTTCATCTTCGAACTTTAATAAATAGATCCGGTTATACATCTCTAGTACAATATTGAATATCTTTGAGAATTTTCTGTTCAAAGACCATTCACAATGTTCAAAATTTCTCTTGTCAAAAGTTGTACCGTTTCTTCAGATCACAATATTATGTGATCAACGTGAGAATTAGCTGATATAATTCTTTTCTCAGTGCTTTAGTCTGGACGCGACATCGCTGTGGACCATTCGAAAATACAAAATAATAAAACTCAAGCAATACAAGAATTAACGTTAATTATCTTTTGTTACCGAATCCCACCTGTTTGTGTGAAGTTTAAGACAAATTGACAAAAAACCTTACAACAGCAAAAAAGTATAAAAGCAAGTATTACACTTTTATCACAATCTACTAAGGAGATGATCACATATTTTGACATTTCTTGACAAAATTGGGTAGCTTACACACGCTAATTCGAAAAAAAATTAATTGTATCGTAGATATTACTCCCTGGATCTGAGTGTATGCCATCACATTGGTAGGCAGTTGGTGGATACTAGAAAGTGAACGTCATATTAACGCAACTCGCAACAAATCAGTGACTGATTTTACAATAAGACATACACTAAAACTTGTGTAGTGTATTTTCGAAGGCCAATGAAAGGCAATGGTATAGATTTTAAAAAATTTGAAATTGAAGAAACCCACGAATTTGTTGTTGGCCAATGACAGGCCGTCGTAGAGAATTTAAAAAATTTTGAAACTGAAGAAACCGACAAGGTTGTTGTTCTTTATTATATCGAATAGCACGAATTCACAGCTTTCCGTGTACTCTTCCCAACGTTTCGTTCTTAAACCTTCACACAACATTCGCGTAGTAGAACCCATTTATAGGCATCCTCGTTCATACAACTATTCATATAGAGCGCCTAAGCCAATGGGATCCATTTCACTCACGACGGAGATCCCGTTTATTTAGGGATCCTCTTCCATTTCCAAGAGAACCGTACGATATGCTTTTAATCAAAGCTTCAAAAACAATATCGCAGATGGCCAAGATTGCAACTGCTCCAACTCCAGCAGCATCAATAGTTCCAGCAGCTCAACTAGACGATGTATCAATTTTCGGATAATTCGTGACATCTGAAATGAGCAGAATTCTTGATGCTAGTGATCGATGATTGTTTATAGATAAATTAAAGTGAAAATGCAACAAGTGCTGCTAGATGGTTGGGATATCATAGACTCGACTCATCGGCCAAGTACACGAATGTCATTATTGTCTGACTCTAGTCAATGGAATTTGGATTCCGATGGTTCACATGTCATTGATATTGACGAGGAATGTAATTTGTAATAAAATTTAGCGTTTTTATATTTAATTTATTCTTATTTGAAATACACAAACTTTTAAAAATTCGTCTTTCATTGCATTATACAATATATAGCGTTACATGTTTCTGGAATAATATAAGAAATCGTAGGTTGTGGAATGCGAGTAATAAACTGCAAGCTCAAAATAGGCGCTCTTCTACGCTTATAGCAGTTCTTAAATGGGTATTTTGCCTTTTTATGAATGGCATCGTTTAATAATTTTTTTAATAAATTTGAATGAACGCCTTGTATATCACGCCTTGATACCCAAGGTTTCACCCAAATACGCTTCTTTTTCTGTTTTTTTAAATAAAGAATAGTATATTATTCAACGAGCATATAATGATAGCTGTTATTCACGAAGATGAAGTTTGCCGACACGAGCCGATAGGCGAGTGTCGTAAATCATCTGAGTGAATAACAGCCATTATATGCGAGTAGAATACGATACTTTGTCCACGACCGACAAATATCATTATGTTTTATAATCAAATCCTTTAAATACTCCTCAAATAATTTTCGTCGACATTTAGACGTCACAGTTTAATAATAATGAAAATTGCAAGAGACTACTAGATAAAATTTCAAAAATCAAATAATTTACTTGGAAATATTGAATAATGAAAGAAAAGACTACTAGATAAACTAGCAGTGAATAATGGATATCATTATAAGTGATGAAACAAACGTATAATGAGCATATTATACGTTAGTCGTGGACAAATTATATTTATTGCACATAATGTTGCTGTACAGGCAAAAAGGCAGAAACACGTTTATCCTCCATTGTTATACGAACTGATTAAAAATTTCATGAAAAATATGATAAAATCTTTGATGTAGTGTAATATAGCAAAATATATGTTAGAAGTTCTTTTATAAAATAAATTACATGAAAATATTTTATAAAATATCTTTGTCAAAGACTAATACCACAGATAAGAATAGACAGATGTGGATCTTGTATGGGCTATATTTACATTCCAAAATTTCAATACCAAATTCCAATCCAATCCTTTTAGAGCAGGACGTACATTTCTGTCTCTTTTTATCTTTTTTTACGTATGGCTATTTTGATTATATCAAAGCAAACAATACCAACTTCAAACAAAATATATACGTCCTGCTCTAAAAGAATTAGATTGGAATTTGGTATTAAAATTTAGAATGTAAATATGGCCCATACAAGATCCACATCTGTCTATTCTTATCTGTGCTAATACTATACAGGCCTTAGTAGATTGTGATTTTACACTTTTTTGCAGTTGTAAGGCTATTTTCAATTTGTCATAAACTTCACAAATAATGTATATCGGTCAACATATCGTTGAAATTTCAAGCATTAAAATTTCATAAAATGTCAATAAAACGTCACAGAAATGCCAATGACAGAAATGTCAATGTAACAGAAATCTCTTGTGTATTGATGTGATATTTAAAAGCTTACTATATAATTTATTTTTAAATGTTGACGAAATTATTTGCCACCAGCAAAGTATTTTAAGTAAATTTAGAAATTTAAATCCTTATTACGCGATAATCTATTCATTTTGTCTTAAAGACGAAGGTGTATTAACCGTAGAAAAATATTTTTTCAAAAGGTTCGATATTATGTACCTTGGAAAATAGATCAAGAAATTTATATTTACTCCTTTTTGTTGAAATGACCCCACGCAACGCTTAAATCGACTTCAAATTTTGTGAACAGGTAGATGATGGATTATTAAATTTATCATCAACATAACAAAAAAATCGTCGGTTCCGTTTTTGAGAAAATCTGTTTGGCAGTTTTCCCTTCCACTACAACTAAAACCCCCTCTATTTTAGACTCTAATGAATCTAAAAGTTAAGACAAACTGCTTATGACTAAAATCTGCCCTTGTACAAAATATCGACCAAAACTATCAATATTTGATAGTTTGAATGGGAGGCAAATAAAAAATAATAAAAATGTGTGACTGGAAGGAGGGATGGACGGAAGGACGGACACGACATTTTTCTAATCAAGGTTTCGGGGTCCTGGTAATTTAATTCGTCGAGAAATATGAAAATCTGGAACAAAATTTTTTTCGCGATTACAATACTTATTCAATATAACTTCGTTATAGTACGAAAAGTAAAAAATATAACACTAGACGAACATAGATGTCATATGTTTCAACAATCGCTTAAAAAGAAAACTGAAAACTGCTCATTTGGAACCATTACCTCTAACGCGATTGCTGCTGCAAGACAATAGTCATATGCATAACATATTATCAGGTGCAAAAATGTCTTAGCAATAAAAGTTTCCTAAAGAGTGGGGATGGAATAAAAGAGCAGATATTCTGCAATCAGTCCAAACCACTTTAGATGCTGCACCAAAAGTAATTTTAGATTTAATAGCATGGGTGTACAGGAAACTGATCCACATTACAATGCAAATGCATGAAAGCAGGTTTAAAATGTTCTGTAATGTGTAAAATTTGGAATGATATCAAAGGGCCGAATGTCGAAGGGCCGAATTTCAAATGGCCGAATGGGTCGAAGGGCCGAATGTCGATGGGCCGAATGTCGAAGGGCCGAATGGGTCAAAGGGCCGAATGGGTCGAAGGGCCGAATGTCGAAGGGCCGAATGTCAAAGGGCCGAAAGGGTCGACGGGCCGAATGGATCGAAGGGCCGAATGGGTCGAAGGGCCGAATGGGTCGATGGGCCGAATGGGTGGAAGGGTCGAATTTTTTTGTTTATTTTTGTTTTGTTTTTAGAAATATAACTTTTTAAATTTCTTATTTTAACCCAAATCAGCATGGGTCATTTTACTTACGTAAAGGCATGCGATGAGTCTCATAGACTCATATATAATTTTTAAAGAAAAATGAAAATATTTACTACATTAAAAAAATGTATTTACAGATTACAATAACAAAAATAAAAATTTAATTTGACAGTTACATAGTTGATGAATCTGCCCAAGTGCTGAAGGAGAAATGCGCCACAAGCTTTTAATATCTTCAAGACCAAATATTCGTCACATAATATTTCTACAAAATTTAGTACCTACTGGTGCTTGGCCAAAACATACAATGGCCCAGTAAATGCATCTGTAAGTTGTTGCATTAATTCCTTTATCTATTTCTAATTGGCATAACCAATTTCTATTCTAAATTTACAAGAAATATTTGACTAATCGTCATTTCTCGTTTTGCTAATTGGCTTGCTGTAGCATTACAATTGTATTGCGACTACACTACCATCTATACTTCATAAAGTAGGGTTAACGCCTGGGGTCATTGGTTAGCTTTCTTTGAAGATACAGTGACACGGAAAATGCAGAGTCTCAACCAACCTTTCAACTTCCCGTATTATAGCCAAAAATAGTTTTTAATTATTGTCGTTTTTGAAATCTGTATTAGGGTCATTGACGATATAAGTGATTTTGAGCAAAGTTCATATTTTGAAAACCAAAAACATTTTATTCATAAGGGTTGCACGCTTAGAAAGTAACTCCTCTAGACTTTCTGATTTATCAGAATCGAAAAAAAGGTAAATCCTATATTCAGCACTCTTTGAGCCAACTCGAAACTACTAAAGCTTTTCGAATGTAACGTTGCAAGGACTATAGTATGATAGTATATGGAGTACACCGTTCTTCTTCGCTGTATCTGTGCGGACGCTCATTTCCAAAATTGGGAATTCCTCGGATTGGTTATTGAACTATCGCAAATCTACTAAATTTTCATTTCATATTTATCAAGTTTATGTGTAATTTAGTGCTGGAAAGAAATCTTTCTCGAGATTGATACATCCGCACAGTAACAGTATGTACATTTCTTAACTACTTCTGACTGATCATACAACAAAATTAATGCAATATTTTTGCCGATAGAATATATTAAAAAAATTTGATTTCCCAAGATATCTTGATAAAAAAATTTACAAAATATTCCTTAAAACAAGAAATTTAAAAAATTATATTTCTAAAAACAAAAAAAAAATAGACAAAAAAATTCGGCCCTTCGACCTATTCAGCCTTTTGACCCAATCGGCGCTTCGACCCATTCGGCCCTTCGCCCCATTCGGCCCTTTGACCTATTCGGCCCTTCGACCCATTCGGCCCTTCGACTTTCGGCCCTTCGACATTCGGCCCTTCGACATTCGGCCCTTTAAAATTCGGCCCTTCGTCCTCATTCCTAAAATTTGCGAACGCTTTGAATGTAGTAATTGCGTAACTCAAACTGCAATAGTAGATGGCGTAATAGACTTTGTTCAATTATAGCTATAAAATTAATTTAAAAACAACAAATTAAAGATAATTTTGTCAGGAACAACTTTTATTTGAGCTATTTTTTTGTAAATGCCATATTTCCCGAGAAAATAGAGAAAACTAATTTTTATAGTAAGCACAACATGCATTGAATTTGCACAACAATTAAACGAATTTAGTCGAAACCGAATTTAGTCGAAATGTTTAATTGTGGAAAATGGAAATAATGAACTTACCTTACATTATCTTACCTTCTATTTTAGTATCATTCCAGGTATCATCCATTAATTGTTTCAATAAATCAATATACATACATATGTATGTAAGTATGTATGTATGTATGTATTTATTTCTTTATAATTTATTACAATATTATTTCTTACAATAATTAAGTATTTAAATTAATTAAAATAAAACATTAAAATCGAATTATCTTTTATCGACATGGTTTTGTAATTTTTTTATATGAAATTATGATTTGTATAGATATCTCAACTGTCAATTTAGATAACTAATCCTGGGATATGGTTAGAAGGGTGAGGGATATTGTTGAATGTTAATTTTAACAATAAATTCGTTCTAGACATATTTAATAAATACATTATTTATTTATTTTTGTTTTTTGTATTTTCAAAACAATAAAATTTTCTTATGTAAATTTATGCATTTATTCATAAAATGATTTTTTTAATTATTATTATTGTAAATTAGACTGTGGGGATAGATAAGATATTCGATGGTCTAGCAGTTAAGTATATTTAGTAAGCACAAACAATTTTATCTGCGAGTCAACATTTTGGAACTGTTCAGTCGCTTAGATTAACGAAAATGATTATAGGACTCAGAGTCGAGTGTCACCAGTCATGTATCTGTACCTATCCCCTTTAACACATACGAGTAAAATTTTATTAATTGGCTTGCTTTACTTCTATATCTTTTTATTTATTATTTTATGTAACTACATAATGTTTAATATGATATTTTAATTTAATTAATTTACTTATAACTAATTAATAATGGTTTGCTTTCATTAAATTTTAATAGTTTTTGTTATGTATATATTTGATAAAATAATTTGTTTTGTTTTTTATAATTTTTATTTATTTATTAAAATTTTCAATAAAAAATATTTGTGTTGATTACAAAAATTTGTATTAAGTTTTAAATTAGAGATATAAAGATACCTGATTTATCTGTTTTTTTAAAGATTGTTTTCTAAGTGATAGATTAAGTTTAGAATTTTATATAATTATATTTATTTATTAATAACGTGCAAAATTAAAATTTGTGTAATATGTATATTAGGCTCAATAATTTTTTTTTCGTATAATTTTGTACCGATAAAATGGATCTAGGCGTCCGGCTATATGTCGCAAATTCAAATTTTTCGCATGATTTATAAATTATAAGTCGCTAGAATTCTAGATAAACATTGCTTCAACGGTCCAATATTAGAAGAGGGGCTGTTTTAAAGTGTGAAAGCACTATCTCTAGGAACTCTAGGCAGATAAATTACCAACTAGAATTATCTCTTCTTTCCGTAAATCGAACGGAATTTACCGTTCGTAAATCTCTAAGGCTAGGAAAAAAAAATCTATTATTCGCTTTTTAACGCAAAGTGTCTGGCATCTGGTGGATGATTTAAAAAATAGAGCCAAACAGTGTCAAAAATCCAAAAAAATACCAAATTTTACATTTTATTGATGATTTCGTTTCAAAATTTGTAATCTTTTGCTTATTGGCAATAAAATAATAAAACGGGTCCCATAATAAGTATTAGATAAATTAACCCAAATGGCTTTATGCATAAACAATTGAAATTTAGGTTATGCTTACCACTAACATTACAGTTAGAAATTTCGATTTCCCTAGACATTTTATATGCTAATTTTGTTTCTCGACGAATTTCATTTATCGAGAAATCGAGATTCAGTGATGCTTTGGAAAAATTCACAATAAGTATTTCAGAATCCACACAAGTTACAAAATTATGATTCTGTAGTATGTTTTCGTCAAAACCCTCTATACTCTCTCAGGACCGGCCACAAGGGGATGAGACAAATGCAAAGCACCTAGATCCCTTGACTAATGGGGCCTCGAGTAATTTGGCAAGCAAATAAATCCCGTGGCTTACACAAGAATTTATGGAATAGGGTCGAAAGGCCGAACGCCGAAAGGCCGATTGTGTCGAAAGGCCGAATGTTGACAGGCCATTTGTGTCGAAATTGAATTTAATTTTTCATCGTTTTATGAATGAAAATTTTCAAAATTTATATTTTTTTTTCCGACAAAATTTGATCACATTAATATGCTACATACACAGGATTTATTAGCACGTATTTTCAATTTATTTAAATCATTTTACTTTAATAAATAAATAAAATTGTTTTAAATATTGATGCCAATCAATTAAGTAAAGGAAAATTTCATGAAAATTCGGCCTTTCGACCCAATCGGCCTTTCCACGGGTTGGCCACGTATCACTGTTTCTCAATAGACTGTTTATAAAAAACTGTTTCTAAAATCTTTTCTCCAAAATCTTGTGTTACAAAATCTTGTTACCAAAAAAAAAAAATTCTTGAAGACAATCTTGTTTTTCAAAATCTTCTTTTCACTTTTAAAATACTGTTTATTTATGTTAATAATGTTTTTATTAATCTTTTATAGATTTTACATTAAAATAAAATGACATCCGACTAATAATTTAACTTAGAATTGTAGAGGATATCGGCTTCGGTAACTCTCACGGGCACGTCGCTGCGCTCCGCCCTCCCCGCTTAGCTCTCCGAAGGGCTTGATATTTGAACTTCGGACGACGTAGGAGCCGGGATCAGCAAACATGTCGCACTGCGTGCCGCACGTAGGAGCAGATTATATAGAATTTATTAATGATACCTACTAAAAAGAAAAATAATTGCACTATTTTGTTGTGCAAGATTTTGTAATTGTAAAATTTTGCAGTTGCAACAATTTGTAATTGCAACATTTTGTAGTTGCAAGATTAATTAAAAAAGCAATATTTTGTTAATGCAACATTTTGAAATGCAATATTTTATATCGATCCCAGAAAAACTATTTCACTAATGTCGAATTCTTTCAGATTTCATAAAAAAAATCCTGTTTTTGGCTATGAAAGAATATGAAAATAAAAATTTCTATTTGTGGTTGTATTGGTGCAAATATAACAATAAAAAAATATAGGAATATGGCGTTTACGAAATCACATCATTTTAATTCAAGACGTGAACTACCGTAAAGTCGTTATATTATAAGTAAATATTATTTATAATATAATATAAATGTTGTAAATTTATAATACAGCAACACTAACAGAAAAATACAATTCACAAATAAATCATGAAAATGGCGCTAACTCAATTTTTTGACGTTTTCACTTTGACGTTTTAATTTTCTATGTATTTGAAAAATCTCAAATAAAATCTGCCGAAAATCTCGGATTTTTTAAATTGATCCTGGATCAAAAAAAAGATCAAGATTTTCTTTCAAAAAAATATGAAAAGTATTTGGGATCAAAATTGTTTGATCCGGGATCAACTTTTTTGATCCCGGATTATTTTTTTATTGCTGAAAGAATTCGACATAAATATTCATTATTTCACTATAAAATAATCAAAATAATTATTTCGGAAAACAAAATTTTGAAAAACAAAATCCCGAAAAAAAATCCAGAAAAACAAAAATCCAGAAAACTAAAATCCAGAAACGCAATTAGTCATTCGCCAAATTCAATTTTTGGTTTTATCTTTGCTCGCTTGGGCAGCGCTGCTGCATACAGTGGGACAGTAAAATTTAAATGTGAAAAATTTCATATAAAAACACGAAAATTGTTGATTTTTATCTCAACAATTATGTGTAAAAACAACGTGTCCATTTACCATATTATGGAATAAATATGATGTTTGTAGTATTAAATTTATTATTTACGTATTGCGAAGTTTAAATTGAAAAAAAAGTTAAATAAAGATAATCAGAAATGCGAATTTGGTTGAAATAGTGAGGTTATGTTTCAAACTTTTTCGTATTTTTTTTATTTTAGACTGAGTGCAATACAACCGTAATGAATCATCTAACTGAAAGAAACTGATCAACAAGTATTACGTGACTGTTTCATCGACAATTTTGAACTTTGACAAGCAGCGTACCCAAATTTTACATTCGTCTAGTTCAGTTTTGGTGTTGGGAAATCGCAAAACAAAAAATTTTGAAATTATGTTTGTTGTGACATATCGCATATCGTTTGTCATTTTAAAAAATATGTAGGTGCAGCGCCTCTAATGCCAAATACGAGAATTAAGCTTGAGAAAATCACTAATTATCAAAGTGCTGATCAAATTAAAATTAAAATTTATAAAATGTCTATCGAATTTTACTTTTTCCGTGAAATTCTTAATATTTACGATAATGAAAATTGCTTCGTCAACGTTTCAGGCACAGATCAAAGGAGTAGTATCGCTAATATCGGTTCTACTGATAGTTCTACGAGAAATGTTTTAAGTTATTTTTTGGTTGGCTTAATTCGTTGGGTTAGTATGACATCGACGAATGTACTGGAGCGAATTGCGCATTTCGTAAATGCTTCGTCAACCTTGCAGACATAGATCAAAGGAATTGTGTCGCTCGTATCGCTTCTATTGATAGATGTACCACAAATGTTCCAAGTGATGTTAGAAGCCTAAAAATGCCAATAAAATTGATTTTTTCATTTATTTTAAACAAAATATTTTTTCTGGATTTTTTTCTGGATTGCTTTTCCGGTAATTTATAGTTTTTTTTTGGGGATTTTATTTTTCTGAATTTTTTCTTTTCAACTATTCTGGAATTTAAAATTTTTGGATTTTTTTTCTAGCAAATGTAGTGATCCCCATTTCAATAAATTAACTGAACGACAATTTCATGAAAATTCGGCCTTTCGATTTCGACACATCCAGCCTTTCGACATTCGGCCTTACAACACATTCGGCCTTTCGACACATGCGGCCTTTCGACACATGCGGCCTTTCGACATTCGGCCCTTCGACACATTCGGCCTTTCGACCCATTCGACTTTTCGACATTCGGCCTTTCGACACATTCAGCCATTCAACATTCGGCCTACCGACCCATTCGGCCTTTCGACGATCGGCCTTTCGAAATTCGGCCTTTCAACATCGAACGGAATTTGTATCTGTAAATTGTAAAAAAAAAAATCGATATTAGTAGCTATTACTTAGCAATATAGCATCACCAATTGAAATAAACACTAATGAAGTAATTTTTGGCAGTAATGAAGTGGTAAGGCAAATTCACCTCTGGGATTTATGGACGGGAATGTAAACTCCCGCCTAAATATAAACGAAGTTCTCGGCACGCGAAACAACCATTTAACATTTAAGTTTTTGATAAGCGCTGCGGAAATGGGACAAACTGCGATTACCAGCACACGAATCAACTTTGTGAAATTACTGTAATGTCTTTTCAATTAGAAAAATGAAAATAAACCGTTGCTTTACGAATTTTGAAGCAAATATACCAACTAAACATAAAGTGATCGATTCTTAATTGGGATGTAAACATAAAATTTCTTCACTTTTATATGGGTGTCTTAGTTTCGTGGTCCGATCACTTTGAAAATTAGACAACGGTCTAAGTTAGACCACCATACAAAGCAAGTGTACAAAATTTAATGGTTCTAAATGGAAAACTAACTATAGTAGATTTGCATAACGGACATACAAACTTTCGTAACCTCAAATTTGTGGCATGCGTGCCAAACTTGCATGTTTAAAAATTTGTCCGGCACGCCAAATTTTTCTTTGACTTTTTGAATCCTGGGATTAATTTGGTCATACTGTAAAACCAAAATATACGGAAGCTCGAAAGAAAATTACTTGGTAGATGATTCAGGGTTTGATAAAAAATCTTGGGATTTTTGAATTTCGCAGACCGCGACTTTCTTGACATTTGGAGCCGTATTGGATGCTTAGTTTATTGTTGGCTGTCGAAAAGGTTACACAGTTTTATTTAATATTTATGAATAAGCAGAGAAGTGTAAGCAGATGCATTATTGTGATTCAATGGCCATAAGATGTTTAGCCACAAATCCGGGCGCTTAGTTCAGATTGCTTCAGGCAAATAGCGTATAACATCCAGGAATTAATTCTTATTAGTCGTACCGACTTGGTGGTAAGAACTCATGAGTGTACCATACTGGCGATCAAACTTGACGAAATTTTTGGTGTTTCCTCTTTAGGAAGCTTCCATAGCGACGATTGGACCTTAGTTTCGACGTTATGTTCATAAACTCCCATCTTATCACAAGATGTGACCCATTTGAGCAGCTCTGGATCTGCTTTTCACACCATCGCAAAATTTTCGAGTTTAGCAACATTTTATTCATTGACTAAAAATTTGAGTTCAGGGTTAGCCTTGGCATTAGTTATAAACAAAAGGATTGAAGTTGGATGTTGTCACTAGGATGACAAGACAAAAACGACTAAACTTGAACTAAGTCTGAAAAAGTTTGAAAAAGTAAAAAAATTTCGACTTGAAAAAACCAGGACAGTTTTTAATTTGTTATCTATTTGATAAAAAAAAATTGCTATACATAAAATTTGTTTGGTGGCAATGACCATCCACTAGCTAGGAAACAGATTTGTAACGAAATCTCTTATACAAATGTTTTAAACCAGCTACTTTGATTCATCGTTCGGATGTACTGCTAACTAATTCATTTATCATCAAGAGTATGTTGGTTAAGTTAGATACCAAATTTCAAAGGAATTAGTGTATAATCGCAGAAGTAGAGTTGAAGTTTCCTAAATGAAACATGGCCATAATTCAACAAATATTTTGGGACACTGCTAATGACACTTTGGTACATAAATATAAACCATAAATGAAATAATTAAATTTGCCAAAAGAAATTTGTTTTTCTATACATAACCAATCCAGTCCTTTTTATATATTTCCTGCACCAAATGGAACACGCACGTTTGTCAATAGATATTAGTGAAATTTTATATCTATGTTATTAAGCCGATTTTGTTAGTAATTCCTATAATATAAAATCGAACTACCCACGCTCTGAAAAATCCTTGGATCATATCATTTGGGGTCAAATTTTTGAAATAAAATAAGATCCAAATTGTAGAAATATTGCGGAATACCACTAGTAATATAAAAAATTGGTTGACCAATTTTTTTTTTACATATAATCAACATACACAGCAAAGACTATCTTCTCGTCTCCAGCATCAAACCACCCGCTACGAATCAATATGAGAATATAAAAAAAGCAGTGATTACAGCTTTTGCAGAGTCTTCACAACAACGTTCTCAAAAGCTTGTGTCTTGAATCCCGTTAGGGGATCGTCGTCTAAGCCAACTTTTAAATGAGCTTCGACAGGTGAGTGACACCACGGATGAAAAATTGCTGAAATTTTTTGGTGAAGACGTTTATCGGTTCAAGCGAAGATAATAGTGAGTGCGCTAGCAAGAAGGGTGACTTAACGGAACAGGTGACAATATGGCATATGCAATCATGGACTCCATAAACTTATAAGTAAATCTGGTAAAGCAAGCATCATTAAGTCTACCATTCTAAGAAATACAGATTAAACCTCTGGTTTGACCAATGCCAAATTCAGCGTGAATTAGAAGAGCTAACCCATCAAGTGAAACAGCTTTCTGTTGTTTAAGCTTCGCCTTACCTAAATCGTTCAAGATCAAAATCACGGGATCGCAATCAATTTCATAAGCAAGACAGAACAATCGCAAATCGATCAACTATATGCTGGTATCATCGTAAATTTGGGATGCTAATAAAAACATGGGTTAGCCATGTAATTTTGTACAACTAAAGCTCATCGTCCACAAACACACATCAACCATTGTGTTACCAAGCAACAAGAAAATCATTGTTAACATTTGTAATTTAAAAACGTCAAAATTATCAGGAATCAACAACAGTGACGATAAAATTCAATCAGCATCATACACATTATTGCGGAACATATAATTAATCTCAATCTACTATATGCATTCACGACAACACGAGCAAAATCAATTTTTAATCCACACTGGGGCAGATATTTCGGTGCTTCCACGATATTATGCGTTACGTTCAGCTGCACCGTTGTCGAAATTTTTGTATGCTGCTAATGGCTCAAGCAAGCAAATACAATTAAATTTGGGACTAAGAAAATCACTTCCATGGACATTTTCGATTGCTGACGTTAAACAACCGATAAACGGGTCGGATTTTTATCCACTACAGGTTTAAATAATTGACAGTATGATGTCATGCGAAATGCGTAGGATTTCAACTAATATCGGTAGTTTATCAATAAAAACTGTTCTGATAAGAACCACCCGTTTGCGGCCCTTTTACATGAATTTTGATACGCACGATTCCTTATCAAGATCAGTATACCTAATACGAGTTTTACACCAAATCGAGACAACAAGGTCATCCAATCAGTTCAAAGCCGAGACGGCTTTCTCTTTAAAAATTTAAATCAGTCAGATTCCAAGAATTATTGCGCTAAAGAATTTACAGATCATCAACCATTATCTGCATGGTTTTAAAGAATGACTGTTCTTGGAGGCCATTCGGAAACTTTTAAGCATTGAATGCCATTACAAGAACTGACAAGTATCCGTTACCTTATATAAACGACTGTGGACATAACTTGCACGGAAAAATAATTTTATCCAATATCGATCTACAGAAAGCTTTCCATCAGTTCCCCATCGATCCAGTGGATGTGCATAAGACAGCCATCAAAGTTACAAAGGTTCATCGCTGAAGTTCTACGTGGTTTGGACATCTGATTCTCAAGAGTACTATATTCATCTATGCGTCAAGCATTTTAACGTCTGCAGGAGTTTAAATTGTGCATCAATCTATCGAAGTGTGAGTTGGGGAAGTCGATAATAAATTTCATAGGTCATACAATTTCATCAGCTGGTATCGAACCATTACCAGAAATGGTTAAAGTTATTCGGCAGTTTGATAAATTTCTTCAGACAATTTATCCTACATGCCGTCAATCATCAAATAATACTGTAAAAATATTCAAGGGCAATAGGAAAAACAACAGAATTTCACTCATCTGGAATGATATCACTAATTCGGCAGTTAATCATTGCAAAGATGACTTGTCAACATTAACCTTACTTTAACATCCATCACCTAGCATTATAAGTTGATGCATTAGACAATGCAGTAGGAGCGGCAATTAATGAAATAGTAAACCTCTAGGTTTTTTTGCAAAGAAACTAGATAACACTCAACAAAATTGTAATATGATTGAGAGTAGACCGTGTCGTATCTACACATATCATAAACCTTTAATTTTTGTATTCCAAATTCCAAAGGCAAATTCGATATCCCGATTTCGTGTCTCAGTTTTCAACCGATATCCATTATATTTCGGCATCATCAAATATACCAGCAGATTTTCTATCTCGTATCAATCATAGTAAAGACACAATGGATTACGAGTTGGCGATGGATCAACAGTCGTGCGGTACAATATTAAATAATGGTAATTATACATTAAGCCTAAAAGCAATGACTATTCCAGGTTCCAGTTCACCGCTGTTTCGAAAGTCTCTACAATTTTTCACACCCTGGTATGAGAAGAACTCAATGCATGCGTTGTCAACGTTCTAAACCCACAAGCACAAGGCATAATAAATCAGAAGTGCTAACAACCATGCCGCTAAATCAGCGATTCGACCACATAAATATCAACTTGATCGGCCCACTAGCTCAGTCATAAGAGAATTGTTATTGCCTCACAATAGTCGATCGATAATGAGATTCTAATTTTTTTTTTTAATTCAGATACCTTATAGAAGTTTTACTCAAGCTGCGCGTGCTGTCATCCCCTTTTTCTTATTTTATTTTGATTGTGATTAAATTTGCCGGCAGATCTGTATTATAAATATGTGAATATAAGAAACCTCAACCGCTGCCAGATTCACATAAACATCAACAGTCAATATCATAAAAGTTATTGTCTATTGAAGTTTCTGTAAACCAGGCAGCTGTTGAGGTTTATCTACTGTGAGGCAGATCGAAAATTGGTAAAGAAATAACCAATTTACATCCTAATTCGCCATATTCCAAAACTGTATCTAAAAATTATTTTAGAATCCCATTTCCATCGCGCATGCCAAATTTCACTGAAATCGGTTACTTGGAGTACTTGGCCATATTCCAGAACTTTATCAAACAATCATTTCAAAATTCCATTTTCATCGCATTGTCAAATTTCGCTAAAATCGGTTAAGAAATAGCCAAGTTCCATAATAATTGGCCACATTCCAAAAATTCACCCAAAACATCATTTTAGGATCCCTTTTCCAAGACGCATGTGAAATTGAATGTCCGTATTGTTCGGAAACCGATTAATCTTCATGCCTTACTCCACATGTCCTCTTATTGAAGCCTTTGGTTTTCTATGGCATAATTGTTATGTTTTCTCATCGAGGCCTTTCGTCTGTTAAGGGTTAAAATTTACACCTTCTACATGGTATGCGTAAAACCGGCTTAGATTTAAAAATGTCTTTTGTTTTTCAAACACAGTTCGCAGTGAAACGTTTCGAGGTGTACATGTTTTGTATTTTGTAATTATTTTTCATGAATACTCAATGTATCTAACAACTGCATGGATGCAGGAGCGTCTGTACTGTCTGTAGACGCTTGAAAACGAAGTTAAAGCTCTTAAGCCAAAGGAGGACCTCTGTTCTACTCCTAGCCAGAATACAACTGAACAAGAGTAGGGGAGATAGGGGTTGGTTGTAACATTTTTGAGAATACAAATTCTAACATTTTGTCTGTTGAAAATAATTCAATGACAAATAATTTACTGAAATAAGTGATATCTAAGCTATAAAATGTTATATAAATATAGACAATATTCCTCTAGGAACTGAGCGAAATTGAGGATTAACCAAATTTGGCAGAAGTTACCTTCAACCCCGATCTCGGGGTTGAAAGTAACAACGTCCGGGGTAAATAGTAACAAAATATTCTTTGTATTTCAAAATTATATATTTTAATTTATTCAGTCTATAAAAGTAACATTTAATATAAAAACATAAAAACGTAACAATTCAATAAATAAAATCTTGTTTTAGCATCACAATGACATATAATATCTAATAATATTTGTGAATATCATTAGTATCCTGTACACTTTCACAAATTTGAAGCACCTCCAGAGCGCATACAAATTCCCAACAGGCTACAGAACCCTCAGCCGTTTCAATGTTTAATGCATCGATTTCACGGAGAGTACCAAACAAAAATCCGAGGAGGCGTTCCGCAATTTCCCACTGGCGTCCCGCAGCAGTCAATAAAAGTGCTTGGCGTTCAAATAAATAGCTACGAAATTCCAAAAGAGTTGCTGATTTATCCACAATTTTTTGTCGCGTTTCTATCATATCCGATTTGATCATTGTTATCCCGTGAAATGATGCAAATGGTTTCTCAAAATGTTCCAACCACTTCTGTTTGTCACCAAATACAGAGTTTAATATAAACTGAGAAAACATAGCGTCTAGCTCATCATATTGCACCAGTGCTTCCATATAGAGCCCCAGCATTTCGAGAACAAAGGCGAGCTCTTCCTGTAATGTAAAATAATGAATAAAACACCAATTATCACTGTTCCGTTTTTCTCTAGTAGCTCGAATCAGTTCTTCATATTTCACTATATTCTTGTTATATCCCGTCAACATTAGAAAACGTATTCTCTGCAATACACATCTGAACGACTCAGTAGCCTTTTGTTCGAATTTCATTGGATTCAACAAAGAAATACATCTATCACAACTTTTCGAAGCAAAATCAATTCTAATTTTATCCAAAACTGTAGTACGCGGAAGAATATTTTTGGTTTTACGAACATCTAAGGTTTCCACTAATAAGATCATCCAGTCTGAAATATCAAATGCCTGTAGATTTTTCAGCCACGAATTTATTTCATCTTTCACGGTGGATTTATATGAATCAACATCATTACATTCAGTTACATAAATATGCAACACTGGATGTTTTAATATACTCCACATACCATTTTTATAATTTTCAAAGATCGTAACATCAAATGGTTGAAATATAGCATCGATGCGAACATTTTTTATGGGCCGACCATAAGAACGTTTCCATTCGCTTGTATCTTGTGGAATTGCTGATACAATATGATTTTCGAGTGACCGGAATAAAGGAAAATCTCCAGCATCTGAAATAGCATACAAAATATAAATTAGTAATTAATTTTAAATAATTCTCTAGATTATTACATGTAATTATTGGTTTAAAATCCATTTAGCACTTTGTTATGTTTGGCTTATGAGAATATTGACAGATAATTTTTAATGGGTGTTTTTATGCCCTATTGACATTAAAAATATATTTACCCTTCAAGCCGATCTCGTAAAATAAAGGGCCTTTCCGAAAGTTTAGCCGTGATTTCCATTACGAAAGTATTTTATTTCGAAAAACATGATCTATTGACGATTGTAAAAGTAGAGAAAGCGCCTCTCGAGGAAAAAAGTTAAAATGATGCACCTGATAAAATGAAATTTGTCACAAATGCGACGAAAGAAAATTTAGCAATGCGGTAATTAAAAATTGTTTCTATAGTCCAAAATTGGAATTATTTACAATTATTAGCAATCCGGTAAGTAAAAATTGTGTTTACAGTTCAAAATTGGAATTGTTTACAATCGTTTCGAACGTCAAATTATCAGGTAGCTCAGTTTAAAAATTGTCCACTAGGTGAAATCCATGACGCTCCAATCGTCAATAAAGTTATGTCAAATTCATTCTGGCTACTCGAAATAAAGTAACTTTTTTATGTCCCAAAGAATATGAAATAATTTTGTAGTTGTGTTGGTGTAAAAAAAGCAAAAAAAAGTGAGGTTATGTTTCACTGTTTTAAGGTTATGTTTTAAATATTCACACAAAAATTATCGCGATAATCTTCGATCACGATTTCGAATGATGTTTTAGTGATCGCGATCTGCAAATTATGGTGACACACAAAAATCCGATTAAAAATAAATTGTTTAGTTAGTATAAATGATATTTGTATCGTGTCAACCGTTCATTTTACAAGATAATGTCAATAAGTTTATACAAATTACTAGAAATGACTTGTATACAATTATATGGTTATCCCATACACTTTCAGTTTCTTTGTTTATATATATTTCATGATTATCTGGTTTCTACAACTAGATTTTGAAATCGAGTTATCAAGCCTGATTTGCCAAAATCGTGCAATTGCAGATTGCGAAAATTAACTAGATAATATAGAATATGCGATTAACTAGTTTGTGTGTATCTATAGTATAATAATATACGATTAAATAACTAAAACAAGTTTTTTTTTTAAATTTAATAAATCTAAAGCAAAATTCTCTCGAGCAAAAAAAGAGTGCTCAAAGAATTTGTAATGTCAAATTTTTACTCTTCGAGTAAAATTGTTTACCCGTCGGGTAAAATGTTTTACCCGTTTTTTTTCCGAAAGAATTTGACATTTATAGACTGATTTGACTGTTTGGAGTGCAGTTAAAATATGATAAGTCATCGATAAACAATCGGAACAGCAACAGTTATTGGAAAACTCCAGCATATTTGGCAGTCTACAATTGAGACTATTCTACATTTGAGAATATCTCAAAATTAGATATCTGTGTGCTGGTTGGTAGCAGTCGCTGATATAAAACATGTACATACGTACTACCACAGAATACCCAGAAGCGACATAACGCGGTTTTTATATGGAGAAAAGTGAACTCATTTTTTTGACCTTGGTTTATAGAAGGTAAGATTTTCGGTATTAAATTATCGTTCAGTGGCTGAAAATTCAAAATTAACATGTAAAATATAAGGTAAGAGCAAACATTTCTTGGTCCACGTAATGTCGGTTCTGCACGTAGGGATTGTACACACCAAGCGCGAGTAGCGAATTGCGAGTAACCATTTTTCAGAAAATGTTGACATAAAATACACATAAACACAATGGATTTTTCGATTTATAATATAATTACGATTACTTTGTTCAAAATAAACTAAATTGAGCCCTAAAAATTCTTTAAAATAAGAAAAATTACTAAATTCGTACAAAGATGAAATATTCGCGCATTCGCTAAAAAATAAAATTACGTTCCACTCGCGTTCTACATAGTTTTTATTCGTACGAGTATTGACATTCATACGAGTATTTTTTTATAAATCATTTCAAATACGATCAAAATGATTTTTAAAGATTAAAATAATATTATTTATATCGAATTATGTATTATAAACTTTGTTAAAACGAATAATATAAAAAAAAACAGGTTTTGGAAAAAATTACCGTATTATTAGAAATATTTGATCATGGATGGTATTGATTTTGACATATAAATTCGCTCGCGTTTGATGTGAATCAAATGTGCGAATTCGTGTTTGGAATTTATTCGCAACTCGCATTTGGTGTGAGTAGTCTCGTAATATCGGTTCTGGTTGTTTATTATTCTGTGGTACTACGTAGACGTACTATAATTTATGCACGAGCATTGTATTCTTCGTGTTTTGTGTATCTTTAGTTTATATGTTATTGTATTTTTTGTATATTTTTCTAAAAATTAGTCTCGCTTCAAATTTGGTAAATAAAACATGTTTTTTAATTCATTCTATTGTTTTGTTATTTACTTATATAAATGTAGAAATATACATTTAATTCATTTGTTTGTATAAACTTCACATTTCGTTCATCTCTTCGACATTTTAGTTATTAAATACAGTCTACAGTCATTCTTTTGCAAAGGTTAAAACAAGTTAGTGGCGAATAAATATTCAGCGTCGCCAACAATAGTAGAGACAGAGGAAAATACCTTATTTCTACCAGAACGCTACAATATCTTGGGAGATGAAGAGATACAGCAAATGAAAACTTTGTGCGATGCAGGGGTTTTAATTATGATTAAAACTGATAAATATAAATTACATTTTGTTGTTTAAATAAAAAAGACATTGTGTAAAAATGATTTGTTGTTATTTCTTTATTCTCATCATTTTCACTCTCAATAAATTCACTAGTTCTTAAAATGTGATCAGTCGATTATCTTCTCCCCTTTTATTTAAATACGTATCACAATGAATCGTGTCCAAGTAATTAATGAGTTACATAAAAAAATGGGGATCGATGACTTGTGGCAAGTCAGTGGCACACAGGCTTACGTGAAATGGCTTGGCTTTGATTCAACACACAATTCGTGGATAAATAAAACAGATAGCACAGATGAATTTCGGGGTTTCTGTCAACAGGTTGAAGAAAAAGTTCAACATTTCGAGAAAGAATTAACTGATGTCAAAGCAAGTGGAGCAATGACGCAAGTGGTTTTCAAACCATTTACTCCATCAAGATAAAGCCACCAACATTTGACGGAACAACATCTTTCGGAATTTTCAAATTTCAATTTGAAACGGCAGTCAAGCAAAATCATTGGAACGATGAACATCATGTCGCGGCGTTAATTGTGGCTCTCAAAGGCGAAACAGCAGAGGCTTTACAAACCATCCCGGAACAAGAGCGCAACAGCTATCTTGAAATTATGAAGGCGCTAGATCGGAAGTATGGCAGTGACCACAAGTGGGAAATCTATCGCATGGAACTGAAAAGCCGCTACCAAAAGGGAGGAAAATCGCTACAGCAATTTTCACCTGCAATCGAGCGATTAGTGCATCTAACACATACAAGTATGTCGGCCGATTATATGGAAAGGCTTAAAATTGACGCATTCATTGACGGTATTCGAGATCCAGAGACACGCAAAGCGGTGATGTTGTCACCTAAAGGAACCTTCGCCAGAACTATCGCTTGTGCGTTAACGAATAAGACTGCACAGCACAAGCCATCATTAAGCCGTCAATGAAAATACGCCGAATAAAACCGAGCGGTCGGCACCAAAATACCGGGACGGAAGCGGCAAAATGAAATGTTGGCCATGTGATAAGGACGGTCACATCTCGCGGGACTTGTGTAATTGTTAGCTTAAACAGCTTTGTGCTGTCTAAAACCCACTACAAAGATGTGGTTTACTTCAATTTACCAGACTCTGTGGAACGCCAATGGGAAGAAGCCATAGATTAATATTAAGTTAGTAAATTAAGTCAGAAACAAATTGTTCATTAGTCCAGGAGACTAGATTGTAATTACGTGAAATAAATAATAAAATTTGTTTTAAATAAAATAAAATAAAAAATCTCGCGGGACTGCTGGGAAATAAGAAGAAAACGGGGAAGATCATCATCTCCTATGCACCGACGACCAAGCGGAGAGCAGGCAGTGGCCTAGGAAGAAGGCCAAATAGCGACGGAGTCGTTAAACTACAAAGAGTCAGCTTAAAGGGGTAGAAGCTGACTCCCACAACCGATTGCCCATAACCTCCATCCGCATTTCAAAAGTAGCAAGAGGCGGTGACAGCTTAACAATCAAAGGCGGCATTGATGGAACTCATTGCATCCTCACCCTGGATACGGGAGCAAATCGCACGATTGTCCGTAAATACCTGATCTATGGTGGTATACAACCAGCAAATGGATTGAAGTTACAAACGGCAACTGGAGAGAGTTCAATAATAAAAGGCAAAAAGATCGTGAAACTAAAGATCGGGAGAACTCTTTTTCAACAGAAAGTCCTGATTGCAGATATTGTGGATGAAGTCATTTTGGGGATGGACTTCATGAGGGCAAATGGCTTCGTGGTGAATGTTGGAAGAGGAGTATTAACTTACGATAACATCGAGTTGCCACCTCAATCTAGCAGTACAAGAGAAACTACCAGGCGAATTATTTTTGATCATCGGGAAAAGCTGCCACCAAACTCAGAAACGATCGCGCGGGGAGGTTCTGGGCCAACCAGGTTGCGGGTTGTGGAAGCTAATGAAGAGGAGAGCGGAGCCAAGGAAATTATAATCGGAAAAGCTCTAGTTAAACCAGACAACGACTATAGAGTACCAATTAGGACTCTAAATCTCTCGGATAAGACGAAAACTATCAAGAAAGGAACAGTCATTGGCAAATGTGACGAATTATCAACGATAGTAAAATGTGAAAAATTCGATTGAAAAAGCCGTAATGAAAGAGCAGAATGGTAGAACAACTTATGCAGAAATGAACGGAAGATCTTACCGAGGTACAGAAAAATTCTGCACATCAACTTTAGTAGTTACGGTACATGTTCATATTCTGCAGTACATCGGATAATCACAACCCACAATAAAAGAATTAATTATCACCGAAGCTGCAACAAGCATGGGAAGGACCTTATACCGTCATCACAAGGATGTATGATGTGGTTTATCGGATACAAAAGTGGTTCATCTAGAGAGGCTGGCTCTATACAGAGAAGGTGATTTGTGTCCTTTTCGGGACGAAGAGGCTTAGGTGGGGGTTAGTGTTACGGTGACACCTATGATAGAGTAGAATAAGTTAATTGATATCGGAAAGTTCTACTATGGAATTTTCCATGATAAAACTGTTCTAATGTGTCTAGACTATTTGTACCCGAACAATCATGAAATTTCGAGAAGTTTTGGTTGGAGTATATAAGGAGTGAACGAATTCGAATTGGTCGATTAAGTTTTTGGTAAGCAATAGATCATGTTTAAATGTCAAATATTCAACAACCGCAAGAGCTACCATCTTTCGGAAAACTCCGAAAACACAAGCAACTTTCACATAGTGCCACTAGGTGTCACTAAATTTTTGCTGTCAAAAATTGTATAACATTTTTATGTGTGCATTTTGTAAACATAAACTAAAATATTTTCGTGTCAAAAAAGTGAGTATTATTAATACGTGATAATTAAATTGATTTTGACTATCCTCTTTTGAAAAACGACAGAAATATTTTTTTGAGTGTATAGTGACATCTAGTGGCAAACGCTCTGTACTTCTTTTTGACCGTGCTAACTCTTTCGGAAAACTCTCTGTACTTTTTCAACAATCGTGCTGCCTCTTTCGGAAAACATGATTTATAAGTGAAGATTAAAAAGGAAATTAAAAAGTGATTTGAAAAGTGGTTTAGTGTGAAATAAAAGTTATAAGTGAACAGTAGGATTGTGGAAAAATTATAATAAGTGGTATTGTGATTTATCGTTAATAAATTGTGTTGGAATAATTTTTATAATCAAGAAATAAAATCGTTGGTGATCAATTGAAGTGTTGAGTTTTATTCACAATCCAGTGATACGAACGTTGATTGACAAGGCAAAAACGTGACATCTGACGTATACTAGAAAAACTAAAGATAAATTTAGCAAATATTATTTTAATTCGTCAGAGCCTTTGATGTATTAATATGATATATTTCAGAAATAATTTAATTTTAATATTCCTGCAATTAATATTTACTTAATACCAATATAGGCTTCTTGTATATTGTTGTAAAAGATATGTAGAAAACATTTATATAAACAGTTTATAATATTTTTTGCTTTTTTCATTGAAAAACTTGAAGCTACAAAACACCATTTTTACTATGGATTCCTATGGAAATCAGTAAAAGTTATAAAATAAAATAAAAAAGCTTCTAAAATATACGTCATGATGATTATGGCTCTATACTCTAGAAGGCTCTGATATAATTCATGCGATGTCTGTTTACCACGAAAGCTTGATTCCGGTTTTATTCATTTAATTCCACACATCTTAAGAAAATCACATAACATTTAAGTTTGTTTTTGTGTGTCTCAGTATGCATTTTTTTTTTTTAAATCCAATTCTTCAGTAGTATAGATATAAATGTTTAACAAACCAATTCAGTTTAAGTGAAAACACGATTGATTAAAGTTATAACAAATAAAATTTGATTAATAAATTTTTGATTTAAAAAAAAAAGAAAATATTAAAAATGAAGGTGTTAATTGTGGTGAGTATTTGTTTTTATTGATTATTAAAATAAAAGTGAAATTACATCGTTGTTATCATTATCTGCAACAAATTTATTTTCGAACATCATCATGTTATAACACCTTTGATATTTTCCAGAAATTTTGGGATACACATATTTTTGTAAGAATTTATATTCTTTAATCTGTTTTAATTTATGCAGATATTTTGCAAAGATTATTATTGTTGCATTTTTTTTTTGCAAAACAGTTTTAAGAATCAAAAGTCATAAATTTAACATTGTTCAATTCAAATAAAGAAATGACGATCTAATCGGTGATAGTAATGTGATGATATCATTGCTGTTGTTAATGTTTTGCAAAACTAATTTGAATAAATTAATAAGACAAGAAGATACATTCTAATAAAAATTGTTATTGTGGTTTCCAAAAATATAATGATTAATTTATATATGTTTCAAAGGTGTTAAAGAGATTCCTGATAAATTGACCGACAAAATACGTGAAACAAATTGTGAGACAATTTGACTCTTATAATTACGTATTTCAAATGAAATTACAAGTCAATATGAAAGAATAAACTTTCTCGCTTTTACGAAGGTTATACACGTACATTATTATACTATTTAGTACTTATTGTGTGTAGCTAAAATGTGCAATAGTTTTGCAACGTCAGTTTCGGTGGATTAAAATCATTAATCTCCTTTGTATTTTTAACAGACGACATTTTTAAATTCAATTTTAGGAATTCAGAAATCGAAAAATATGCTTACACAGTCTAGATTAGTTGAACTTGATTTGCGTGCTTCTGCTCAATCAGTTAGTAGTTAGGATAAGCTAAAATTTAAAAAATGTGAGTAGGAAGGTATATTTAGGTCACCAAATCATAAAATGTTTACTAACTGATGATAATGGTATCTGCGGAAGAATTGTGTCAGTGGCGCTTAAATATTAAATAATGGTGTAATTTATTTGAATACAGGTGCCATTGCCTAAGGTCATCAATGGTTATATATATTTTATTAAAATAAAAATGTAAGGTTGTTTCATTGCAGTAATTGGGAGTAAAATTATAAAATATCCGCTCAACAACGTAGTTGGTACATAAGTTTGTTAATTAAATGGAGTTATGTGAAAACGAAAGTATATTTTAAAAAAATTCCATTCATTCCAAAAGCAATGAATTAACAAGTAACTTGCGATTTTAATGTATAATTAGGAAATAAAATAGGGGAAATGCAAATAAAACGGTGAATGCTATGAAAGATTTTGTTTTCCGGATTAAACGTTAACAATAATGGTAACCTTAAAATTGTGATATTGAACAGTTCAAAGACAGGTTTGAAATTTGAATAGATACGCTTTATTCGTATATTCGTTTGTTTGATTCATAATTTTTTTTACTACGTATGGCCTTTTACCTAAATCTTAAAAAAATCTTTTAATAAATTATTGTGCCTGTTTTGACCTTTCATTAATTAATTTGTTTACACAGAAAAACCAACAAAATATTCTGTGAAAAATTTGAATATGATTCAGAGTTAAAATCTTTTTGCTGTTTTGCAGAAGATAATATTAATGAGCAGATGTAATAAAAGTGATAACATTATATTTCTAGAAATCTAATATTTACAAATGTTTACTTCGTTTTAACGATATTGTTAGAATCTAAAGATGTTTGACATTCAAATGCTACGTTTAAGATGGATTGAGTCATAAATTTAAGTGCAATATTGTTGTTCTCGGAAAGTAATATATTCAGTGGCGGATGATGATTAAAATTTTCTCGCATTCCATAAATCGAATTAATTTTTTTTATTGATTTGGGCACTTAGGACAATCGAATACTTATTTTATTTTGTTTTCAAATCCTAATTTTCAGTAGGGGAGAATTATTGTTTTCTTCGAAAACCACAAAGGTTTCGCTCTAATACAAAACTCCAAAATCTACAAAGGCGATACTAGCAGGCAACTAAAAACCGGTTAAGAGAAGATTAGCTATTAATCTAAACTTTTCGATAAATCAATCCATCCACGCTTTAATTTCACCTGTTGGTGCAACCTGCTGCTATTTCGAGTTACAAGTTTTGAGATTGTGTTTTGTATGATATTCAAAAAAATTCTCGTAACTCATAATTGACTCCCCAGGCGTCTCGTTGTTCGGATTTTGTGGTTCAATAAAGCTTAATTTTATATTTTAGGATTGTCTTATAGAATATTGACGTTGGGTTGCGTCATATATTTAGTGATTTATAGGTATATCGGGTATTTCGAAACTTTAAGGGATTTTTCGACGCTTTGAAATATTTGAAATTTTTTTGGCATCGAATGTTATTTGCCAGCTTATTCAATATTTCACAGATTTTTCGAGATTATTCAAAATTGTCGATACTTTTCGAATTTAGGTTAGTTTGAATTAAACGTATAGCACCGGGTTGGCGAGATTCTCGAAATCGAAGATTTTAAGATACGTTTTTAGATTAACCATTGAGATTTTTCAAGATTTTCTAGGATTATAATTTTATTCGAGTTGTTCGGAAATTTTCTTTTTTTAATAAGATTTTTACTGTTATTAGAGACTTGATCGGCGAAAAGTGTTATGTATGCATAACTGTTGAAGTATTCGATATTATTCGAGCTTAGTTTGGAGCTAAATTAAAACTGCATGGAGTTACATTTTTAGATTTGAATAGAGTTTAATGGCTTATCAATGGAGATTATTCGTGGTTTTGCGATACCTTTGATATTTTTCAGAGTTCAGGATTCTTAAAAATTTGGAGAAAATTCGAAATTTATTGTGGTTATGGAGGATTTTGTAGAATTCTAAGATGAGTGATTTATCCGAGATTTAGTGATTTAGACGAGTGACTTTTGTTTGTGATCCTCCCGAGTTTTGAGTTGCTTAAAGTTAAGCTAAATTTGTAGTATGTAACTGATTATTCAAAATGTTTGAAGATGTTGGAGTGTTCCCCTTAGGTAATTTAGAGTTTATTAATTTCTTAAATAACGTACCCGACTTTTAAAACTGTCAATCAATTAACATGTTGGTCGATTCTAGATTCACCCTTACCCTTCTACTTCCTCCCAAAAATAAACCATAAAAGAAAATTTATTTTCAATTTCACCTACTAGGGCTACTCTGTGAGTGTCGCTTATGTACAGAGTTACATTTTGAATTCACGACGCTAATAAAATCGCGCATAATGACGGTTTGACACATTTTCAAAAAAATTAGCAACTCATATATTGCTTACAAAATCGGCCACCAGGCATCCCAATTATAGGACTTGCTGGTTTTATATAATTTTTAAAAATAAAAAGTTTCGAGTTCCCCAAATTTTGGTGTTGAGTTGCGCAATAGGTTTCGAGGATTTTAAGCGCATTCGAGGTTTGTCTGGGGTTGAAAATTATTTTATTACGCAAGATTTTATAAAGTTTGTAATATTATTTAAGATTTTCGATATTATTCGAGTTTGTTTGGGATTGAATTAAGCACATCAATGAGTCGAATATCGAGATTATTCTGGAATTCTAAGATGATTCGAGATTTAACATTGTTGTTGTTTATTCGTTTACAAATATCACTGACAGATTCGAAATTATTCGAACTTTTCAAGTTCATTCGAATCTATTCGATATTTTCGATATTTTAAGGGGTTTTCGAGGTTTCTAACTTATTTCATATTTGCTTGGTGTTGAATATGATGTTATTGGATATTTTCAATATTACTCGAGTTTAGCTTGGAGTTGAACAATTCATAGCATAGGTAATTAATTCATTTCATATTATAATTAATTAAATCAACTTCAAATCTATAACCTTTAGTGCGCAAAGTCCATGGAATTTCTGTAGGCTCAGGCCATTTCGATATAACGTCGGTTCTGTTGATTTGGGTTATATCATCAATTATGAGAAATATAAAATGTTGGTTATGTTTTCTGAACAATTTTATGACGAAATCAGTTTTTTCAAAACTGAACTTGACTTTGTTTGGATTTGGCCAATGTTTTCCTTTAATTTAGTCAAATCTTACTAAACCGAAGGCTCCTTGGTTTAGATTGTCTGATTTGGGCAATTTGTCAAACGAAACTTGAAATTCAGATGTTTCGCTAATCTATAAGAAAATAATGATATTAATTTTTAATACAACAGTGATGCGAAATCAATTAGGTACCTGTTCAGGCTGCTTAGGTTTAGCACGTATATTTTTATTTATCTGTTTATCTTTTTTGGCTTGATCCAAAGAAGTGATTCTATTTTTTCCGGTGTATCGGTAAAGATTCAGGATTTCCCCCGTTCACGACCATTTGATTTTTTATTTCGTGGAGCAGCCTTTGGTAATAGCCTTATTTGTTCAGGAGTAACTGAATATTCAGCTTGACTCGAAGTGGATGGATAGTGGTTATTCCAGTTTCGTCTAAATTATACACATTGCACGTTGCAAATTTAAACCTATCCATCACTTCAACATAATTATTGAAAAAATTTTAACGCTAGTTGCATTAAAAGCAGTAACTCGAGCCAAACTAGTATTTTCCGGTTTTCTTAAACTTAACTGAGGGTGCCATTTCATACCCAAACATCCAATCTTTTCCGGCCGCTTCATGGACATCCCAACTTCCAGGATACTTTTTTCGAAGCAATTTAGAATATTGATACGCCAGATTTCTAGTGTGCACATAAGTTAGGCCGTAATTTATTTTTGAAGAACGTAACAAGTAATGTTTTAATTCGAATTCTTCTTCGTTAGAGAAAACCTGTTTATGTTTTTATCGCATAAGATTCGCGCACATTCTTATTTCATTGTCGCTTTCATTACCAGAATCTCCTTCACGTAATGCTGGCTTAAAATGTTTCACAAATTTAACTCTCTTAAAGAGAGTGCTGTGGTTAATTTGGTATTTTATAGCGGGCCTCTAATGGATTTTTTCTGTTTTAGAACCTCACTAATTGCTGCAGCCATAGAATCCTCGTCAATGCAGCCTATTTTTTTTCTTATAATTTCGAACCATTCTAAAATCGAACTAAATATTAAATAACTAAATGATTTGGGGTCAAAATAAGCACGCCTAATTTTGCTCCGTATCGCATGCTTAAAACAACCCCACATAGCTTTTTTTAATAAAAATAAAGAAAAAATGCAAAACTAATAAAATTATTACATACTTACATACACATAATAACAATTTTAATGCAAAACAACCATACCTGTACTCACATTTTACAGTTTTAATAACACAACCGATCCTTTTCGAATGAAATAAAAATTTACTTTTATTTAAAAAACAACCTTCTGCTTATAAAACAATAGATCGACTGAATAAACCGCGTGCATTTTTTTACCATGAAGAGAATGATCATGCACGATCAGCACGATGCACACACGTATTTTTGTTTTTCTAATCCCGTTATTTTGATAGATTTTTAGCATGATTCAATAAAAACCCAGGTTAGCTCGAAATATGTAAACAAATGGTCATCTTTTTTTTTGACGTCATCCAATTCTTTTACGTATAAATTACAACAACAAATAAAAAAACGAAAAGTTAAAAAAGAATAACTTATATATGTATTTATCGGAATTGCATGGCGTCACGAACACGTGGTTTGAAAAATCGAGCTAACCTAGGATTTATTGAATCATGGATTTTGAGTATGTTTATTTTCTTATGAGATTCTTAATTATTTCTTAAATTTTTAATTTTTAAGATTATTGTACGATTCTAAATGTGTTCGAAGATTTTTGAGAATATTCGAAATATGTAATGAATAACAGTGTATTTGCAAAGGAAATTTAAACGAATAATGTCATTACCGATAACATCACTACGTCCAAGAATCTTGCGTCATTACTTCACTGATTTTGAGAACAAAGGAAGCTAAGAAATTACCTCATTCCTTTGTTTAGTGAAATTACACAATTTGTGTTTTTTATAGAGTTTCAGAAACAGTAGAGACAACGCAGGTTCATTGAAACATTTTCGCAATGCGCTTCATAAACAAAAGATCTCGTTGCTTAATGTTAAGCAAATTGGTTCTTCTCTCACAACTTTGACGGCCATCCATCATCCAAGCATTTTTCCTCTACCAATTCAATATTCTCCAAGCAAAAATCTCGCTTGTTTCTACTTGCAATTGTACATTGTTCAAATTTAAGAAATATTAATTAAATAATTTAAATTTAGTTACTTGTTTTGCAAACTGATATTTCTGAAAAACAGATGTGAAATTAATCTCGAGGCCTAATTACGTATTTAATTTATTATACGTTTTTATTTATTCTATTTTTTTTATCTTTCTAGATTTCAATACTAGCCGTTAGTGCTTTCGGTGATGTCTCATTCATTAAACAAGAATATCCCGAAGATTACGATACAACAACAACAACTACTCCATCACCTCCACCACATCCATATGTATTCTCATATTCAGCTGGACGTTATCCTGGTCACATCGATCGTACACATAGTGAAGTATCAGATGGCAGTGGTGTTGTACAAGGAAGATTTCAATATGTTGATCCAAAACATGAAATCCGTACAGTAGAATATACAGCTGATGCATATGGTTTCCATCCAGTTTTGAGCCATGAACTAAAAGGACCAGAAGATACAGAAGCAGTTAAATATGCAAAAGATCGTCATACATATTTATACAATAAAATTGCCGAACGTAATTCACATCCAGCATCATTAGAAGGTGTTCAAGAGACATTACCAAAAGAAACAGCCGCCGTTGAATTTGCAAAACATAAACATTTCACTTTATTCGATAAAATCGCACAGGAACATGCTCATATTGCTGCTGAGCGTGAAGCTGAACGCCTTGCCTATGAGGCAACATCGTCACCCAATGCTGTTGAATATCAACATTATGATCAATATTAAATATGAGAAATTATTTTATTTTTAAATATTTTTTTGTAATATCTATTGAATAAAAATGTTGATTATTACTATCCACAAAGCACAAGTATATTTATGAAGTTTCATTCCCAGGTCCTTCTAATCTTTCCATGACCTGATTAAAGGAAGCTATCTTTAGTGTAGATGGAATTAGTACACTAATATTATTATAATATGTTGATGTCGAAAACAAAATATAGTATTT
Source organism: Tipula helvola (assembly GCA_963556165.1). NCBI lineage: Eukaryota > Metazoa > Arthropoda > Insecta > Diptera > Tipulidae > Tipula > Tipula helvola. The sequence goes on along the minus strand of OY744481.1, from coordinate 295,350,458 downwards.
AGGCACAGAGGGAATGAAGAGTCAAAGTTTTTTTAGCGGAACTATCTTCCTTCGAGGATCTATCCTTCTATCTTCCTTCGAATTTTTGTAGAGGAATTTTTATTCTACAATAATCATGATATGAATGGGCAAAATGCGAAGCAGTAAGAGGTCGGAGCGTATGCCCGTATTCGAAAATACAGAATGCTCAAAATCCCGTAAGTCGTAAAAATACCGTTTTTAAAAATCCCGTATTTTAAAATCCCGTATTTCAAAATCCTGTATTCCAAAATCCAGCAGTTTGAATTCTTTTACGGAATTAACTAAATTAGAAATAAAGGTTTAGTATTTTTATTTTTTAGTATTTTTATTGGGGTTGGGTTGGCCATCTTATCTAGAAAAAAATAATACAGCAACTGAATGGATTGAGTACGTAATCCCTCATTCCAAAATGCCGCTTACAAAACCCCGTTTTGAAGCTTCAACCTGTGCCAAAACAGTGAAGGAAATTGTTTCCAGTCTTTTTCCGCAACAAGTCGAAGAGATCCCAGAAATCGAACGAAGGTCTAAAAATGAAACAGTACCAATAATCTCTTTAGAAGAGCTGAAGGCGACTTGTAGTAGAATTGGAGTTAACAAAGCCCCGGGTCCAAATAAAATACCAAACATGGCAGTAAAGGCGGCAGCGGCAGTTACCGCCAAACTAGAAATATTCCTCTAGGTGTATAACGAATGCCTGAGTGAAAGTATATTCTCGAACTAGCGGGAAATACAAAACCTGGTACTGATTCCTAGAGCAGGTAAGCCACTCGATCAGCCGTCATCTTACCGCCCTATATGTCTATTCGATTCAATGGGCAAGGTGTTTGAACGCATTAAATGCAATATGCTGGATTCTTCTATAGGAGAAGTTGGTGGTCTTTCAGAGAAACAGTTTGGCTTTAGGAAGGGCCGATCTACTATTGATGCGGTGAGCTTTGTCAAAAGTATTGCTCAAAATGCGAAAAGAGATGGAAGGGTGGCAAGAAAAAATATTGAGCTGTGGTTACACTCGACGTTAAAAACGCATTCAATACATCTAATTGGAAGGAAATCCTCTTAGCCTTGAAAAAGATGAACGTTCCACTCTGCATACAGAGAGTTGTTAGGGATTATTTCAGAAATAGATGACATTGCCATAATCATTGTTGCCAATTTTATAGAAGAAATTCAATTCTTATGGTCGGAGGTACTTGAGAATGTATATAACTGGATGTCACCTGTTGGTTTGACGCTGGCACAACATAAAACGGAAGCGATTCCTATCACAAGCAGGAAAGCTAAGGAGGCAGTATATCTCCAAATTATGGGCCATGAAGTTCTGTCGACGTTTGCTATCAGGTACCTGGGAGTGATGTTGGATGCCAGACTTTCATTCAAGGAGCACATCGAATTTGTCAGTAACAAGGCAGCAAAGGTTGTTTTCATTCTCTCCAGGCTAATACCAAACGTAGGTGGTCCAACCTATAAGAGCAAGAAACTCCTGTCAAACGTAATTGCTTCCATCATGCTGTATGGAGCACCAGGGTGGGCTGACTCGCTCACTGTATCGAGCTATGTGGAAAGAATAAACGCGGTATATAGATGATGCGCTTTAAGAATCATCAGTGCATTTCGTACGGTCTTTAATGTTATGCTGCGTTTGTAATCTGTTAGTTATAGAGAGGCAAAGGCTGTACGCCCAGAGATATATACTGAACAGAAATTCACTATGTATCACCACAAGAGCAGAGATAATGACACGCTGGCAGACACGGTGGAACGAGTCATCGAAAAGCCGTTGGTCGCATCGGCTAATACCAGTTTTAACTATGTAGATGGACACCCAGTTCCTTACAGGCTACGGATGCTTTCGAGAGTATTTGTGCAGATTTAAAAATTGAAAACAGCTCGGAATGCTCTTATTGTGTTGGGTTGCCTAAAGACGTTGAGGCCGTATTTTTTCATTGTCCGAGATTCGACGATCCGAGGCAGAAAATTTTTGAAAAGCTGCGAGTGCATGTAAGCCCGGACAATTGTGTTAAGCTCATGCTAGAGTTGGAAGGTAATTGGAGCGCGCTTAGAGACTTCGTCGCCACTGTAGTCGTAAGCTCAATCCTCCTATCGACGAAATACCTGGCGGTTGTACCAGGAGGACAAGGGATACAGGGGCAAGGGTCTGGGGTATTTTAGTAGGTAGCTGAATTGAAGAGTAACACACCTGGTTGCTCATTCAGGGGTTCGTAAATGAATATTTTTCCCAGATCCTTAAAAAAAAGATACACACACCCGTGCAGAGTAGATAGACCTTCCAGTGAAAAATAAAATACCACCCGCGGACCAAAACCAGTATGCGGGAGCGTCAGTTCACCATGAGGTGCGGCTTACTTAAAAACTAACTAAATTCAGAAGTGTCTACCCATAGTGGGCGGCTCCCTGATCAGCGTCTGTATCCCAGCAGAAGGGGCTGTTCAAATACTTGGCAGGAAGTATAAAATGATACGGGATGGGAACCCCGAATAATAAACCAATGATGTTCACGAAGCCGAAGGAATAGTTTACTGTGTACCCAAAACCAAATATCCAAGAAGGGGACGAATGGCGCAAAGTAGAGAAGAATAAGAAAGGCTTTATAAAATATCCTGAGCAGACACAAACCTCATTGTTCCGTGATCAACTTAAGGAGGCGATCGGAAGTGAAATTGGTCTGAAACCATTTTCTCGAGAAATAGTTATCCTGATTAAAGATATAGATGAGGTTACTACTGCTCAAGATGTACTCATTGCACTGAAGAGGTAAAAAACGTGTACGTAGTTAAGTCCATCAGCAAGGCTTACCGCGGAACGCAGACGGCAACGGTCAGAATACCAAGCAGCATGGTGAAGAGAATTATCTCAGTGGGAAAATTCATGGTCGGTTGGGTCATTTGCCGGATTCGGGAAAGAGTCGAACCGATGCGATCGATGCTTCAAATCCAATATTTCGTATATTCGTCTTCTTCCCTACTTGATGAAACAAATATTATGTCATGAAAAGTTTGTGTTTAACGTAACCATCGGCAAAGTCTCAACAATCTTTGGTCAAAAGCTTGTCAACAAAAACATATTTTCCAACAGTTTTTTGTGATAAATTTGTTAACATTTGCGTGTGACAAAAAAGATTGAAATTTTTGTCAGAATTTGGTCAAACCATTTGGTGATCACATATTTTAGTTATTCGGGATATTTCTAAACAATTCCATATTATCCTAGATTTAAGAAAAAAAAAAAAAGGACCGGGTTCAAACTAAGTCCGAACTCCGAACCGTATGTTATACGTAATTGTTTATGTTCCTTTAATGCGATAAGACGTGACTTGCGATACATAAGAAGTATAGGTCGCATACCCTGCACTTTACACTTGCACTTTTTTACGTGTAATCACAAATCATATTAACCGCTGAAATGTATTACATATATACATATATTCTCCAGTCTAGTCTATTTCAACTTCATCATCAAGATTTTACTTCTAGAGATGCAAAATGTAACAATAAAAATTACAAATTTTCTTAATTACATATTAAAAAAATTTGCAATTTTTATAAATCAAAACCCAATAAAAAATAACAAATCAAATACCGTTTTTGGGGTGGACACTTGCGTCAGTGTCAAACCGAATCACATTCATTTAAATTTCGTCACGAACGTCTTCAATACTCTTAAATTTTGGTTATCAATAAATTAGGTGTTTTAAAACAGATAAAATAATTTATGTAAAACTGGATAGTGATTTATTAATGTGACCTCAAACAATGATTGGTATATGCGGAATGTTGATCGGCGTGTTTTGGTGATGGAATGCTATATAAATTATGCAAACTATTTGGATGAATATTTGAGTTAGATACGAGCACGAGTATCACATTTGCTTGTTTGTGATTTTATAGCAATTACACGTAAACGGAAAGTTGTCAAATATAAGCGTGATCAATATGATTGAACTCAATATGATTAGATGATTAGATGATGTGATTATATGAGTCACTATGTAAATCTATGTGAAGTATAGTGATATGTAATGTTCGTATAGGTTTATATCTCATTCGTACACAGTAGCCCAATGAAAAAAAACACACTGATTATCTCGAAAGAAATCGGGAGATTAGTAGTATGAGGATGTGAACTAAAAGAGTCAGGAAAGTTTAGCCTTGTTGTGGATGCTTGTTCAATTCGAATAATCTTTGCAATAGCAATAATAAGAAATTATATAGTTAAAACTTTCGGCTTAAAGACTGCATTCCTCTATGAGTCTATGGAAAGATAGATGATAAGGTGCATATGAAGGATCCAGAAGGATATGTGCGAAAGGAGTTAATATATGGACTATATCAAGGGCCATTTAAGTGGAACAAACGTTTTACAAGTTTTTTAAAATCTATGGGATCTTCAATATATCTAGAGATCGAAATTTCAAGGTACTCAGAAAAGTTATCTATATACATTCAATTAAAGTTTAAATTGATCAGTCAAAACCGGCGTCAACTCCAGTAACGAACTACGTACATAGTTTGAAGATGAACACGATAAATAACAAATTTTCTAATAGAGGAGAAAGAGAGAATATATAGTGGTGAAAATCTTATCGGAGTAGGGAGTCGAAGTCGAGGAGTCGGACTAAAATTTTAGCGGAGTCGGAGTCGGAGTTGGAGTCGGAAAAATACTGACCGACTCCGACCCCGCATTTTGTATTTTCTTTCGCTCCTAAAATGCACCTTACTCTTCTTAGCATAAAATAATCATATAGAAGAAATGTCAAGCAAAGGATTTAAAAAATTGACACTAGCGTTGGGTAAATTGTACGGCAACATTTTTAACTAACACTGATGGACCATAGCAATACCAACAACAACTAAGAAAAAATATTTTAAGAGCATGCGTCTGACGAACACAACCTAAAAACAGCTGTAAACGAAATTCAGAGAAAGAAAATTTATGTGTAGAGTGTAGGTGAACATAGTTTCTTGCTTCATTTCATAACTATCTTGCTCTGGCTAATATAAAAATATGTATTTCATTACATTGTAGAGCTGATCTAAGTTTATTTCGGTCAAATAAACATTTTGGGTTTAAACTGTCGAAAAGCTTATCAATTTTTACAAAAAATGCCCAGGGTACGTATTTCAGTCCAAAAAATGTGCGATGTGCGAGTGCAAACCGGAAAGAAATAGTATTCGTAAAATATATGTGTATGCGAGCAAAAAGCATGGGTGACTTGTGATATTTGGGAAAGTGAGCACCAAAAATTTGAACCGATTTCACGCGACTCAATTATTTTTGATACTTGGATCACAAAAAAATGCACTAACAAGTAAAATATTGTATACGAAATGTACATCGCACATTTTTTGGACTGAAATACGTACCCAGGTTACTGGAACACTCTCTTTAATACAATCTGAAAATTTATTGAGCTCAAAAGTGGTTTTTAATCCAGCGACGACACTTCTGCTAAACACTTGACTGGCTAGCTTAACTTTCATTTGGTCGAAGTGACCGGAGTTAACGTGTTTATCCGTCAATTTAGTTCCAATTTGTTTAGTTCCAATTTTAGTTCCAACTGAATTTAGTTCCAATTTATAAAAAGCTCGTACCACTTTCCAACTAGCTATACCGTCGGTTGTTTTCTGCTGCACTTTAAAACAGGATCAGTAATAGTAGCACCCATATTCCTAAAGGCTTGATCACAAACGACGGCTCTTATTGTCAACCCCAATGATGCACTAATATCTAAATGTTCCTGTATTAGTTTGGTTAGCCAATCTGAAGAAATATAATTTTCGGAAACATAAAAGCTTAGTATGTTTTCCAATTATCTACAATTCCTCGAACCATAAAAACACAAATATATACACTAAAAAAAAAGTATGCTATGCAATGCAACATACTTTTCATATAGGTCCAGAGCAGTATTATAATACAAAATAAATTAGAGGTTGCATTTAAAAAAAATTAATGTAAGAAGTAGAATAGTGTGGCGATGACTGATCGGGACTATTAGTTTTCTGTTTTTTACTCATAATAATTTTTTTTTTAAAATCTGAGTTTAACCACATATTGGCCAGCATTTCCTGATGACGCTCTGAAAGTGTTTTACACACATTTATGTAATTTTGAATTTTCAGCCTAGTGAAATATCTGTGTTTAGATTCATAGCGCATTGTCCACATATAAATAACTGGACCCATTTGCCTTATTATGTTCGGATAATGAGTTAATAAATGTTGTTTTGGAGTTAACATTTTTTTAAATACATTAATAATAATTTTTAAATGTAAATCTATTAAATTTTTTAGATTTAAAAAAATCTCATCTTCATAAATTTTCGTAAGAAAATATAATTTTTACAATCTTTAAAATAGTATTTATGCCTTCCCACTGTGCACTTTGATCAGGTTCAAAATATCGTGCAAATATAATCGGAAAATGTGTGACAAAACACAAAATTTGTATTGCATTCTGGCCCAGATTGCTTTTTTCTAAGTTTATATTAGAAGGTTTATTTTTGCTGTCAATATAACCAAAATTATATACGCAGATACACAATCATTTAGTTTATCTATATTAGTAAATATCTTCTTGCCGAGGAAATACTCTATTATATACTTTAAAATGAGGGGAACAAACCCTTCTAAACCATCATGCATAAAATCTACACTACTATTTCGAATGGTATTAAAATGACATAATTCATTTAAAACAGATTCTCATTGCAATTGTTCCACGCAAAATTCCCACACCTTCCACAAAAATTCCTTCTGTTTCGAGTATTTTAATATTATTGACAATTGGCCGCAGAATATTGTTTAAATTAAACTCTCCATATATGTAAGTCATTAACGTGAAACAAACTAACCAAAAATATATTTCCTAACTGAGAATTCATATGACTCGGATAATTCTGAATATGAAAATATAATGCGCCAATTTTGTGTATAACAACTTTACTCCCCAATACTTTAGCTATTTCAAAGTCATCATAATATAATTGAATCGTTTATTCTTGAAAGGGCTCATGTCCACTTTTTCAAATTATTCAGGAAATAAAAAAAACTTTTTTGACATTAGACCTTTCTAGAAATAAATGATTTTTTTGTTGCAAGATAGGTACCGTTCCATTAACCATATGATAATTTCGTCTTGTCATAAAACGTATATACGTGTCTGTGATACAAAACCGTCATAATACTAATTTTGACAAAAAGTGGACATGAGCCCTTTCAAGAATAAACGATTCAATTGGAGATGCAAAAATAGTCCTTGGCTAAATTTTTGTTTAACTGAGTTAAGTACTCGGCCACAGCATGGATATTTAAAAATGTTTGGTCGACAGTAATGATGAGAATTATGTTCTTGAAAATTTTGTTTAAAATTGTTATTCAAAAATAACTTAGTCAAAGTTTCTGTTACTGGAATGAAGTAAAAACTATTCTCAATAACGACCCTCTGGTAAGAATTTAAAATTTTCTTGAATCGCATTTCCCATCTAATCCCTATTGAAAGTGATTGTGGTGATACGTAAAATGGATTTTCTTTAAATGTGTTTCGCCTACAATATTTGGAACAATACTTGTTGAGTAATTCGTTAACTTCAGCGGTTTTAGTATTATGCTGATTATCATCAGAAGAACTGAACGATTGCATAATCCGTCGAATTAAATTATTTGAGGAATTAAATATTTTTGAAATTGTATCCTCGGGAAGCCCTAACTGATTCATTGTACAATACAATGTTTTCAAATCTTTCTCGCAACTTTGTTTTAAATCAATTTTTGAATTCGTTATTGATGTGTTGGAATATAAAGTTTCGTTTTCTTTAAAATTTTGTTCTCTTATTTCATTTGACTTAGCAAGTACAAAAGTATTTAATTTCTTACAAGCGTTTTTTTTCACATGCTTCCATAATCCAGAAAATGTTAGAAACGTACTGTCACAATTTTTATTATTTACGCATTTAATTAATTTACCCGAGTACCCTTATTTAATCACAGATAAGAATAGACAGATGTGGATCTTGTATGGGCCATATTTACATTCTAAATTTCAATACAATAATTCCAATCCAATTCGTTTAGAGCAGGACGTACATTTCTGTCTCTTTCTATCCTTTTTTACGTATGGCTATTTTGATTATATCAAAGCCAACATAAAACAACTTCAAACAATTATGTCCTGCTCTAAACGAATTGTATTGGAATTTGGTATTGAAATTTAGAATGTAAATATGGCCCATACAAGATCCACATCTGTCTATTCTTATCTGTGCTTTAATGTTATTAATGCCAATTTGTAAAAAAAATATGATATGAACATTCAAAAATTTCGTAAGCTTTCATCAAAATGCTGATTAAATACATAATGTGCCTTGAATGCCATATCCATTGCTTCAAGCAAACTGAAATTGCTCGGTAATGGTATCAACTCCAGTTCGACGCACAACATAAAATTTGTAATAGCTTTGGTATTTTCGCCACTTGCTACTAAATACGGTGATGAAATATTTATTGCTTGAACAAATTCATCGTTTGTCAAATTAAGCTAAAAAAAATACATATTGGTTATTTTAATTACTTTGATTTTATCCTACATATTCAAATGATTTAAAATACGTACTGGTTTAAAAACGATTAAGCGATTGATGCAGTCTCGAAAAGGAAGTCTCTTAGTATGCGCAGATGTTTTCCCGAGCGATGTCTGAGGTAATAAATTTAATAGATAAAAAAATTTCTGGTATGATGGTACCCAATCTATATATAAAAAACAGAAATAAAATATTAAATTTTAGAAACGAAAAGAGCAGTTTGTCAAGCTAATTTAGTTTTAATTTTTTTATAAATTATCTGTGCGTCCAAATGCGTATCTAAATTCAAGTGTTTTGAAATGCGCACTGAATTAATTAAAAGTGAACAACATCAATCAAAAAAATCTGGGAATATGATTAATTGAAATATTGCATATATTGAAAGAGTTGCTAGAAACCCGCATTGGAATAAACCTACTTATATTATTGATCCAACTTAAAACTGGTAGAAAATTTCTTGTTCGAGTTTGTCAGCCAAATAAAAATATTTAAATTTATTAGCTAAATATTAACACTATCACGTTTACAGTGTAAAATCTACTATTTATTTAAACGAAAAAGATTCTACAACTATTGTAAATAAATAGTTTACTAGCAGTAGTAAAGCTGAATAAAAAATATGGAATAGACGATACTTTGAAAACAAAACTATTTAATACCATACCATCAATGTCAAAGAGTCGCACAGCAGATTGCCCCTTAAATCCCCTCCAAACTTTCTCAATATGATCTGCTACAATCGGCCATTTTTTTTTTTTTTTTTTTTTTTCGCTGGCGCTACATCCCATGGAGGGATTTGGCCGCTTCATTTTTGAAGTTTCGTAATCATTTTTACAACGGATAATGAATGATTAGTTCATTGATCCTTACATTAAACCAGCCGTGATTTTTTCATCACCCGCCGGGAATCGAACCCGGGACCTCCGGAGCTTAAAGCAAGCATGCTAACAACTGTGCCACCGGGGCGGCAATCGGCCATTGATTGATGAAATTCTTTGAGGCTTCAGCGTATCTTAGCTCAAAATCAAATAAAATCTAAAACGGTAAAAAGTCTGGTTAATATTAAAATAAAATTAAATATTAAAGTACATTATAGAGCCAAACTTACCAAATCTGGTGAAGTAAAAAAAAATGGAAACGCTTCCGAAATTTGTTTAATCTTATTATTTTTCAACGCATCTTCTCTGTACTTTAAAGTTGTTATTAATTTTTGTTTAATGTGCTCCTTCTGCGTACTAACATTTAAATTCTTCAGTATTAAAAATTCCTGCTCTAAAGCGATAGGTTGAAGCAACCTCTTCTTGATTTTTATGTTTTTTATTGATTTCCTTCCGATCTACAGAGGAAAGTCGCTTCTTCGAAATACAGGATTCCTGAGCTTCGGTTTCAATTTTATACAGCTTGTTGCGAATATTATTTAATCTCGTTACTATGTATCCCCGATTTTCAGCACGATTGTACAATAGATCCTAAAAATATATTTACGTATATCTTAAGACATGTAATACAATAAACTTATTTAAAATTTACCACTCCCTCGTTACTTAAGTTGTTAGTTTTTAATTGAGGAAAAGTTGAATTATAGCGTGCGCTAAAGCGAGCTTATGCTCATGCTCTGGGTGGTATTTAAACTTTTCTATTAAAAGATGTACAGCCTCTCGGACGATAGCTCTTCTTTCTATGTCTGATAGATCTGGTAATTCTGATTTATCGGATTTATATTTTTTGAATAAAACATAAGCTTGTTGGGTTTTCGATAAAAAATGTTCAAGTTCCTAGGGACACAGGTAAAGGTATAAATTAAAATTAATTCAACATAATTGCAATTATTTTTGGTCACCTGTGATGTGAAGTACATTTCATGACCTATATGACAATTTAGCCGATAGACTAGTGTTGATATCTTATTACTATCATCTTTCATTTTCAATTTTAGAAGGAATCCAGGATTTGTATAATTTTGAAAAACTACCTCAATAAAATATTCTTCAGGAATCACTACTCCATATGAATCTGTGATATTGAGTATATCGTAAACTGGAATATCAGCATGAATTCCAACTGAAAGAATAATTTTTAAATTGAATGACATCGGATTTTCTTTAACATTATTTAAAAACGTAAGATATATTTAAGAATTTTTGATGTAAATTTAATCTTCAAATCAAAAATATAATATTAATGGTATTTGACAAAGAGTTATTACGAAACATATTTTAAATAATTCTATAGACAGACACTAAGATAAAAACAACAAGGTAATTTTCAATAAATGATTCACGCTTATTCAAAAGACTTATGAATATATCAAAACCAACACTTATGTACTACATTATTGTAGTACATTATTGTTGGTTTTGGAATGTATTATTCCATTACGCTTTTGTTGTTGCTCGTTAATAATAGTTCATAAAATCGAAAATATGAAAGTGTCGCTACGAGTAGTTATAGGCGCTTAAATTCTCTTTATACTTTCTTACTTTATGCCCTTAGTTACAAAAGACTCCAATATGTATATTTGACCCCCGGTCAATTTTATAATGAATGACGTATCTTAATTTTTCACAAAAATCTCAATTATCTTCGCAATATACAAATAAAATCATCGTTAGCATATAGAAAAATTGTTCTGCTTGATAACGAGGCATTATTGGCGCCTTGGTGGGAATTTATGTCGTGAAATTAAGGATTTATTTTTTTGATGGCTTGGAGAAAGTAGAAAATGGGCCAATGAGGCCATACTAAATTTAAGAACAAATTCGTAATTAATTTAAATTGTAGAACTTTTCTTTTTCCTTTAAGTGCGAGTTCGCGACAATATTCTGCTGAAAAATTTTCAGCAGGCAACCAATCAATGTAGTCTATTTCGTAAACAAATTTCCCCTTCCGAATAAAATATTTTTAAATCGCATGCAATCCTGCTGAAAATTTTTCCGCAGAATATTATCGCGAACTCGGACTAAATCTTTAATTATTCTTTAATTTGATTTTTAATTTTTGTTATGTTTAAATTATGTCCTTGTGAGGATAGAATTTGAATTATGAATTTTATAATATTTTGATTACATGTAGAAGTTGGAGTTGGAGTCGGAGTCGGAGTCGAAGAAATATTTTACCGACTCCGCAGCCCTGTCGATTAAGATGAAATTTGCATCGATTTGCGATAATGCAACGATGCATCGTTCGGAGATCCAGTCACTTACCTTTTAAATTTGAACGCATTCAACAAAATATCAAATTAGAAATTACCTAATTTAGACGGCATATTAATATTTTATGATTTAATTTAAATTTTATTGATTTGTATAAATAATATAATTTAGCGATAATTTTAATAAAATAAATAATAGGTTTTCGACTCGATTTATACATTTAACTCTTTTATCCAAGCTAATGAATCAACTTCTACATCTGATTTATATAATTCTCTTCCTTGTGCCAAATATTCAGCAAATTGTGAAACAATGGGATCAAAGCCGCACGAGGACACAGCTACCACTTTATCTTTCGAATCGTAATAAAATGCATAAAATTTATAGTTCTCCAAACTTCCAAATATTTGACAATTATTGGAGGGTCCATGACCGGCATAACGAAAACTTTTGCCAAATAAAACAGTCCAAAAGTAGGGAACAGCAGCTAAACTTGTCCTTTTTGCCACCATATTGAGTGCAGCAATTTTTCCATGGTATTGTGCTAGCGGATAATGCCCGATTGTTGCTTTCCTTTGATTCATTGAAAATACAGGAGCATTTGCTATATCACCACCAGCATAAATGTTGCGCACGTTTGTCTGTAGGTATACATCCGTTTCAATGGATCCATCTTTATTTACTTGTACATCAGAATTTTGTAGAAATGTGGTGTAATATGTGGCACCAACTGCCATAATACAAATATCTGCTTTAATCATTGTACCATCATGCAATTCAATATCGGTCAATATTCCATCTGTTGCAATACAAGTTTTTATTCCATTATTTGTATAAAATTGTATTCCCTTCTCTTTGAACATATCAAGTACCCGTTGGCCAATTTCTTGACCAAACACTTGCCTGAATGGTATAGAATCTCGGCCAATTACCGAAACTTTGGCCACTTTATTTAAACAGTATGCAGCCGCTTCAAGGGCAGTAAAACTAAGTCCTAACACTACAACATGTTTACTGGGATCGATTTGATTCGAAACGTGTACTGCTTCATCATAATCTCGTAAAGTAATAACATTTTTTAGATCAGCACCTGGAACATCCAATTTTCTGGGATTTGATCCCGTTGCTATGTAAACTTTATTATATTTAATTTTTTCATTATTACTTAAATGTACCTCTTTAGTTTTTGTATCTAAACCAGTTGCAGCAACACCTAATAGCGTTTCAATATTATTATTATTATAAAACTCTTGACTACGAAGTTCTGCTTTTTTGATATCAAAGTCTATTGATTTACTAACTTTAACCCTATCGTATGGAAGATACGGTTCCTTACACACTAAAACAATTCGACCTGTAAATCCTTCTTGTCGCAACGTTTCTACACATATAGCACCGGACGGTCCACCACCAATAATCACAAAAGTTCGTTGATCATTTGGAACTTTCATGATCATTTTTTTCGTTCGTTTGTTAGTTTCAAGCTCAGTTCGTTTCGCTCGAACTTTTACTTTACCATCGATCACTGTTACTTTGTAACATGGAATAGAATCTTCAGCTGGATAGTCTTCAATATCACCCGTTGTGACGCTAAAACAAGCACCATGCCATGGACAACGAATTCGGCCTTCACCAAGTACCCCAGTCGTTAATAGAGCACCGTAATGACTACATTTTGTCCCAATCGCTGTAAGATTTCCATTCTGTTTAACCAACAGAACTTTTCCGTAATTTGCTAACTCAAACTGTTTCATTTCATTTTCATTAATATCTGATTCATTGCATATAAAACCTTCAACGTATTCCTCTTCCGGTTGGTGACTGATAACGCCATTAGATTTATTTTTTTGAAAGCCTGCATGTTAGAGAAATAAATTAAACAATACGTTAGTGAAAGTTATAATATTTGATTGATTAGCCCAAATGATGAAAATCAAAATGGGTTAGAATAACTAGATATAGGTATAGGTATGTTCGATAATTTCAATTAACCTTTTGACTTTAAGCATCTAAATTTTTAATTTGCAATCTATTTTGAGGTTCGGCTATCTTATGAAGTAACGTAAGTCCATTTTATCTGTACATAATATCTGTGATCATTGATTAACTCAATGAGATGGTTTCTTTCATGTTTCTCCCCCTAACAGAGGGTTATTTGACCACTGTAGAAACATACATACATATTCTAACTGTGTTTCCTCATCAAGTGTTTTAAAGTTTTGTATATGTAGGCACTAAACGAAACTTTTTGAGATTTTATATTAAGGACTCGTGAAGGTAATAAGCCAATATTGGATTGCTGAGCCAAATCCACGTATAGTAAAACTTAAATAATTCAATAATTGAATACTACAAATTGATTTAAAACGAGCGAGTTATACACAATTGCAAAAATTTTCTACCGCTCTAGGTTTTGATCTTTGATACACAAAAATTGAATCTTGGGATGGTTGGTCGGAGTTGCTTGCTTTGGAAATGCCGACAAAAGAATCTCTGGTGTTTTTATTATTTTATACTCTGTTAGTTATGTTCGACGGCAATCGCAATATTATAGTAAAAAAAACAGTCGGCTGATCAATTACACTAATCGTCATCTTTTTAGTTAATATTGTAGTATTGAACTATTTTAAATGAATTGGGGTAGTTATGATTAGTTAAGTCACCATCATTCTTACCAGCAGCCAATCTTGCACAATCGAGGAAAATTCAGGAAGTAATCACATCACATTCCGTCACGAGTACACATACACACAATTTTGAAATAAATAATATTCACTTCACCCATAGTTTTCCACATTTAACAACAAATTTTAGTTAGAACACTTAAAACATACCAATTTGCGAAGCGGTCTCCGGTAATTCCTCTTTACAGTTGATTGCTCCCATATTAATGCTTTCAACTAAAACGTATAACGTTGTAATGTCTGAATTACTTCAAAACTAATGAAGTGCAATTGTTAAACCGTAAATTATAATTACTCAAATTTGTGTAAATTTATCGTTATCTCGTGTACATGACTTTGGGCTGTTACTACAATAAATTTATCAAATTAAATGTTGTCGCTTATTCAATTAATTCTAAGTACAAGTACTTTGTAATAATCCTCAGCAAATTGAGTTGAAAAGTATTGTGTGAAAAACTCAACAAAAGAAGTGATTTAAATTCGAAACGATGTCTACAAGCATCATATTATCTTTTTATTGCTACAAAGTACACTCATGTACGTTATCATTCAAACGTAAATTACCAGACATTTTTTTTATCAATGGTTTCTAATTAAAAAGATATAATTTAAGTTTGTCCGCATCTGATAATGTCTTAAATCAATATCCAGTTTATTGTATGCCATAATAATGGGTAATTTATGTACATAAGAAATTAGGGCTAATTTCCGCTAGTAAATTTATGAATCAAATGTAAGTTTTAACGGATTTGTTGTACATTTTTTGTCACATGATAATAGCGGCTAAACACTTTAAAAAATATTTTTGTTTATAGTTATTATTACGGGTTGTCAACAATTAAATAAAAATAAATTTTAGCTATTTCCAAAAGGCTCACAACTTTCCGAAAAGTGTTTACCTGTTCAAGTGCTTTTAAATAATTTAACAAGAGTTTTCGCAGCTCATTTCAAAAAATATCTAACACATCTCTAAATTCGTTAGAGCTAATCCCATTTTATTGCGGTCAACCTCCTTACTATTTCCAGAAAACAATCGATCTTCTTCTGTTCATTAAATGGAATGGATTATATTTAATATAAGTACCGGGTGACAATAAAATACGAAGACTGATTAAATTTCAAATATTTTTAAAGAATTTGAACCAAATCATTTAAAAATTTTATAGATTTGTAAATAACACGTTTATTTAATAGAAAAATTAAAAATTTTCCAAATAGCCTCCGCCTGAGCATCAATACATAACTTTAAACCTTTTTATGCCTTCCATTATCCTTAATTTTGATTATCCATGTTTGATAATGTGTTGTTATTTCTTGTTTTCGACCAATATACTAATATGTTTAATTTGGTTTTAACGATGCTTTCTCCTCTTCTACCGCAGCTTTCCATTTTTTATTTTCTGCTCTGGTTATTCTTTCGAGCTCCCTCATAGGTCAGCAAAACATAATCTTCAAATCGTTGAAGTCAACCTAGTCCTAGTCCTCTTTCATGTTTCTTCAATTACTTTCTGTTCATCTCGTTCGTGTTCCTCAGGAACTGAAATTGGTTCATCTTCTTGTACACATTGTTCCATTCAATTCACCATTAGTCAATGCATCTTCACTCATTGAATCAACAGACTTCTCATCACAATCGTTACAATTCATTTGATTCGATGCCGCCTCTGAATCTGATACTTCGATCGAATTTATTTGTCCCGTTCGCGGACATGAATGCTATAGCATTCAAATTTTTTGTCTTTACTTATTATTTAATTATAAGCATATCCCCACTTTCCGTGATAAAATATCTTCAGATGTCTTACAGTTATTAAATGTGTGTTTCTGAGTAGATCATGTATTAAAAAAGTGTCCGCGAACGGGTTTTAAACACAGAGGACTCGTTGAATGTCACATTCCGCCCCATTACTAATTTTTTCTTCTCCGTATCCCAAAGTCGATACCACGTACCAATGTACAATCCATATCCCAACATCAAACACTTTGTTGCTTTCGCTTCAAACTTCAATCGATGTTTCGATATAGCATATAATTGTAAAATTCCAAACCAAACACGCGTAGAAGAGATAAATTTGGTTTTCGACCAGTCCAAATTTCAATCGGTGTCTTTAAAACAAACTACTTACCAACAGCATTTGTAATCAATCGATTTTTCAAATAATTTGCTGCTAAAATTGCTTCGTTCCAAAATCTGTGTGACAATTTACCTACCCAAAGCATTGGTGTTGCTTTATCCTGAAGTGTTCGATTCAATGGCTCTGATAATGGATTCATTTCAGGGTTATCCGGTACGGTAAAAATCACTTCAATTTCGCTTTCTTTGCAATATCTCTTAAATTCATTGCTCGTGTACTCACCACCATTGTCGTCCTTGAACTTCGCAATTTTTACTCAGTGCAATGCTTCAGCCATCGCCTGGAATTCCTTGAACTTACCCAGTACTTCACTTTTCCTTTGCACGAAATAAACATTTGAAGCTCTCGAATAATCATCCATTAATGAGACGAAATATGTCGAACTATCGTACGCTGTCGTTGACATCGGGCCACATGCGTCACTGTGAATCAAATCCAATATTCGTGACGAACGAGTATTTTTATATTTTGGAAACGATGAACGTGGGTGTTTCCCAAAAATACATGATTCACAAAACTTCGAGTCAGTGTCAACGTTCAATCACTATGATCCATCGATTATTTGTTGCCAATCATCTTTCTCATGTCAAACATATTTAAATGTCCCAGTCTGAAATGCCATAAACTTTGTGAGTATTTGTACACCGGCAAAAACATTTCGAGCAACATTCAGCACCACTTCATAAAGCTTTCCATTGGTGTGCGCCATGAATTGAGTTGCACCATCAATTGATGCATATGCGTAATCTCCATGGAACAAAATTGGTTAAACTTCAAATTGACATCAGGTTACAATGGAAGTCTTTCACAAGTAAAACGTTCTCCATTCGTTTTGTTGACGTCTTTCAATCGTAAAACGTCTTAATAGACATATTGCCTTGTTGTTTCGCCACGATACTTTGATTTCTCTTTGCAACTGCAATATTCACATCATAAGCTGTGCCGCTTGTGCTGACTGTACCGTTTTTGATTTTTATTGCATGAACTTACATGTTCATTCACAACAGCACTCATCGATCCATCGCCTCCTTTGTTCGATTTGTTTTCGTTGCTAAAAACCTTCTTACCCTTCTTTTGAGCTCTGCACTGTGATTTTACGTGGCCGATTTTACCGCAATTAAAACAAATGAGAAGCTTCTTTTTACCTTTTGCATTCATTGCACCTGGTTCACTTGATTTGCTTGATGGTTCACATTCATTCCGTTTGCTATATTCGTCCAACAACCGAGTTTGCACAAACTCCAACGTAACATCAGTGTGTCTTACAGTTTCAATTGCTGTAGCTATCCGGCATCATTAGCAACAAATGAACAATGAGGCTCGTTTCTTCTGGTTTTGCACCTATCGATCGCAATTCATTGACTTTGGTGTTGAACTTGTTGAAATATTCCATCATATCATCGCTATCGCGAAATTTCATCAACAGTAATTGCTTTATTGTCAATAGCAATTGCCCGGCAACGCATCGAATACCGCTTTTGCACTCTTCTTCTCTCTCACGTACTCCAAATGATTGTCGTGTATCGTTTGCACCAAAAAAGAGACGTACTTTAGCCTTAGCAAGACACGGCGATTGCAAAACAATTGTTTCCGACAATGGACCGCAATTCACTTCGGAACAATTTTGCACAGAAAGAGGAATTGAACATATCACCACAGCGCCTTATCATCCGCAATCGAACGGTCGGGCAGAACGGTTCGTGCAGACTCTGAAACAGGGACTGAAGAAGCTTGAGAAGAATGGAAGCGCTCCGGTTCGAGCGAATGATTTAAGCCAGTTGAGTAGTCGGCGCAGATTCTAACGCGTCCTATGGAAGCTCTTGACCTATGGAACGTTCCCATGCCCGACTCGACGCTTCGCAGCAATTTCCAAGTGAGTTGAGGACCAAATTTCCAGCTCTTTTCAGCGATGCGCCCGGCCTTTGCGCCCAAAAGGCATCGCTGATGCTCAAACCAGGCGCAAAACCAATTTTCCGCAACAGCCGCCCAGTTCCGTTTGCCGCTAAGGAGCCTATGAGAACGAAATCAAACGTTTGCAGCTCTTGAACGTGATTAGCCCCGTGCGATATTCAGCTTACGCCACACCAATCAACGCTGTCAAGAAAAAGGATGGACGCGTTAGAATCTGCGCCGACTACTCAACTGGCTTAAATGATTCGCTCGAACCGGCGTATCTCGACTATGGCCACAACGTTCTTCTGGACAGTTTTGACATCCAGGTCACAGAACAGCAAGAGATTGAGCCCGAAATCGTCCCAGAACCCAAGAAAGAGGAAGTATAAGATTACTCATTGCAATACTCACAAAACGATCAACAAGAAAACTTGCCAGCTCTCCAAGAGCATAAGTTCCACGAAGAACTCAAAGAGCTACAGTTGGAGTTCCACCCGCCTATCTCGGAGACTACGTGCGCTAAACAAGTGATTTTCCCATTTCCATTTATTTTTATTCACATCTCCTATTTCCATTCATACCCAATTGCAACCATTCATATCGCAATCATCCATATAAGAATTTCAGCTGGTTGTAAACAGCATCTTGAAACGGGGAGAACTGTTACGAGGACAGTCTGAACGACCGAATCGTAGCAAGCTGTGACATACCCGGGTGTCAATTATTTTTATTGTAAAACGTCAGAAGGATTTTCACCACGACAAGTTATACACCGATTCTAAAATAAAAATATACTGTCAGTAATCCTTGGTGTATCATTTATCATAATAGCACCATCTCCATGGTCACAACATTGCTCATTATCACTAGTGAATTTCGTTTGTCAGCCTTAAAAATCACACTAGTTTGTGTTGTATAATGCTCCTAATACCAGCTTGATGTTCCAAATTTGGTAATAGCGTTCTCAATATTCATTGATTACTAGAATGCTACCTCGTGTTTGTCAAACTGAATATTTGTGTGGTAGTTGACAAGTTCGGCAATGAATTCAAAATATTGTTTGTATTGGTGACCAATGCCTTTAACGTCCTTCTTATGGTACGTATTATGTACCTATATCTCTTGGACTGCAATCCCGTTTCTACCAGCACATTCTTACACGTTCTAATATTTCAACGTACTGGATATAATACCATAAGTGATAACGTCCCTCTAGTAATGAAACAGCGTATAAGAAAAATAGTAGTTTTAAAATAATTCGAATTTAAATATTTATTAAAAAATTTTTTTAAAATAAAATCTTTTATTTCATAGAAAATTAAATTTTCTATAAAATAAAAGATTTTATTTCAAAAAGTTTTTTTGATAAACATCTAAATTCGAATTATTTTAAAACTACTATTTTTCTTATACGCTGTTTCATTACTAGAGGGACGATAAGTCAAAATCATTCTTTTTCGATTTTTTATAAAACAAAGTTATATGTATTTGGTTTTAAGTTCTTGAATTTAAAAAATGTAATTAACTGTTATTTTCGATTTCAAATTTTGATAATCATGGCGATTATCTAATTATAGTAGGTAGGATCATTGCTAGCGCTGCTTTGCGTATACAAGTTTTATTACAGTTTAGTGAGGTTTTAAACCAAACTGACCCTATGCTTTTTTTGGAATCTGTACGCTGTAACTTTTTGCAGGAGGAAATTCTGTGACATTTTAAGTTACATAATTTTACAAATTACAAGTAATTGACAAATAAATGAATAAGTTCATATTTCTGTATATTAATATTTTATTTCAAAATTTAGAACAAATAGAATAAATATAAATTAGGTATATATGATTTGAATTTTTACACCAGGGTTAAATACGCAAACAGGAGCAAACCATCATGGCATTCCATTTAAGTAATTTATTTAGCCAGTGTTTATGTATGTAATTGTCGGTCCCATTTAAGAATTATACAGTCAATTTTTTAAACTGGTAAGAATTAAACTATCGATTTCAATAAGACGGAATGTAGGCACACCTTGCTAAGGTAGAAGGATTTTTGAAAATGTGGTTAAAATGTATACAAAAGGAATATTACACTAAGAGGCAAATGATAAGCGACTTTGGTATCCCCTTTCAAGAAGTACTAGAATGTTAAAGAGCATAAGACTGATAAGGATTTCAAAAACCATCATTTTTTCAAAATTATGAACTATAGCATAATAGTAATTCATGACAAACTTTTCCACGACACTTTATTGGGTGTGCTTTATAGGTCCCATGAAAACAAATGATGCTTGACAAGCATATCCCGAACCCCATCTTTAAGCGGTTGACTTTCTGTGCCTTTTTTCGATGGTAGTTCCCAATCTGGATTTAAATTAAATGCAAATTGTGAAAGAATGCGAAGTTCGCATTTTATTTGTACCCATCCGGGAGAAAAGATGAAACTCCAAGGAAAATACCATTTTTGGACGGCTTCTATCGATGAGCAAAGAGCTTCCAACCATAAGTGTAATACTTGTTCATTTAATCCAAGACATACTAAAGATCGTAATTTTACATCCATTTGAGCATGGCTTACATCATGGCTTTGATTGATAGATTGAACACATCGGTAAAGGAGCTAAAATTAAATTTTTTAAATAAAATTCTCTTAAAAATAAATTTGTATAAAACCAATAAACTTTGGTTTTACCTCATTTACCTCTTCGGGCGTTAAAACTTTCCCATCTTCATCCAATCGATAGGTTTTGCATAGCACCAAACGGCTGTAAACTGATTCGAAATCTCTTTCAACTTCTCGTGTTGCTGCTTCTTCTATAAATAGCCAAGGGTGACATGGACCGCCTAAAAATGATGGGCGTTTCATTCCATGTTCTAAAACTTGTTTTATTGATGGAGCTAATGTGCCACGGACCAAATCAGTTACAGTTTCAGATATTGCATCATCGCCAGCACTGCTATACTGTTTACTCCTTTCGTCAAGTAGCTCAACAAATTTAGCAGGGAACCAACCTCGGAGACCATTTAATTCTCCAACCCAACAATGTTCATCTTTTTGGCTAATTATGGTAAGTATATCATTTTTCCGAAAGCCTAATTCATCGTCATCGTGTCTCTCAAAATCATGCAAAGCTTTCGCTCTCCGTTTACGATTTCTTGAGACATTAATATAATTCTCGTGATCCTTTACATGACTGTCCATTGAATAATCAGCGATCAATTTAATGTGAGCACTTAATTTTGGTTCTATAGCAATAAAATGCCTTGCTAGTTTCAATATGGCCTCTCTAAGATCCACCATGATTTCGGTTTGACGAATATTTTTATTTTTAAAATCCTCATCATTCGATTCATTTCTGAATAACAGGTACTGTATAACTGACTTATGCTTTTTCAAGTGTCGTTTTGATAAATGCTGTTTGGGCAAATTAGGAGCTGCTTCGGGATTCCCTACTAGGCCTCCTTGATCAGCCATTAAATATGCCAAGTGCCTTCTTCGATGAGTTTCTATGACAGTGTGGTTTAACGATCCTCCAACCTCGATCGATATTTCAAAAAGTTGCTCCACATCTTCCATTGCACCAGGTATATCAGACAGGGAATTAAATATTTGAGCAGAATTTTCTAAAGTTTTTAAATTGGTTTCATTTAGCTTTAACATTCCAAGAGTTAATTGAAATAGCACAATCGAGCCATCATAAAAAAACCAGTCCCAAATTCTTAACAGGATTTTCATGTGAACCACGTTCGCGAATAAAGTGAGGAACCAATGAAGAGTGATCAAAGAAAGCTCAATATCATGATTTTTTAAGGCTTCATCGACTGTCGTTAGATAATTACCGATGATGGTTTGCATAACTCGTTGATCAGCTTGTATTCCAATTAATGTAGATGAATAATAAGAAGCTGGCAGAAGATCTTCAACTATTGCAGCCATCATCCAAAATGCATCTTCTTCTTCTAAAAATAGCAATAATGATGCTGCTATTACACCAGTTCCTTGACAATATCCTATATCCGGATATAACCAGGCTATACCTCGTAATACCCTTCGAAGCCTGGGTATACCAGTTCCCGTTGGTGAACTAAAACAAGCATTAGTTGGCATAATTCGCAATATATCTTTTTCAATTTGTTTCGAGGTCATCAAAGCATCATTGCTGGAAGCTCTCACAATATCTTTGTAATTAGTTTCCGATTTAATTTTCTTCTGAAGTGCCCCTGACAATCTCATCCACATTTGTGGGCGAAGTGAATGAGGAATCCCCGCTAGAACCATATTTCTTAATTTTTCAGTTCGCGGTAATACTACATCAACAGTATCCCATGTCAATTCAGTTGCTTCTTTTGTATGTGAGAATTCCAAGTGTGCGATCCACTGAAACCTGTGCTGAGGATCTTCAACAAACGGGATTCCAAGTAATTTATTAGAATTTTGTTCTGGACCGTCTTCCTCTTCAACTCTGAAACCAAACTCATCAAAACTATAATCTGGTTGATCATTTGGTCCGTACGACTCGGGTTGGCTTAATTTTGCTAAAATGTCTTGAGGCCACATAGATGGGGTTAGAGCAGAAAATGAGCCACCCGGTGCAGGGCGTATCCCATCTATTAAATGTAATCCTTGTGACATTTCAGCTAGCTCACCGTCATCTTCTGACGTATTTGAATCTAATTTCTATTTTAGAAATAGAAGACATAGAAATAAACAAATAGAAATTATAGCCTTAAGATACCTGTGTGGGTGTTTCATAGTTTAATGCACAACTTACTCCGATTCCTTCTTTTCCGACGTAGCCATCATACTCTCGTATACCAAACAATGATTTGGCCATTTCCATTCGTAAAATTCAATTCTCAAATGTGTAAAACTAATTAAAATGCTGATAATTTTTGTTTAGCAACATATGCTGCTTTTACAAACCACAAAAACGTCACTTTCAAGCGTCATTTTAATTAGCAATTATAACATTTTTAATGAGGTTAGTATGCCACGAAATTAAACTTTTAAAATAAATTCATGCAAAAGGTTAAGTAATTGTAAAACTATTTTAATTTGATAAAAGTATTCTTTAGTAAGTTGTTTAAAAATGAAAATGTTTGTTCTAGTGAGTAATAATACGAAACTTTTGTAACATTTTTTTCGCGCATGCACTTTACTGGCGAAAGCAACAATATCAATTTTTGACAAATATTCAGCTATTCAGCATAGTTTGTTTATGGCAGGTGGTAGCAGTAGTGCTGCCAGATGATTATTTTTTTATCTGTACATTTTTAAAAAAATATGTTTTTGCACAGAAAAATCGGTTTTTTTCGAATAAACATTAAAAAAAGGCAATCTCTGATTGAAATTTCTCATAAAAATCACATAATGACATAATTATTTTGTTAAATCAAGTTTATTTCAAAAATAACACTTGAAACTATTGACTTTGACACTACTTTGGCAAATTTACAACAACAATGCCGTGTATTTTATTATTCCGGAATGCACTTCATTCCACAATCCACTGGGATAGCTATTCGCTTTTACGCAAAGCGGATGCCATCTGGTGGACAATATTGAAACTAGAGTTAAAGGTGAACACCAATCAAAAAAATATATTTTTGGACAATTTTGTTGTTGATTACGGTTCAAAACGGTGTGTTATATTTTAATTATTTTGTCGCTGAATAAATAAATAAAACTGTTATGTGCAATAAATCATTGTTTTGAACCGAAATCAATAACAAAATTGTCCAATTATGTCGTCCCTCTAGTAATGAAACAGCGTATAAGAAAAATAGTAGTTGTAAAATAATTCGAATTTAAATGTTTTTTGAAAAAACTTTTTAAAATAAAATCTTTTATTTCATAGAAAATTAAATTTTCTATAAGATTAAAGATTTTATTTCAACAAGTTTTTTCAATAAACATTTCAATTCGAATTATTTTACAACTACTATTTTTCTTATACGCTGTTTCATTACTAGAGGGACGATGTATTGCTGTTCAGTTCACCTTTAACTCTAGTTTCAGTAACGTCCACCAGATGTCATCCACTTTGCGTTAAAAGGCGAATATCGCCTTTAAAGGGCCGCAAGAGGCCACTAGTCAGCGACAAAATATATTTTTTAATTATTTTGTCGCTGAATAAATAAATATAACTTTTATGTGCAATAAATGATTGTTTTGAACCGAAATCAATAACAAAATTGTCCAATTTTATTTTTGCTATTATACTATCAAAACATCGGATTCCCACCGGATAGCAAAATAGTATTAAACATACTATTTTGCTATTATACTATGTATCTACGGTGTGAAATCGGTGTTCGAATTCCGAAAATTTGAAATTACAACATCCCACCCCAGAGTCGTATCTTATCGTTTTCGATTGAACCAAAAAAGCGCTCCAATCTCCGAAAAGATTATTTTTTTTACAGTTATTGACAGAGTTGAAATCCAACCAAATCACTGAAAAAAAGTTGAGATCTAAATTACCAAAACGAAAACCTTGTCCGACACAGATTAGTATTTCAAATTATATCTTTATTTTCAAGAACAATTAGATTGACAAAATAAAAAAGTTTAAACTGTAATTACTCCAATTCACTTGCCGGAATTTCAGGTTCCTCGTCATTATAAATATTCTCAGCCATTTGCCAGACCTGCATTATATTATCTTCGGATACTGAACAAATTACCCACGGTTCATTTGGATTCCATGAGAAATCTGATATTTTAGCTGTGTGCCCACCATGAATGAAAAGTAATTCGGGAGGTCCATCTTCTGCATCTTCACGGCTTTGTTCCTCACCAATTTTTGATAAATCCCAAACATGAAGTCGTCGATCTGTTCCACTGGATGCTAAAATTGTTTCATTATGAGGTGACCACTGCACTTGGAAAATTTCATCTTTGTGAGATTCAAAGGAATGTAATTTTAATTTGAGATTTCTTAAATCCCACAAAGCCACAGTTTTATCAGCTGAACCGGTAGCTAAGATGAACTCTGAATATGGATTAAAACTAAGACAATTAACTTCAGCGGTATGTGCATCGACTGTATGCGATGGTTTTGATGTATTATTGCATCGAGTATCCCAAATCATAAGTTTTTGATCATCAGCAACGGACCCAAAAAGCGATTCGTGTAAAAGATGCCAAGCAACATCTTCAACCACTGCTGTGTGTCCAGTAAATATATTTTTGGCGTCAATAATTCGATGTTCCTTAGGTGTAGCATTTATATCCCATAAGCAAATTGTGTGATCATCGCTGGCAGATAACAAGTAACCATTTAAATTAGGATTCCAAGATAAACCATAACCTTCTTTTTGATGTCCTCTGAGTCTTAAATCTGGATTACAAACCCCATTTGGCTCGGGTTTGCTAGGGTGTTTCGTATAATCAAATACCAAGACATCACTTGATGGCGTTTTTGTCGCAATCACGCAAGGATTTTGTGGCATATATCGGGCCCTGTTTACTTCACCTTCATGATTAATTTTTATTTCAATTTCAATTTTACCAGAAACTGAACCAAACCCTCCAAATTCTCCGCGTTCATTATCATAATGACTGGCATCAAATTGAGCATCCTCATTTGGAAGCTGTACGCTTGCAATTAATAAATGATTTTGTTCATCAGATGTGTGCGTACCTAAAATAAGTCGATGAACAGAATAATCTTTCCCTTCAGGTTTTGTGACATCTGGTAACCATTGGGCAGTCAGAGAAGGCCACTCTAGTGCATGTGTCATAACCAAATCGTACAGAAAAGGTGTATTTTTCTTCCATATTTTATATTCTTCATTAATAACCCGCTCCTCAACAGCTTCATCAATAATTTCGGCTGCAACAAAAATAACATTAGTTGTTATCAATCAAACATTTTAGGCACAGAAACACATTCAAAATTGTAATTAATATGTATACCTGGTTCACCGCGCTCAGCCATTTTTATTTTAATATTATTTTGCCAATAACTAATTTGCCGCCAATATTGACGCTGTTAATATCAGAAGCAAAATTATCTAATAAAAATGATTATACAATTATATCCTTGTATAAGTTTGTTTAAAATGTATCTACATTAATTTGATAAAATAATTTTAAAGAAATGGTTAAATATTTTAAATAATTATAATTACATTAATAAAATGAGGATTTATGTCTCGGTCTTTAACAACACGAAGGTTTCTACAAAATGGCTACTTTTATTTGTTTTATTTGTGATTAACCCAGCTAACCACTCATCTGCGGGTCCAATGCACCTTTGCAAGCGCCCGACATCTAGCAACAAAAAATTTAAGTGCATTCCCGTATTGACGATTGTAAAAGTAGAGAAAGCGCCCCTCGAGGAAAAATGTTAAAATGATGCTACTGACAGTATAAATGCGACGAAAAACAAAATATGCAATCAACTAAGGAATGTGGTAACTTCAGAATTTGGAATAGCCTCAATAATATTATCTACATATCTGAAAAAGAGTATTGGATTAACAGAAGATAATTTCAACACTTCGGTTTCAATATGTTCCAACAGTAAATTTGCTATTGCGGGACTGTCTGGTGAACCCATTGGTGAACCAAATACTTGTTTAAAAATCTTCCATTACAACTAAACTCAGTATGATCCAGGACGAATTTTAACAGTACTTAAAGAAGCGTGTTTACCAACATGGTCATGACTCAATTTTCAACTTCCAAAATTCACATAGTGGAATAACAAATCATTTACGGGACAGTGGCCACGCATTAGCTTTTGACGATTGAAGCATCACGGATTCCACCTAGTGGACATTTTTAAACTGAGCTACCTGATAATTTGACGTTCGAAATTATTGTAAACAATTCCAATTTTGAACTTTAAACACAATTTTTACTTACCGGATTGCTAATAATTGTAAATAATTCCAATTTTGGACTATAAAACAATTTTTAATTACCGCATTGCTAAATTTTCTTTCGTCGCATTTGTGACAAATGTAATTTTATCAGGTACATCATTTTAACTTTATTCGTCGAGAGGCGCTTTCTCTACTTTTACAATCGTCATTAGAGGATGCTACAATTTTGGAGAAAGAAAATAATTTGGAAAAGCGTTTATTTTTGGAAAATATTTACATTAAGAAAATGCGGGGTCCAAATTTGTTAAATGTCCAGGAAATTTCCAAATTCTTGTTAAATTATTACGACAATGTTATTCTAAATTAATTTACACTTTTGACCAACTGGTTTCTTCAAATCAAGTAGTATACATTTATAAGGACTTGTTGTATTGTTTGAAATTTGTATGTTTTTCTGTTTTATTTGTAATTTTTAAAAAAAATTGTACTGTGGATGACAGAATACAGCCGTTGAAACGTGGACAATAAATTAATAAAAAAATAAGCTATATACCAAAGAAATTTGTTTTAATATTAATTTCGAAACAACACAAACATCAAATGGATGGTTCTTTTAAATAAACAATTTTTCTATGAGAAAATTCGTCAATTGACGATTGTAAAAGTAGACAAAGCGCCTTTCGATGAAAAAGTTAAATAATGTCCGATTTACACGTACCAATATTTTTTTCCAACAATTTTTTTGTTGCCAGTTAGAGCTACACGCAACACAAAAAAATGTACATGCGATAAAAAGATAAAAGTATAAAACTATGGCGTCGTGCCATAATTTTTTGGCGGTATAAAATCGACAAGATAATTTTTGATAAATACGGCGCTGATACTAGTTTATTTATCAAAATTATGGCTTTTTTGGGTAAAATGAAAAAATTTCGAAAGTACATTTTATTTTATTATTAAAAGTTTAGTAAACTATAATAAAGCGCTATAAAAATTTCACAAATCGCCATTTTTATTGTGTTTGTTGTATAAAATATCAAAAATATACTCGGGTCAAGTATATTTTATAGTCAAATTTATTTTTATAGTAACAAATGGTAAAGTAATTTATAGTAACAATTGGAAAAATAACCCAACCAAATTTTTGTTGGTTACCCTTGACAGACTAGGGATTAGCTAAGCGCGATTAGTGATTTTTTTTTTCGAGATTAGCTGTAGTATGTCAAGTTGAAGATTAGATAATCTCGTTTTATTTGAGGATTAGTAACTAATCGAGTTTAGTGTGTTAAATTGTGTTATTTTTTACGGATTTTGCGTTCTTTATAAAATGGCTGTCTCAACTTAATATATTTTTGGAACATTTTCATGTTTAAAATTTATTGTTAATTAAAAATATTACCTGATTTTGGATGAATATTGTGCTTCATTGTTCGTACCAAACAAAAAAAAAATAAACTGACATATTGTCATAAATTCAAACGTCTCATTTCGGCTTTGGGCCAATTATGATTTTTCCGCTAGAGGTGCATTTCGTACTTTTATTGACGATTGGAGCATCACGGATTCCACCTAGTGAAAAAATTTTAAACTGAGGTACCTGATAATTTGACGTTCGAAATTATTGTAAACAACTCCAATTTTGAACTGTAAACACAATTTTTACTTACCGGATTGCTAATAATTGTAAATTATTCCAATTTCGGACTATAAAAACAATTTTTAATTACCTCATTGCTAAATTTTCTTTCATCGCATTTGTGACAAATCTCATTTTATCAGTTGCATCATTTTAACTATTGTCCTCGAGAGGCGCTTTCTCTACTTTTACAATGGTCAATTGACGATTGTAAAAGTAAAGAAAGGGCCTCTCGAGGACAATAGTTAAAATGATGCACCTGGTAAAATTGTGTTTACAGATCAAAATTGGAATTATTTACAACAATTTTGAACGTCAAATTATCAGGTATCTCAGTTTAAAAATGTTCCACTAGGTGGAATCCGTGATGCTCCAATCGTCAATAATCGTCCAAACAATTTTTACCAGAAGCGCACTCCTATGGATAAACGAAATTGGCGTCTGGGGTTAAGTTGCGCCCTTGACTGTGCTAATTTTGCGATTTTCACGGCTTTTGACATTTTGACGTTTAAGTAATGGGGTAAAATTATTATTTATCAAAAAAAATCTTATTTAATTTATATTTATTTTATATAAATCTATAATGACAATTATTAATAAATTAGTAAAATGGCTAGTAAAATTATGATATTAAATAGGAAATGTTTCAAATTGATAAAAATACCGTGGTAAATTATATAAACTATAATTGATAAAAATAATGTTAGTGCCAAATTTTTCACAAAAGACTTTTATCATTTTATAAAATATCTAGGTCAAGTGCAACATATCAGCAAAGAAGAAAATTTGTATTGTCTGATTTAACCAACATTCGAAAAGAGTTTAACGAAAAGAAACTAGTTGGGTAAATATAGTTTTAGTGTCAACTAAACATTTTTTTGGTAAATTACGTCATTATTTACAAAAGATTGGGTATCGAAGTTCAATAATTCTTTATCTGTAAGATAATCAAATATTTGAACTGATATACAAAATATGTTCACAAACCAATTTTCATTTGCTTTACAATTACAGTAGATATATATCTTAATAATCTTTTTTTAGGTTTTCTATGGAACAATTGTATGATGTGGTTGCAGATGTCGAGAATTATCATCTATTTGTGCCATTCTGTAAAAAATCACTTGTATATTCAAAACATATAAACTTCTTGAAAGCAGATCTAGTGATAGGATTTCCCCCGTTAAATGAAAGTTATACGTCTAATGTAACATTGAGTAAACCCGATTTGGTGAAAGCAGAGTGTAGTGATGGTAAAATATTTAATTATTTATTGACGCTATGGAAATTTAGTCCTGGCCTTAAAGATATTCCTCAATCGTGTGTTGTAGACTTTCATGTGGCGTTTGAATTTAAATCGGTACTTCATACGCAACTTTCAATATTATTTTTCGATCAGTTGGTAAAGCAAATGGAGGAAGCCTTTTTTAAAGAGGCGAGAAATCGTTACGGCACACCAAGTATTACCACTCATATTTTGGTTAAAAATAAAAGTTAATTTATTACAGAAACATTATGAATAAAATAATTAGCCAAATTTATAACTTTTTTAAAAATAAACGGATGCTAATATGTATTTTATATTTAGTTTTATTTGTATTGCTCCATGACTACATTTGTCCACAATGGGATATAGTTACAGGAAGTTTTGGTTTATTATTTGGTCCTGTTGGAACATTCTCTATTTTACGCATTATAAGAAGTCCATCTAAAACTCTTCCGAACATCACATGCTTATTATCCAAAAAGTTACATTTAGCACAAGTGATAAAAAATTGACAACCATTTGTATCACGTCCACTATTCGCCATCGATAAAAGTCCAGGAGCATCATGTTTTAAAATAAAATTTTCATCAGCAAATGTTCCATTGAATATGCTCATTATGCCTGTTCCATCCCCCTAGAATTTGTTTGATTAAATCATACAAATTTGTTCCCGCTTTATATTACTTACGTTAACAAAATCACCACCTTGAATCATAAAATCCTTGATTACTCTGTGGAAATTTGCGCCTTTATATCCTATCGGTATCCCATCCTTTTTAAATTCTCCAGTACAAAATTGTCTAAAATTTTCACTAGTTTTTGGCACAACATCAGCAAATAGTTCAAAAATCATCCTTCCAATTTCCTAAATATAAAATGAAATCGTTTATTAGCCGGTAACCTAGAAAAATACACATGTACTGTTCAATGTTCTCACAGTGGTTCCAACTGCTATATCAAAAAATACAACAGGATTATTTGGGTGCCTCAATTGCGCTTGAATTTGGGCCCAGGTTGGCATTGTAGACAAAGAGTTTCTCTAAAGACAACAGTAATTTTCCCACTTTTAAACTTTTGAAAGAAACAAAACAATTTGATTACTGTCAAAATCGAAGAGTGCGTTCATTGTTGATACCACGAGATCTTAAATACCCAAGAAACAAGAAAATGTCATGATGATTGTCATTCAACAAAAGATTCTAGTACTTTATGGTGACTAAAAATGTCGAATTCTTTGAGGGGGGGGGGGGGGGGGGGAATTAATCCGGATCAAAAATTGATTTTTTTTTGATCTGGATTATTTTTAACAAGTCTGGATTTTTTGGTAGATTTGATCCGAATTTCACAAACACACAGAAATGTAAAAGTCAAAATTAAATAAACAAAATTAAGACGCTATTTACATAAATCATTTGTAATCATCTTATTAGGCGAAGCTGCCTATCTGCTTTGGAAGACGTTTTGATAAATTATCTGGATAATAATACAACCGAAAATTATATTTTTCAACAAGACAATGCTTCGAAGGAGACCACACAGTGGTTTCTCGAGAAACATTCCTATTCTTGAATGACCAGCTCACAGTCCAGATTTCAATTCCATCGAAAAGTTTATGGAAATGGTCAGCAATATAATTCAAAAGTGCCATCCGTGAATGTTGGGCCAAAATTGATCCGAAAACTCTTAAAAATTTAACAAATTCAATGCCTACTCGAATTTTCGAAATTATTCAAAAAAGTGGGGGCCACACCAAATAATAAATAAAATAATACAGTCAAACCTGTTTTTGTGCGGTAGATAGGAACCGTACAAAAAAAATCGCACAAAAAAAAATATTCGCAAACTCCATAAATCGCTATTGACGATTGGAGCATCACGGATTCCACCTAGTGGAAAATTTTTAAACTGATGTACCTGATAATTTGACGTTCGAAATTATTGTGAGCAATTCCAATTTTGAACTGTAAACACAATTTTTACTTACCGGATTGCTAATAATTGTAAATTATTCCAATTTCGGACTATAAAAACAATTTTTAATTACCGCATTGCTAAATTTTCTTTCGTCGCATTTGTGACAAATGTCATTTTATCAGGTGCATCATTTTAACTATTGTCCTCGAGAGGCGCTTTCTCTACTTTTACAATCGTCAATAATAAATAATTTTGTACAACAATTACAAAAAACAATTTTTTATGCGGTGTATAGGGACCGCATAAAAAAAGTTTCCCTTAGAAAATACATATGTCAAAGTTTTACGAAATAACGAGAAAATGCTTTCTAAACAAAATAAATAATTAAATTACACGTGGAAACATTTTAAAAAATTTTAATTTCTCATTTTTAAATAAAACGGTAAATTTCCTTTTTTCTTACATATTGTATATTTTTTTAGTTTATGTTCAAGGTTAACAATCAGTGTGGCTATTACTACGCATTTCATTAGTTGTGAAATAAACATTTCTTTTAACTAAATTATATTCTTTGTGTGCAAGATAATAGGTAATTACATATTGAAATTTGCTGGAATATGGAATATATAAGAATATTGAGCATGTCTAATGATTAATGAACTTGGCTGATGCATTAGGTATGAAAATGGCTGAACAGAATCTCGATATTCATATACCGCATAAAAAAAAATCGCACAAAAAAAATCGCATACAAAAAAAAATCGCACAAAAAAAGCGCATAAAAAAAAATTCGCATAAAAAAAGACCGCACAAAAACAGGTTTGACTGTATATGAAAAATTGTTAATTTGTTTTTTATTTTAGTACATTATCGGAAGTGCGTTTATACATAGGTCTACCTGAAATTTCAATTTTTTAATTTTATTAAAGTAAAACATTACAGTTTTTTACTAATGGTTTATCTTAGCAATAGATTTAAGATGATAGACGCAATTTAGACTACTTGAAAAAATCAAAATACTTTACTCTTAGAAGTATATATTCAAAAAACATATGCGTTGTACGAATATATACCACTGTATAATGTATTTTATTATCAAAAAGTTGTGTTTCCAGAGGTTATAGGTGAAAGAATTACCTTCCAAATAAAAAGAAAATTGACTGCTTTAAGCTACCTTTTTGAGAGTTTATTGAAGTTTTTGAAAATAAATTTGGGAAAAAGTATTGAGCCATTTCTGCCATTTTTTGATTAATCACTTGTTTCTTTTATTCAAAATGAGTTTTATTTAAGAATTTACTGGCCATATTATCTATGACTTTTTGCCATTTTTTGGAAAGTTTCATAATTTCATCGGTGTAGAACTTCTGTGGTTTATCGGCGAAAAACTTGGCCAAGTGATTTTCACAGTCCTTTTTTGAAGCCTATACTTTAGACCATCAATGGAGTTTTGCAGAGATCTAAACAAATGGTGAACAGAACGACCTGGGGTATACGGTGGGTGCATTAAACCTTCCTAGTCAAGCTCTCTTAATTTTTGCCTTCTCATCAAAAATGTGTGTGGCCTGGCGTTGTATAGCGTTTGCTCCAATCTGGTTAATTGCTGACAGTAGAGATTAGAATCAATCGTTTGACCAGGCTCTACAACCTCATAATGTATGCTTCCCTTCTAATCCCTCTATACACACAGCTTAACCTTATGGGGCGTTAGGCTCGTTGTACATTTCAGCTAAGCTAAGCTAAGCGATGTGAGCTAAATTCTTATCCCCACGTTGAAAATAAAAAATTTTAATGGGAAGATATAAAATCAACAATGTATGTGTGTAAAAGGCTAGTTATCAGCTGGAAAGTGCAAAGAGGTGAGCTAGGCGAGCTAACTAAGCTAACGAAAACTACATTTCTCGCTTAGCTTAGCTGAAATGTGCAACAGGCCTTAATCCTGGCTTTGAAGTCGTTTGTGGTGGTTCCCCTTTCTTTGATTATGATCTTTTTCGCCAGTAATGATTTGCTTTAAAAATGGGTTGATTTCGTTGCGTTTCAGTAACAATTTTAGTTCTCTGCATTTTATTTTGGTCGCTGCAATGGCTGTTCCATGTCCTTATAGTTGTAGTTGAGTAAGATTATTAGCGGCAAGTTGCATGAACAATTTCTAAAGCAAAATAGTGTTTCGCTGTGCAGCTTTGATGATTGTTGCTTGGTATTTCTATCTTTAAATTAGCTAGATGTTGCTAAGCGTATGTCTCAATAGGTGCCAGTTTTTTTCAAAGGTTTCGAAGGGCCATGTATAGTTCTATGTATTATACTTAAGTTGTAAATTACAGATAGCCTTAGTTTACAAGTAACTGATAGATTATCTCAGATGGGGTCTACTTAGTTAGCAAGAATAAACAGCTTGTTGTTAAGAGTAGAGCTGAATTCATTCTGCTGTATTTTATTTAATGTTTAGCAATCGGAGCACAATTGCAGATTTTGAATTTTTTGTGTCAGAATTTGCTGATTTATGATGACCTGTAAGGTGATTTCCAAAAAATTTGAATTTTATATTAAATGTATTAGTACAGGAAAACTTTACTTTAACTCGAAAACAAGTTGAGGATACCTTAAACTTTGGTATAGATTCAAAATAGGCCAAAGTTCATGAAACAAAAAGTTTAGGAGTTTTGCGAATCCACGGAAATCTGTAAGGGGAAAAGGGGCACTTTTAATAACAAAATTGAATTTTCTCTTATTCTTGGGAAACGTGGCATTCACAAAAAAATATTTCAAACAAAAGTGAAATGAAAATTCTTCTTTAAATGAAGTAAAAGAGGAAGGAGAGAGATTTTTTTGAGTTTGTATGGATGTAAAAAAAATGGGCCTATCCGACTCCTCGGACGACACTTTTCCCACAAATCATCCGTTAAAGATCACCAAATCATAAAACACATCCATTTATATTTTACAAACATTTTCCGTTATTTTGGGCAGGCAAGGTTCTTAATAGATGTCACGGCTTTTCTTAAATTTGGAGACCTCTTCCCCAATTTCACAATTGGTCACGACAATATAAAGCTTCTACTCTATATCGCCAAATCACCGAGTCACAAATAATATTAGATTATTCAGAACTGATACCTGTTGAGAGGCAACAAAGTCACATTCGCAATTTTTCATCTTCGAACTTTAATAAATAGATCCGGTTATACATCTCTAGTACAATATTGAATATCTTTGAGAATTTTCTGTTCAAAGACCATTCACAATGTTCAAAATTTCTCTTGTCAAAAGTTGTACCGTTTCTTCAGATCACAATATTATGTGATCAACGTGAGAATTAGCTGATATAATTCTTTTCTCAGTGCTTTAGTCTGGACGCGACATCGCTGTGGACCATTCGAAAATACAAAATAATAAAACTCAAGCAATACAAGAATTAACGTTAATTATCTTTTGTTACCGAATCCCACCTGTTTGTGTGAAGTTTAAGACAAATTGACAAAAAACCTTACAACAGCAAAAAAGTATAAAAGCAAGTATTACACTTTTATCACAATCTACTAAGGAGATGATCACATATTTTGACATTTCTTGACAAAATTGGGTAGCTTACACACGCTAATTCGAAAAAAAATTAATTGTATCGTAGATATTACTCCCTGGATCTGAGTGTATGCCATCACATTGGTAGGCAGTTGGTGGATACTAGAAAGTGAACGTCATATTAACGCAACTCGCAACAAATCAGTGACTGATTTTACAATAAGACATACACTAAAACTTGTGTAGTGTATTTTCGAAGGCCAATGAAAGGCAATGGTATAGATTTTAAAAAATTTGAAATTGAAGAAACCCACGAATTTGTTGTTGGCCAATGACAGGCCGTCGTAGAGAATTTAAAAAATTTTGAAACTGAAGAAACCGACAAGGTTGTTGTTCTTTATTATATCGAATAGCACGAATTCACAGCTTTCCGTGTACTCTTCCCAACGTTTCGTTCTTAAACCTTCACACAACATTCGCGTAGTAGAACCCATTTATAGGCATCCTCGTTCATACAACTATTCATATAGAGCGCCTAAGCCAATGGGATCCATTTCACTCACGACGGAGATCCCGTTTATTTAGGGATCCTCTTCCATTTCCAAGAGAACCGTACGATATGCTTTTAATCAAAGCTTCAAAAACAATATCGCAGATGGCCAAGATTGCAACTGCTCCAACTCCAGCAGCATCAATAGTTCCAGCAGCTCAACTAGACGATGTATCAATTTTCGGATAATTCGTGACATCTGAAATGAGCAGAATTCTTGATGCTAGTGATCGATGATTGTTTATAGATAAATTAAAGTGAAAATGCAACAAGTGCTGCTAGATGGTTGGGATATCATAGACTCGACTCATCGGCCAAGTACACGAATGTCATTATTGTCTGACTCTAGTCAATGGAATTTGGATTCCGATGGTTCACATGTCATTGATATTGACGAGGAATGTAATTTGTAATAAAATTTAGCGTTTTTATATTTAATTTATTCTTATTTGAAATACACAAACTTTTAAAAATTCGTCTTTCATTGCATTATACAATATATAGCGTTACATGTTTCTGGAATAATATAAGAAATCGTAGGTTGTGGAATGCGAGTAATAAACTGCAAGCTCAAAATAGGCGCTCTTCTACGCTTATAGCAGTTCTTAAATGGGTATTTTGCCTTTTTATGAATGGCATCGTTTAATAATTTTTTTAATAAATTTGAATGAACGCCTTGTATATCACGCCTTGATACCCAAGGTTTCACCCAAATACGCTTCTTTTTCTGTTTTTTTAAATAAAGAATAGTATATTATTCAACGAGCATATAATGATAGCTGTTATTCACGAAGATGAAGTTTGCCGACACGAGCCGATAGGCGAGTGTCGTAAATCATCTGAGTGAATAACAGCCATTATATGCGAGTAGAATACGATACTTTGTCCACGACCGACAAATATCATTATGTTTTATAATCAAATCCTTTAAATACTCCTCAAATAATTTTCGTCGACATTTAGACGTCACAGTTTAATAATAATGAAAATTGCAAGAGACTACTAGATAAAATTTCAAAAATCAAATAATTTACTTGGAAATATTGAATAATGAAAGAAAAGACTACTAGATAAACTAGCAGTGAATAATGGATATCATTATAAGTGATGAAACAAACGTATAATGAGCATATTATACGTTAGTCGTGGACAAATTATATTTATTGCACATAATGTTGCTGTACAGGCAAAAAGGCAGAAACACGTTTATCCTCCATTGTTATACGAACTGATTAAAAATTTCATGAAAAATATGATAAAATCTTTGATGTAGTGTAATATAGCAAAATATATGTTAGAAGTTCTTTTATAAAATAAATTACATGAAAATATTTTATAAAATATCTTTGTCAAAGACTAATACCACAGATAAGAATAGACAGATGTGGATCTTGTATGGGCTATATTTACATTCCAAAATTTCAATACCAAATTCCAATCCAATCCTTTTAGAGCAGGACGTACATTTCTGTCTCTTTTTATCTTTTTTTACGTATGGCTATTTTGATTATATCAAAGCAAACAATACCAACTTCAAACAAAATATATACGTCCTGCTCTAAAAGAATTAGATTGGAATTTGGTATTAAAATTTAGAATGTAAATATGGCCCATACAAGATCCACATCTGTCTATTCTTATCTGTGCTAATACTATACAGGCCTTAGTAGATTGTGATTTTACACTTTTTTGCAGTTGTAAGGCTATTTTCAATTTGTCATAAACTTCACAAATAATGTATATCGGTCAACATATCGTTGAAATTTCAAGCATTAAAATTTCATAAAATGTCAATAAAACGTCACAGAAATGCCAATGACAGAAATGTCAATGTAACAGAAATCTCTTGTGTATTGATGTGATATTTAAAAGCTTACTATATAATTTATTTTTAAATGTTGACGAAATTATTTGCCACCAGCAAAGTATTTTAAGTAAATTTAGAAATTTAAATCCTTATTACGCGATAATCTATTCATTTTGTCTTAAAGACGAAGGTGTATTAACCGTAGAAAAATATTTTTTCAAAAGGTTCGATATTATGTACCTTGGAAAATAGATCAAGAAATTTATATTTACTCCTTTTTGTTGAAATGACCCCACGCAACGCTTAAATCGACTTCAAATTTTGTGAACAGGTAGATGATGGATTATTAAATTTATCATCAACATAACAAAAAAATCGTCGGTTCCGTTTTTGAGAAAATCTGTTTGGCAGTTTTCCCTTCCACTACAACTAAAACCCCCTCTATTTTAGACTCTAATGAATCTAAAAGTTAAGACAAACTGCTTATGACTAAAATCTGCCCTTGTACAAAATATCGACCAAAACTATCAATATTTGATAGTTTGAATGGGAGGCAAATAAAAAATAATAAAAATGTGTGACTGGAAGGAGGGATGGACGGAAGGACGGACACGACATTTTTCTAATCAAGGTTTCGGGGTCCTGGTAATTTAATTCGTCGAGAAATATGAAAATCTGGAACAAAATTTTTTTCGCGATTACAATACTTATTCAATATAACTTCGTTATAGTACGAAAAGTAAAAAATATAACACTAGACGAACATAGATGTCATATGTTTCAACAATCGCTTAAAAAGAAAACTGAAAACTGCTCATTTGGAACCATTACCTCTAACGCGATTGCTGCTGCAAGACAATAGTCATATGCATAACATATTATCAGGTGCAAAAATGTCTTAGCAATAAAAGTTTCCTAAAGAGTGGGGATGGAATAAAAGAGCAGATA
The DNA here is from genome assembly GCA_963556165.1 of Tipula helvola. Lineage (NCBI taxonomy): Eukaryota > Metazoa > Arthropoda > Insecta > Diptera > Tipulidae > Tipula > Tipula helvola. Next base: position 295,311,508 of record OY744481.1, on the reverse strand, counting down.
TTCTGCAATCAGTCCAAACCACTTTAGATGCTGCACCAAAAGTAATTTTAGATTTAATAGCATGGGTGTACAGGAAACTGATCCACATTACAATGCAAATGCATGAAAGCAGGTTTAAAATGTTCTGTAATGTGTAAAATTTGGAATGATATCAAAGGGCCGAATGTCGAAGGGCCGAATTTCAAATGGCCGAATGGGTCGAAGGGCCGAATGTCGATGGGCCGAATGTCGAAGGGCCGAATGGGTCAAAGGGCCGAATGGGTCGAAGGGCCGAATGTCGAAGGGCCGAATGTCAAAGGGCCGAAAGGGTCGACGGGCCGAATGGATCGAAGGGCCGAATGGGTCGAAGGGCCGAATGGGTCGATGGGCCGAATGGGTGGAAGGGTCGAATTTTTTTGTTTATTTTTGTTTTGTTTTTAGAAATATAACTTTTTAAATTTCTTATTTTAACCCAAATCAGCATGGGTCATTTTACTTACGTAAAGGCATGCGATGAGTCTCATAGACTCATATATAATTTTTAAAGAAAAATGAAAATATTTACTACATTAAAAAAATGTATTTACAGATTACAATAACAAAAATAAAAATTTAATTTGACAGTTACATAGTTGATGAATCTGCCCAAGTGCTGAAGGAGAAATGCGCCACAAGCTTTTAATATCTTCAAGACCAAATATTCGTCACATAATATTTCTACAAAATTTAGTACCTACTGGTGCTTGGCCAAAACATACAATGGCCCAGTAAATGCATCTGTAAGTTGTTGCATTAATTCCTTTATCTATTTCTAATTGGCATAACCAATTTCTATTCTAAATTTACAAGAAATATTTGACTAATCGTCATTTCTCGTTTTGCTAATTGGCTTGCTGTAGCATTACAATTGTATTGCGACTACACTACCATCTATACTTCATAAAGTAGGGTTAACGCCTGGGGTCATTGGTTAGCTTTCTTTGAAGATACAGTGACACGGAAAATGCAGAGTCTCAACCAACCTTTCAACTTCCCGTATTATAGCCAAAAATAGTTTTTAATTATTGTCGTTTTTGAAATCTGTATTAGGGTCATTGACGATATAAGTGATTTTGAGCAAAGTTCATATTTTGAAAACCAAAAACATTTTATTCATAAGGGTTGCACGCTTAGAAAGTAACTCCTCTAGACTTTCTGATTTATCAGAATCGAAAAAAAGGTAAATCCTATATTCAGCACTCTTTGAGCCAACTCGAAACTACTAAAGCTTTTCGAATGTAACGTTGCAAGGACTATAGTATGATAGTATATGGAGTACACCGTTCTTCTTCGCTGTATCTGTGCGGACGCTCATTTCCAAAATTGGGAATTCCTCGGATTGGTTATTGAACTATCGCAAATCTACTAAATTTTCATTTCATATTTATCAAGTTTATGTGTAATTTAGTGCTGGAAAGAAATCTTTCTCGAGATTGATACATCCGCACAGTAACAGTATGTACATTTCTTAACTACTTCTGACTGATCATACAACAAAATTAATGCAATATTTTTGCCGATAGAATATATTAAAAAAATTTGATTTCCCAAGATATCTTGATAAAAAAATTTACAAAATATTCCTTAAAACAAGAAATTTAAAAAATTATATTTCTAAAAACAAAAAAAAAATAGACAAAAAAATTCGGCCCTTCGACCTATTCAGCCTTTTGACCCAATCGGCGCTTCGACCCATTCGGCCCTTCGCCCCATTCGGCCCTTTGACCTATTCGGCCCTTCGACCCATTCGGCCCTTCGACTTTCGGCCCTTCGACATTCGGCCCTTCGACATTCGGCCCTTTAAAATTCGGCCCTTCGTCCTCATTCCTAAAATTTGCGAACGCTTTGAATGTAGTAATTGCGTAACTCAAACTGCAATAGTAGATGGCGTAATAGACTTTGTTCAATTATAGCTATAAAATTAATTTAAAAACAACAAATTAAAGATAATTTTGTCAGGAACAACTTTTATTTGAGCTATTTTTTTGTAAATGCCATATTTCCCGAGAAAATAGAGAAAACTAATTTTTATAGTAAGCACAACATGCATTGAATTTGCACAACAATTAAACGAATTTAGTCGAAACCGAATTTAGTCGAAATGTTTAATTGTGGAAAATGGAAATAATGAACTTACCTTACATTATCTTACCTTCTATTTTAGTATCATTCCAGGTATCATCCATTAATTGTTTCAATAAATCAATATACATACATATGTATGTAAGTATGTATGTATGTATGTATTTATTTCTTTATAATTTATTACAATATTATTTCTTACAATAATTAAGTATTTAAATTAATTAAAATAAAACATTAAAATCGAATTATCTTTTATCGACATGGTTTTGTAATTTTTTTATATGAAATTATGATTTGTATAGATATCTCAACTGTCAATTTAGATAACTAATCCTGGGATATGGTTAGAAGGGTGAGGGATATTGTTGAATGTTAATTTTAACAATAAATTCGTTCTAGACATATTTAATAAATACATTATTTATTTATTTTTGTTTTTTGTATTTTCAAAACAATAAAATTTTCTTATGTAAATTTATGCATTTATTCATAAAATGATTTTTTTAATTATTATTATTGTAAATTAGACTGTGGGGATAGATAAGATATTCGATGGTCTAGCAGTTAAGTATATTTAGTAAGCACAAACAATTTTATCTGCGAGTCAACATTTTGGAACTGTTCAGTCGCTTAGATTAACGAAAATGATTATAGGACTCAGAGTCGAGTGTCACCAGTCATGTATCTGTACCTATCCCCTTTAACACATACGAGTAAAATTTTATTAATTGGCTTGCTTTACTTCTATATCTTTTTATTTATTATTTTATGTAACTACATAATGTTTAATATGATATTTTAATTTAATTAATTTACTTATAACTAATTAATAATGGTTTGCTTTCATTAAATTTTAATAGTTTTTGTTATGTATATATTTGATAAAATAATTTGTTTTGTTTTTTATAATTTTTATTTATTTATTAAAATTTTCAATAAAAAATATTTGTGTTGATTACAAAAATTTGTATTAAGTTTTAAATTAGAGATATAAAGATACCTGATTTATCTGTTTTTTTAAAGATTGTTTTCTAAGTGATAGATTAAGTTTAGAATTTTATATAATTATATTTATTTATTAATAACGTGCAAAATTAAAATTTGTGTAATATGTATATTAGGCTCAATAATTTTTTTTTCGTATAATTTTGTACCGATAAAATGGATCTAGGCGTCCGGCTATATGTCGCAAATTCAAATTTTTCGCATGATTTATAAATTATAAGTCGCTAGAATTCTAGATAAACATTGCTTCAACGGTCCAATATTAGAAGAGGGGCTGTTTTAAAGTGTGAAAGCACTATCTCTAGGAACTCTAGGCAGATAAATTACCAACTAGAATTATCTCTTCTTTCCGTAAATCGAACGGAATTTACCGTTCGTAAATCTCTAAGGCTAGGAAAAAAAAATCTATTATTCGCTTTTTAACGCAAAGTGTCTGGCATCTGGTGGATGATTTAAAAAATAGAGCCAAACAGTGTCAAAAATCCAAAAAAATACCAAATTTTACATTTTATTGATGATTTCGTTTCAAAATTTGTAATCTTTTGCTTATTGGCAATAAAATAATAAAACGGGTCCCATAATAAGTATTAGATAAATTAACCCAAATGGCTTTATGCATAAACAATTGAAATTTAGGTTATGCTTACCACTAACATTACAGTTAGAAATTTCGATTTCCCTAGACATTTTATATGCTAATTTTGTTTCTCGACGAATTTCATTTATCGAGAAATCGAGATTCAGTGATGCTTTGGAAAAATTCACAATAAGTATTTCAGAATCCACACAAGTTACAAAATTATGATTCTGTAGTATGTTTTCGTCAAAACCCTCTATACTCTCTCAGGACCGGCCACAAGGGGATGAGACAAATGCAAAGCACCTAGATCCCTTGACTAATGGGGCCTCGAGTAATTTGGCAAGCAAATAAATCCCGTGGCTTACACAAGAATTTATGGAATAGGGTCGAAAGGCCGAACGCCGAAAGGCCGATTGTGTCGAAAGGCCGAATGTTGACAGGCCATTTGTGTCGAAATTGAATTTAATTTTTCATCGTTTTATGAATGAAAATTTTCAAAATTTATATTTTTTTTTCCGACAAAATTTGATCACATTAATATGCTACATACACAGGATTTATTAGCACGTATTTTCAATTTATTTAAATCATTTTACTTTAATAAATAAATAAAATTGTTTTAAATATTGATGCCAATCAATTAAGTAAAGGAAAATTTCATGAAAATTCGGCCTTTCGACCCAATCGGCCTTTCCACGGGTTGGCCACGTATCACTGTTTCTCAATAGACTGTTTATAAAAAACTGTTTCTAAAATCTTTTCTCCAAAATCTTGTGTTACAAAATCTTGTTACCAAAAAAAAAAAATTCTTGAAGACAATCTTGTTTTTCAAAATCTTCTTTTCACTTTTAAAATACTGTTTATTTATGTTAATAATGTTTTTATTAATCTTTTATAGATTTTACATTAAAATAAAATGACATCCGACTAATAATTTAACTTAGAATTGTAGAGGATATCGGCTTCGGTAACTCTCACGGGCACGTCGCTGCGCTCCGCCCTCCCCGCTTAGCTCTCCGAAGGGCTTGATATTTGAACTTCGGACGACGTAGGAGCCGGGATCAGCAAACATGTCGCACTGCGTGCCGCACGTAGGAGCAGATTATATAGAATTTATTAATGATACCTACTAAAAAGAAAAATAATTGCACTATTTTGTTGTGCAAGATTTTGTAATTGTAAAATTTTGCAGTTGCAACAATTTGTAATTGCAACATTTTGTAGTTGCAAGATTAATTAAAAAAGCAATATTTTGTTAATGCAACATTTTGAAATGCAATATTTTATATCGATCCCAGAAAAACTATTTCACTAATGTCGAATTCTTTCAGATTTCATAAAAAAAATCCTGTTTTTGGCTATGAAAGAATATGAAAATAAAAATTTCTATTTGTGGTTGTATTGGTGCAAATATAACAATAAAAAAATATAGGAATATGGCGTTTACGAAATCACATCATTTTAATTCAAGACGTGAACTACCGTAAAGTCGTTATATTATAAGTAAATATTATTTATAATATAATATAAATGTTGTAAATTTATAATACAGCAACACTAACAGAAAAATACAATTCACAAATAAATCATGAAAATGGCGCTAACTCAATTTTTTGACGTTTTCACTTTGACGTTTTAATTTTCTATGTATTTGAAAAATCTCAAATAAAATCTGCCGAAAATCTCGGATTTTTTAAATTGATCCTGGATCAAAAAAAAGATCAAGATTTTCTTTCAAAAAAATATGAAAAGTATTTGGGATCAAAATTGTTTGATCCGGGATCAACTTTTTTGATCCCGGATTATTTTTTTATTGCTGAAAGAATTCGACATAAATATTCATTATTTCACTATAAAATAATCAAAATAATTATTTCGGAAAACAAAATTTTGAAAAACAAAATCCCGAAAAAAAATCCAGAAAAACAAAAATCCAGAAAACTAAAATCCAGAAACGCAATTAGTCATTCGCCAAATTCAATTTTTGGTTTTATCTTTGCTCGCTTGGGCAGCGCTGCTGCATACAGTGGGACAGTAAAATTTAAATGTGAAAAATTTCATATAAAAACACGAAAATTGTTGATTTTTATCTCAACAATTATGTGTAAAAACAACGTGTCCATTTACCATATTATGGAATAAATATGATGTTTGTAGTATTAAATTTATTATTTACGTATTGCGAAGTTTAAATTGAAAAAAAAGTTAAATAAAGATAATCAGAAATGCGAATTTGGTTGAAATAGTGAGGTTATGTTTCAAACTTTTTCGTATTTTTTTTATTTTAGACTGAGTGCAATACAACCGTAATGAATCATCTAACTGAAAGAAACTGATCAACAAGTATTACGTGACTGTTTCATCGACAATTTTGAACTTTGACAAGCAGCGTACCCAAATTTTACATTCGTCTAGTTCAGTTTTGGTGTTGGGAAATCGCAAAACAAAAAATTTTGAAATTATGTTTGTTGTGACATATCGCATATCGTTTGTCATTTTAAAAAATATGTAGGTGCAGCGCCTCTAATGCCAAATACGAGAATTAAGCTTGAGAAAATCACTAATTATCAAAGTGCTGATCAAATTAAAATTAAAATTTATAAAATGTCTATCGAATTTTACTTTTTCCGTGAAATTCTTAATATTTACGATAATGAAAATTGCTTCGTCAACGTTTCAGGCACAGATCAAAGGAGTAGTATCGCTAATATCGGTTCTACTGATAGTTCTACGAGAAATGTTTTAAGTTATTTTTTGGTTGGCTTAATTCGTTGGGTTAGTATGACATCGACGAATGTACTGGAGCGAATTGCGCATTTCGTAAATGCTTCGTCAACCTTGCAGACATAGATCAAAGGAATTGTGTCGCTCGTATCGCTTCTATTGATAGATGTACCACAAATGTTCCAAGTGATGTTAGAAGCCTAAAAATGCCAATAAAATTGATTTTTTCATTTATTTTAAACAAAATATTTTTTCTGGATTTTTTTCTGGATTGCTTTTCCGGTAATTTATAGTTTTTTTTTGGGGATTTTATTTTTCTGAATTTTTTCTTTTCAACTATTCTGGAATTTAAAATTTTTGGATTTTTTTTCTAGCAAATGTAGTGATCCCCATTTCAATAAATTAACTGAACGACAATTTCATGAAAATTCGGCCTTTCGATTTCGACACATCCAGCCTTTCGACATTCGGCCTTACAACACATTCGGCCTTTCGACACATGCGGCCTTTCGACACATGCGGCCTTTCGACATTCGGCCCTTCGACACATTCGGCCTTTCGACCCATTCGACTTTTCGACATTCGGCCTTTCGACACATTCAGCCATTCAACATTCGGCCTACCGACCCATTCGGCCTTTCGACGATCGGCCTTTCGAAATTCGGCCTTTCAACATCGAACGGAATTTGTATCTGTAAATTGTAAAAAAAAAAATCGATATTAGTAGCTATTACTTAGCAATATAGCATCACCAATTGAAATAAACACTAATGAAGTAATTTTTGGCAGTAATGAAGTGGTAAGGCAAATTCACCTCTGGGATTTATGGACGGGAATGTAAACTCCCGCCTAAATATAAACGAAGTTCTCGGCACGCGAAACAACCATTTAACATTTAAGTTTTTGATAAGCGCTGCGGAAATGGGACAAACTGCGATTACCAGCACACGAATCAACTTTGTGAAATTACTGTAATGTCTTTTCAATTAGAAAAATGAAAATAAACCGTTGCTTTACGAATTTTGAAGCAAATATACCAACTAAACATAAAGTGATCGATTCTTAATTGGGATGTAAACATAAAATTTCTTCACTTTTATATGGGTGTCTTAGTTTCGTGGTCCGATCACTTTGAAAATTAGACAACGGTCTAAGTTAGACCACCATACAAAGCAAGTGTACAAAATTTAATGGTTCTAAATGGAAAACTAACTATAGTAGATTTGCATAACGGACATACAAACTTTCGTAACCTCAAATTTGTGGCATGCGTGCCAAACTTGCATGTTTAAAAATTTGTCCGGCACGCCAAATTTTTCTTTGACTTTTTGAATCCTGGGATTAATTTGGTCATACTGTAAAACCAAAATATACGGAAGCTCGAAAGAAAATTACTTGGTAGATGATTCAGGGTTTGATAAAAAATCTTGGGATTTTTGAATTTCGCAGACCGCGACTTTCTTGACATTTGGAGCCGTATTGGATGCTTAGTTTATTGTTGGCTGTCGAAAAGGTTACACAGTTTTATTTAATATTTATGAATAAGCAGAGAAGTGTAAGCAGATGCATTATTGTGATTCAATGGCCATAAGATGTTTAGCCACAAATCCGGGCGCTTAGTTCAGATTGCTTCAGGCAAATAGCGTATAACATCCAGGAATTAATTCTTATTAGTCGTACCGACTTGGTGGTAAGAACTCATGAGTGTACCATACTGGCGATCAAACTTGACGAAATTTTTGGTGTTTCCTCTTTAGGAAGCTTCCATAGCGACGATTGGACCTTAGTTTCGACGTTATGTTCATAAACTCCCATCTTATCACAAGATGTGACCCATTTGAGCAGCTCTGGATCTGCTTTTCACACCATCGCAAAATTTTCGAGTTTAGCAACATTTTATTCATTGACTAAAAATTTGAGTTCAGGGTTAGCCTTGGCATTAGTTATAAACAAAAGGATTGAAGTTGGATGTTGTCACTAGGATGACAAGACAAAAACGACTAAACTTGAACTAAGTCTGAAAAAGTTTGAAAAAGTAAAAAAATTTCGACTTGAAAAAACCAGGACAGTTTTTAATTTGTTATCTATTTGATAAAAAAAAATTGCTATACATAAAATTTGTTTGGTGGCAATGACCATCCACTAGCTAGGAAACAGATTTGTAACGAAATCTCTTATACAAATGTTTTAAACCAGCTACTTTGATTCATCGTTCGGATGTACTGCTAACTAATTCATTTATCATCAAGAGTATGTTGGTTAAGTTAGATACCAAATTTCAAAGGAATTAGTGTATAATCGCAGAAGTAGAGTTGAAGTTTCCTAAATGAAACATGGCCATAATTCAACAAATATTTTGGGACACTGCTAATGACACTTTGGTACATAAATATAAACCATAAATGAAATAATTAAATTTGCCAAAAGAAATTTGTTTTTCTATACATAACCAATCCAGTCCTTTTTATATATTTCCTGCACCAAATGGAACACGCACGTTTGTCAATAGATATTAGTGAAATTTTATATCTATGTTATTAAGCCGATTTTGTTAGTAATTCCTATAATATAAAATCGAACTACCCACGCTCTGAAAAATCCTTGGATCATATCATTTGGGGTCAAATTTTTGAAATAAAATAAGATCCAAATTGTAGAAATATTGCGGAATACCACTAGTAATATAAAAAATTGGTTGACCAATTTTTTTTTTACATATAATCAACATACACAGCAAAGACTATCTTCTCGTCTCCAGCATCAAACCACCCGCTACGAATCAATATGAGAATATAAAAAAAGCAGTGATTACAGCTTTTGCAGAGTCTTCACAACAACGTTCTCAAAAGCTTGTGTCTTGAATCCCGTTAGGGGATCGTCGTCTAAGCCAACTTTTAAATGAGCTTCGACAGGTGAGTGACACCACGGATGAAAAATTGCTGAAATTTTTTGGTGAAGACGTTTATCGGTTCAAGCGAAGATAATAGTGAGTGCGCTAGCAAGAAGGGTGACTTAACGGAACAGGTGACAATATGGCATATGCAATCATGGACTCCATAAACTTATAAGTAAATCTGGTAAAGCAAGCATCATTAAGTCTACCATTCTAAGAAATACAGATTAAACCTCTGGTTTGACCAATGCCAAATTCAGCGTGAATTAGAAGAGCTAACCCATCAAGTGAAACAGCTTTCTGTTGTTTAAGCTTCGCCTTACCTAAATCGTTCAAGATCAAAATCACGGGATCGCAATCAATTTCATAAGCAAGACAGAACAATCGCAAATCGATCAACTATATGCTGGTATCATCGTAAATTTGGGATGCTAATAAAAACATGGGTTAGCCATGTAATTTTGTACAACTAAAGCTCATCGTCCACAAACACACATCAACCATTGTGTTACCAAGCAACAAGAAAATCATTGTTAACATTTGTAATTTAAAAACGTCAAAATTATCAGGAATCAACAACAGTGACGATAAAATTCAATCAGCATCATACACATTATTGCGGAACATATAATTAATCTCAATCTACTATATGCATTCACGACAACACGAGCAAAATCAATTTTTAATCCACACTGGGGCAGATATTTCGGTGCTTCCACGATATTATGCGTTACGTTCAGCTGCACCGTTGTCGAAATTTTTGTATGCTGCTAATGGCTCAAGCAAGCAAATACAATTAAATTTGGGACTAAGAAAATCACTTCCATGGACATTTTCGATTGCTGACGTTAAACAACCGATAAACGGGTCGGATTTTTATCCACTACAGGTTTAAATAATTGACAGTATGATGTCATGCGAAATGCGTAGGATTTCAACTAATATCGGTAGTTTATCAATAAAAACTGTTCTGATAAGAACCACCCGTTTGCGGCCCTTTTACATGAATTTTGATACGCACGATTCCTTATCAAGATCAGTATACCTAATACGAGTTTTACACCAAATCGAGACAACAAGGTCATCCAATCAGTTCAAAGCCGAGACGGCTTTCTCTTTAAAAATTTAAATCAGTCAGATTCCAAGAATTATTGCGCTAAAGAATTTACAGATCATCAACCATTATCTGCATGGTTTTAAAGAATGACTGTTCTTGGAGGCCATTCGGAAACTTTTAAGCATTGAATGCCATTACAAGAACTGACAAGTATCCGTTACCTTATATAAACGACTGTGGACATAACTTGCACGGAAAAATAATTTTATCCAATATCGATCTACAGAAAGCTTTCCATCAGTTCCCCATCGATCCAGTGGATGTGCATAAGACAGCCATCAAAGTTACAAAGGTTCATCGCTGAAGTTCTACGTGGTTTGGACATCTGATTCTCAAGAGTACTATATTCATCTATGCGTCAAGCATTTTAACGTCTGCAGGAGTTTAAATTGTGCATCAATCTATCGAAGTGTGAGTTGGGGAAGTCGATAATAAATTTCATAGGTCATACAATTTCATCAGCTGGTATCGAACCATTACCAGAAATGGTTAAAGTTATTCGGCAGTTTGATAAATTTCTTCAGACAATTTATCCTACATGCCGTCAATCATCAAATAATACTGTAAAAATATTCAAGGGCAATAGGAAAAACAACAGAATTTCACTCATCTGGAATGATATCACTAATTCGGCAGTTAATCATTGCAAAGATGACTTGTCAACATTAACCTTACTTTAACATCCATCACCTAGCATTATAAGTTGATGCATTAGACAATGCAGTAGGAGCGGCAATTAATGAAATAGTAAACCTCTAGGTTTTTTTGCAAAGAAACTAGATAACACTCAACAAAATTGTAATATGATTGAGAGTAGACCGTGTCGTATCTACACATATCATAAACCTTTAATTTTTGTATTCCAAATTCCAAAGGCAAATTCGATATCCCGATTTCGTGTCTCAGTTTTCAACCGATATCCATTATATTTCGGCATCATCAAATATACCAGCAGATTTTCTATCTCGTATCAATCATAGTAAAGACACAATGGATTACGAGTTGGCGATGGATCAACAGTCGTGCGGTACAATATTAAATAATGGTAATTATACATTAAGCCTAAAAGCAATGACTATTCCAGGTTCCAGTTCACCGCTGTTTCGAAAGTCTCTACAATTTTTCACACCCTGGTATGAGAAGAACTCAATGCATGCGTTGTCAACGTTCTAAACCCACAAGCACAAGGCATAATAAATCAGAAGTGCTAACAACCATGCCGCTAAATCAGCGATTCGACCACATAAATATCAACTTGATCGGCCCACTAGCTCAGTCATAAGAGAATTGTTATTGCCTCACAATAGTCGATCGATAATGAGATTCTAATTTTTTTTTTTAATTCAGATACCTTATAGAAGTTTTACTCAAGCTGCGCGTGCTGTCATCCCCTTTTTCTTATTTTATTTTGATTGTGATTAAATTTGCCGGCAGATCTGTATTATAAATATGTGAATATAAGAAACCTCAACCGCTGCCAGATTCACATAAACATCAACAGTCAATATCATAAAAGTTATTGTCTATTGAAGTTTCTGTAAACCAGGCAGCTGTTGAGGTTTATCTACTGTGAGGCAGATCGAAAATTGGTAAAGAAATAACCAATTTACATCCTAATTCGCCATATTCCAAAACTGTATCTAAAAATTATTTTAGAATCCCATTTCCATCGCGCATGCCAAATTTCACTGAAATCGGTTACTTGGAGTACTTGGCCATATTCCAGAACTTTATCAAACAATCATTTCAAAATTCCATTTTCATCGCATTGTCAAATTTCGCTAAAATCGGTTAAGAAATAGCCAAGTTCCATAATAATTGGCCACATTCCAAAAATTCACCCAAAACATCATTTTAGGATCCCTTTTCCAAGACGCATGTGAAATTGAATGTCCGTATTGTTCGGAAACCGATTAATCTTCATGCCTTACTCCACATGTCCTCTTATTGAAGCCTTTGGTTTTCTATGGCATAATTGTTATGTTTTCTCATCGAGGCCTTTCGTCTGTTAAGGGTTAAAATTTACACCTTCTACATGGTATGCGTAAAACCGGCTTAGATTTAAAAATGTCTTTTGTTTTTCAAACACAGTTCGCAGTGAAACGTTTCGAGGTGTACATGTTTTGTATTTTGTAATTATTTTTCATGAATACTCAATGTATCTAACAACTGCATGGATGCAGGAGCGTCTGTACTGTCTGTAGACGCTTGAAAACGAAGTTAAAGCTCTTAAGCCAAAGGAGGACCTCTGTTCTACTCCTAGCCAGAATACAACTGAACAAGAGTAGGGGAGATAGGGGTTGGTTGTAACATTTTTGAGAATACAAATTCTAACATTTTGTCTGTTGAAAATAATTCAATGACAAATAATTTACTGAAATAAGTGATATCTAAGCTATAAAATGTTATATAAATATAGACAATATTCCTCTAGGAACTGAGCGAAATTGAGGATTAACCAAATTTGGCAGAAGTTACCTTCAACCCCGATCTCGGGGTTGAAAGTAACAACGTCCGGGGTAAATAGTAACAAAATATTCTTTGTATTTCAAAATTATATATTTTAATTTATTCAGTCTATAAAAGTAACATTTAATATAAAAACATAAAAACGTAACAATTCAATAAATAAAATCTTGTTTTAGCATCACAATGACATATAAAGGAAACTTTGGCAGCACAATCGTGCAATTAATTAGATAAATCATCTGAATCACAATTTAAACATGTATAAAACGTTACATCGCCTTTAACGCAGCTAGTATGTGACCATTTTTTGCAGTTCATACATTGAATCCACTTCTCTCCAGGTCGACTTTCTTTAAAAGATTCGCAGCAAATTAAACAAAAATGTTCTTCAGCTTCATCGTCTGTGGACTCATGTAATATTTTCCTTTTCGCTATTCTTTTTATTTTATCACATTTTTTTCCTTTATTTCGACCCTTTTCAAATTATGCTTTCGCAAGTGCTTCTTTTTCAGGAGTGTCTGTTAAAATAGCCGTTTTTCTAGTCCTCCGTGTATATTTTTTTATCCTTGGCGCGGCTTTCGGGAAAGGTCTTATTATTTCTGGAGAAAAGGAAATATTCGCCTTGAAATTAGATGGGCCCGGTAGTAATGAGCTGGCCGTTTTATTAATCTCTTTAAATGCAGGCATTGTATTAGAAATCTGTGACGTTTGATACTCGACATTTTGGTAATTAACAACCTCTTCATTTACAGTTAAAAATGAATCGGTGGCGAATAAAACTTCAGGCTGTATATTTTCCAATTGAAGAACTGCTTCATTTACAGTCAGTTGTCCATCGGTAACGAATGGCACCTCAGGCTGTCTATCTCCAGGCTTAGGGCTGTTTTCAGTAGCATGTAATGGTCTATCGGTGACGAATGAAGAGAGAAAATCGCATTCTTGGAACACTTCTCTATTGAATGGAACAATACCAGTTTTTTTGAAACCGTTGATGACATTTACTGGGTTCAGTGCCATAGGAAGAGCAATTTTAACTATGGACGGAATATCATATATTGTCATAGTTTTTCCAGGATTATTTCGTAGCCACGCATCCTGTTGATTAGCACAGTATGTTTTAAAAGGGCCATAAACTCCCACATCCAAGGGCTGCAGTTTGTGGGAGCAATGCGGAGGAAATGACAACATCGCCACTCCATTATCTTTTGCTTTATCAATTACACCGATATCCAAATGAGAAATATGGTTGTCGAGCAATAAGAGTACTGGATCAGATTTGGACGGCTTTACGTGTTTAATAAAGTGATCCATAAATTTAATAAATTCGACGTTAGTCATCCATCCGGAAGCATTTCCAGCTCCTACAGACTCTGATGGTCCATCACGAATGAAGAAGTCTTTATATTTAATACGTGGAAATATAAACATGCAGGGAATTGAGTTTCCAGAACCGCTCACTGCCGCACAGACAGTAACAAGTGTACCTCTTTCCGCAGAAGTCACAGATCCCACCTGTTTTGAACCTTTCTTAGCTAAGATTTTTCTTGGTTTTTGTACTGTGGTAACACCTGTCTCGTCGCAGTTCCAAATGCGGGATGGACTAAAACTATGTTTTATCATTAACGAAGATAGTTTGTCGAAAAAATTATCTACGTTCGACTTGTTGAACGACGTAGCTCGGCTTAAGCTAGTGGCTTCTGGTAATCTTATTGAAATATTTGGATTTCGCTTCAAGAAAGCCCCAAGCCAGTCTACGCCAGCTTCTTCATTTTTACCCCATGATTTGGGCATAGGCATACTGTACTTGTTTGCACAATTGTAAGCCAACTTTCTTACATCTTTTGGCGTAAGTCCATAATAAATATTGCTGCATTTAATAAGGTAATCTACTAAAATTCCTTCTTGCTCTCTATTAAACACCTGCCTGTTAGATTTGTATCCAACTTCGATGGTTGCGCCACTATTATTGTTATCCTTCCTTTTCTTTAAATATCTATAAAGAGTGACATGGCACAATCCTAAATCATTTGCAACACCACGGATTGTTCTATTTTTGTCTTCCTGTAAGACGATCGCAGCTCTTTCAAAGGTGTCTTTCGAAATTTTCCCACGCTCGGTTTTCCGTTTGTATGTTCGCATTCTAAAAAGTAAATACACAGAATAGTACATTATTGCATTATTTATGTATGTATGAGGGGCAGGTTGTACCATGTTACAACCTACCTCGTACACGTGTTACTTTTATCCCCTACACCAAATTCGAACATTCGAGATGCAATAAAAAAAAATCGAAATGCTTAGGATATCAACAAATGCATTAAACAATAGGCGAAATATGTACGATTTTTTATATATTTTTCTTTTTATTGTAACTCTACTGTAAACAACAAAAAAACCAAAAATATCAAAAAAAAAAAAAGTTACTTACATGAGGATTTTGACAGCTCTATATATTAATGCGTTCAACGGTGGTTCACACACAACTGAATTGAATGATGCAATACATTGTTTCATTATGAACATTTATCTCTTTCTCACGTATTTATATCTCTATCAGATTATTTGTTTTTATGATTGTTACTACTTGCCCCTGTTACAACCGACCCCTATTTCCCCTACCATACGGATGAATACGAACTAGCAAGAGAAACTGAGTGGATAAGAGATAGAGGGATAATCAAGGGAAACAACTGCCCTATGGAAATTAGGAACTCCTAGCACAAAAGGAAGAGCGAGAAGAGTATGGCAACATACAAAGGCGCCCAAGATAAAACTAATTTGAACAATCTCACTCAACAATCAAAACGAGAGATCAAAGAATTGAAAGATGAATCAATCAACAATTATTCAGAAAATTAACTACCAATAATGCAGAACCCTCCAAGAAGAATAGCAGGCGAGAAACTAATAATGAAGGCAAAGCTCGATAATTTGCTGAACACTTCGAAAAAATATTCCAGCCGCATGAAGACCAAACGTTGGAAGCCGAGATAATAACTGAACAAGGTATGCAAGAAAGTAAAGAAATCCTACCGACAACGCCAAACGAAGTCATGCGTGAGATAAAAGCAAATATGAATACAAAAAAGGCTTCTGCGGTTACGATCTAATTACTGCAGAAGTCTTAAAAGAACTGCCAAGGAAAGCTCTGGTGAAGCCCACCAATCTTATAAATGCAGCATTTAGAATCAAATGTGTACGAAGCTTGTGGAAAATTGCAGAATTAATTATGATCCCAAAAACTGGGAAACCACCATGCATAACCTCATATTATAGGCCAATTTCACTATTGCCAGTTAAGAAATCTTCTACCAATCTAATTTGCTAAAATACTGGAATCTTACTTCAAACGTTATTACGCTAAACACCTACGGCCGTGTAGATGTATCGTCGTCGCCCACACCGAATTTTTTTTTATATACTTAGGGAAATCATTTTAGATAAACGGAAGAGGAAATTACATTTTCTTTATTGTTGTTTATGAATTTTCGTGTTCGATCAATTGTTTTATTTGCTGAAAGGAAAATAGGAATATGTTTGTATAAAATGTATAAAATCGAATGTATTGACAAATTCGTGTAATTTTTTTGCTCGATCCAATAAAATATTATGAATTTGAACGACACAGCCAAATATGTATATAACCCTTTTTTATGCGGTACAAAAATAATTCAAGAAATCAATTTCTCAACTTCTTGATACAAATAATTCATTCTTATGTTGAATATAAATATATAAATAACCAATGAATTTCTTACAATTTAAAATAATGTTGCCTTACTTATATGTTAAGATGATGATGCATGCACTTCAACACATGTCGTTTCAGTATTTTTTCTCATATCATAATCGGGGCTATGCAACAAATCATTTGCTGTTGTGCCTACAATACTGTTGTCATCATCATCGTCATCCTTATCATCATCAATTGATGAAATTTGTAATGTATTTTGTCGAGTATGTTTCAACATGACAACAGATTTTCGCTTAACATTATTCTTCTCTTGGTCTATCGTTATATCTTCCGTTGTGATTTGTTCAATTTTATCAAGTGCCTCTGTATCTTGATCCACTGTCGACTGTTGCTGCTGTTGCAGTAATTTATTTTTATTACTAAAACTAATATTACAATTACGAAAAGATGATGTTAATGAGGCAGCAGCTTGTTGTGATGTAGATTTTTGTGTTGCATTTGTGCTTGAAGTTGATGATGATGCACACGCCTGATTAGCTAATAAAGTATGAGATGTTGCGCTGCTACTCATTATTGAATCTAAATTTAAATTTAATTTGCTGTCATTATCATCATCACGTTTACTATTGTTTGTTAGTGATTGTTGATTGTGCGGAGAATGGTCTACGTGTTCAGTATCACATTTAATTGAATTATTTGTTTCGATATGTGCCAAGGTGAATGGTAGTTTTAGTGATAATTCACCACCCATACCACTAAGGGTTAATTTTACTTTAACATAATATGATACATAAATGGCGAATACATTTCGATCATCTGGATTATTTGCGCTTGCTGGATTACGTAACGCTGATGATGCGATTAAAGCTGTTATGGCATTTGGCTCGTTACACCGTTGTAGTGAATCTTCCAGTGCTATCCAATTTTTTGTTGGTCCTGCAAATAAAGAATAATAGTCTGTTTTTCTATTTATTATTATTTTTCACAAAACATTCTTTTTTTATGTTTTATAACTGGAAAATGTTTAGTGGAATGGAATTTTCGAAATAAGAATGTGCACGATAAAAGACTAATTCAAGAAGGGGAGGAATTCGATTTATTTTGATTTTTAAATTTTTTTATTTCCGGTTGTAGCACTTGAAACTACATTGGCATACACGCACACGGTGAATTAGAAAATAATTTTCCCCCAAATTTTAGTATGTATTTCCTTCCCAGTTTTTTTCATTTTATCTGAGCTACATGAAGGTAATAAAATTTTCAAATGTTTATCCCACATTGTAAAAATTCTGTCACATGCGAGTTATATTTTTTATTAATATTATATAATTCTCGAGGGATTGTACCACAAATAGCTGCCAAACATTTTTTTTTATTGGAATTTTGTGTTTGAAATTCTAACGAAGTAATATAAACAAACACAAATAAAAAAATTAGCCATTTGGATGATGAACGTAATAAATTTATTTTGACGTCATAAAAATTGATAGTACCACGTAGGCAACATCTTTTTTTTGTGCATAATGAATTGGCATATGGGTATCGAGTACAGCAAAATAAAAATGTAGGCTTGGACCATTGGATGGAGCCCACAATATTTAAAAAAACGTTTTGTTGTCGTTTAGTCATGAAATGATGAGGTGTAACATTTAATTAAATTTAATTTCAAAGAAATACAAGATTTATCTTACCTCTCTGCGGATGAAGAGTGTATATCGTGTGTAATGTACTGCAAGGCTTAACCGAAATATCCGATAAACTAGCATCACTTTCGGCTACAACATTTTTAAATTTTCCATTGCTAAACATACATACGTCAACGTGTTGAATTGCTGTTACCTGTAATCAAAGAAGATCATTTATAACTTTCATTACAACAATATCATATAATGTTAAACAATACAACATATTATGTTAATTCTGTTATTTGTTAATCAATCAAATAACATAATTAACATAATATGTGTTTATAGTAATGTTTCAACTTGAACTTGGCTGTTCATTCTGAAATGTTTAAAAATTGTTTCCAAATCTAAATCGGATTTGATTAGCGAAATAATGGTAGTTGTTTTCTTTGGTAACCGAACCATCCAAATATTAAATATTTTTTAAAGAAAAAAATTCCTGCGGATCTGGATTTGATCCTTGTCAGAGTTACTTAAATAAAAAAAGAAACGACGAGCTTGAATCCGAGATACGACCTACTAACGTAGGACTACGTAGAATTGCGAAAACCTTATTTGTACAGTTTAAGTGAATCCAAAATCAGAAATTACAAATTAAAAAAAAAGGTTAATTGTCTAATGCTGCCATATTTATGCATTAGACTGCATCAGCCTAACCGTCGATTATACCCGTTGTACTTAATTTTATTTATTTTATATATTTATTGTTTATATAATACTAAATTTTATATTTCTCAATTCGTTATGTCACAATAAAATGCAGTTTTAAAATAAATATTAGGTCCATCCGGCTCCTCGGATAATACTTTTCCCACAAAGCTTCCATTAAAGATCACCAAACCAACCATTTATATTTTACCAACATTTTCTGTTATTTTGGGCAGGCATTTTCTTAAACTTGGAGACTTTTTCAACAATATCGTAATTGGTCACGACAATATAAATCTTCAACTCTCATACCACCAAATCACAGACTCACAAATAATTTCACAAGGGAACCTTTTGTACTGTCACATTCAAAAATTATAAAAACTATTCGTATCTAAGTTGTAGAACTCTGTGAGACAATAACGAAACCATTTTTTTATCGGCAACCAAGCCCTATTTAGGCGTTAAAACCACCCCTAAAAAATAGAGATGCAACCCTTATAATTTAATTTACTATGGATTACTTGTACTTTTTATGGGGAATATATACCAATTTGCTTTATCAAAAAAAGTGGAGTAGAAGTCGAGATAAATCGAAAAAAGTGTTTTTTGAGGTTAAATTAATGGGTGGTTTTAACACCTAAAAAGGGACTGGTTGCCGATAAAAAAAACCGACGAGCTTGTATCCGAGACACGACGTATTAACGTAGGACTACGCGACAAAAATCGCGTATTTTACAACATGGGAAACTGGCTGTACCATGGATATCCGACTACGATCTCGTTTTTATGCATTACCAATTCAAATATATACGACATTTCCCACGTTGTGGAAAATACATCGACATTATTATTATATCGACATTTCCCACGTTGTGGAAAATAGCTTCGGTTTTACCAATTCCTAAGAAAACGGACGTTTCATCTATGGAAAGTCTAAGACCTATAAGTTGTAGCGACTCACTCTTTCAATTCAATTATTCAATCATACAACTCAATTATTCATCACTCGTTCATCGCCACAATGTATATTGGCGCGCACACCCACACAACATTCATACAAACACAGAAAATACAACATTCAGGCGTGCTAACATGAGCACAGTTATACTCTACATTAGGCGTTTTCGGAAATAGCTCCTGAATAACTTCAGGCTAACTTTTAATTTTTCTTATGTTGGTAAAAAGTTATCCAAGTTATCCATCACATACAAAAAGTTAAAATAAATTTTGTTATGAAAGCAAAAGGTCGAAAATGAATTTTGAGAGATAATTTAAAGAAAAACAAAATAATTTCTCTAAAACACATTCATATTGATCCTAACAATGTATTCGTTTTTATATTTATTTATATTTACAGCTAATTATAAAAAAAAATTAAAACCACAACATCTAAATTATCCTGAAGTTATCTTTTTTGTTCGTAAATAAGTGAATAAGTTTAATGGTCGAAAGTTAGCCTGAAGTTATTCAGGATCTATTTCCGAAAACGCCTATTATGATCATAAACTCGGCATATTTACCACGCCAACGCGACAAACTTCATTCCATTAAAACTTCATTTTTGTGATGTCAAAATTCCGCGCGTAAAGAATCAGGGGGGCTATTTCTGAATACGATACGAATTCAATTGTATAAGATTCGTATTTGATTTAAATAAGAAACGAGCGAATCTGATTCAATTCTAATTCAATTCAAATAAGAATGTTATACTTTCGTATTCGAATCGTATTCAGAAATAACCCCCCTGCATTCTCATACTCTCGTTTTACTGAAAAACAACCAAAAAAAAAAACAACGTTCGCCATTTTTCCAATCATTAAAAAGTGTGACATAATTAATATATTTATCGCGTGTAATAGTGGATTAGCGACGCGAAAATATTGTGTAGTGAATCGCATGAATTAAGTTTATAAGTGCGCAACTAATATTGAACCAAAACCAATTCGTTTGTCCTACTAATTTTAATAGATTTTTCCTAGGCGTTTCATATGATCAATCATGAACAGCGTTTGCAGAAGCTAAAGGGGCAAACACACTGTTATCACGTCATGTGAGCTCACGTGCTGTCACGCAGACTCACTTCACGGGTAAAAAGTGCACATTATCGTTTTACATTGTATTTTAATGGATCAGAAACACACTGATGTCACCTCACGTATATCACGTCATGTCATTAAACTTATGTGTGACAGCACGTTTCTATTTTCTGTAAATTTACATACGTGGTAGACATTCGTATAAACGCACTATGTTTTTCGAATATAGTTCTAAGAGTAAAGTGTTTTGATTTTTTTCAAGTAGTCTAAATTATGTCTATCATCTTAAATCTGTTGATAAGATAAACCATTTGTAAAAATTTTAATGGTTTACTTTAATAAATTAAAAAATCTAAATTTCAGGTGGACATTCGTATAAACGCACTTCTGATAATGTACTAAAATAAAAACCAAAATTAGCAATTTTTCATATTTTATTTTATTTAATATTTGGTCTGACCCCGACCTTCCTGAATAACTTCGAAAATTCGAGTAGGCATTGAATTTGTTAAATTTTTTAGGGTTTTCGGATCAATTGTGGCCCAACATTCACGGATGGCACTTTTCAAATCTTTAATTGAATTATGTTGCTGTTCATTTCCATAAACTTTTCGGGGAAGGCCCTCTCAAGGTTTTCGATAGGATTGCAATCAGAACTGCAAGCTGGCCATTCAAGAAGGGGAATGTTTTTCTCGAGAAACAACAGTGTGGTCTCCTTCGAAGCATGGATCGAGGCATTATCTTGTTGAAAATTATAATTTTTGTTGATGTTATTATCCAGATAATTTATCAAAACGTCTTCCAAAAGTTTCACGTACATGCGGAAGCCCATTCGTGTCGTTATAAAGCAGATGGGAAGCTCCTCGTTATAAGAAAATGCTCCGCATACCATAACACATCGCCACAAAATTACGCTTCGACCTAACGATGCCATGTTCCTGCAAATTATGCCAGTAGCAACTGTAGCAGTCAGGAAAATCCAGATTAATTGTTTTCCCGTTATAAAAAATCACACTATGCCAATCCGTTATCGACGACATATATTTACGAGCAAATTTGAGCGGATTATTCGTATGCATGGCCGTTAAAAGTGGTTTGATACAAAATTTTGTCCATTTTATGTTCGGCGAACTATTAAAAATACGGGCAATGTGTCGGGTCGTCACAGGAAGATCCAATGGCCTGCATGATAGACGGTTTCGTGTATAGCTTCTTTGCGGATTAGACCTTTCTGGCGAGCTGAGATCTTGGATAGGCAATAGTCCTGATTGCAATCCTATCGAAAATCTTTAGAGGGCCTTCCTCGAGAAGTTTATGGAAATGAACAGCAATATAATTCAATTAAAGATTTGAAAAGTGCCATCCGTGAATGTTGGGCCACAACTAATCCGAAAACCCTCAAAAATTTAACAAATTCAATGCCTACTCGAATTTTAATAACCTTAATGTTATTCTATAATTTCGATCGTACTTAAATTAGGTTACTACACTCTTACTTAAATGATTGTAGGCAATATGTTAGTTCGAATGGAATGTTATCGTAACTGGGGAAAGTTAATGACGGTGTTCCACAGGGTTCTATATTGGGACCACTGCCGTTCTCGTTGTTTTTGAATGACATTTCTACGAGTATTAATAATTTTTATTTTCATATTTATGCGGATGATGTACAGATTTATCTGGGTGGCAATTTTGATCAAATTCAAAATATTGTTGATTTAGTTAATTTAGATTTAAGTAATATTTGCCATTGGGCTATTTGCCGTAGTGCAACGCTTATTACTAAATCTAAAAACCCATTTACTTTTCCGAAATTGATCATCAATGGATCTGCCATTAAATTTGTTGATTAAGTTAATGATCTTGGTCTAGTAATTAATAATAGCTTCACTTGGAACAATCCGTTGCATCTATTTGTCAAAAAATTAATTCAACCCTTTATAAGTTGTGACTTATGCAACATTTTTGTCCACAAAGCCTTAGGCTTTATTTGATTAAGTCTTTGATCGTGCCTCATATATTGTATTGTGGTGTAATTTATTCTAATTGCGATGAGATTTCGTTTCATCTGCTCCAAGTAATTTTGAATAATTGTGTTAGACACGTATATAAGCTGCGGAATATGATCATGTATCGCATTATTTTGGTAATGTATTTGGGACCTCATTGTCTCAGTTTTTTTTCTGTCGTGCGGTAATTTTTATTTATAAGTTGATTAATTTTCGTGAGCCAAATTATTTGTATGCTAAACTTCAGTTTTCCAAATCCCGAAGGACAAATATGTTTATGTTTCCAACTAATAGAAAAGTTGTTCTCAATGATTCAGTTTTACTTAACTGCTTCAGGAAATGGAGTGAATTGCCAAGTACAATCAGAAGTTTATGCTCTTTCACCAAATTTAAGCAAGAATCATTTAAATTTATTAGGAACTAATTTTTAATTAAATTTAATCAATTTAATTTGATTTATTTTACTAATGTTTATTTTAATCATTTTTATTAATATGTATAATTTTAGTTTATTGTTTATAATTTGATTTTCTTAATTTTTTTTAATGTTCTTTTACTATTGTAATTGTTTCTGACTATAGTGTTGTATAAGCTAAGTGATTACTACACCAATTATTAAATAAATATATATGTATACACAAGCACAATTGAGAAAACTTTATTTATACAGTGTGAATTCAAAATTTAGAAATTACAAATTAAAAAAACCGTCAATTGTCTAACGCTGCCATCTTTATGCATTAGGCTGTATCAGCCTAAACGTTGAGTACCCGTTGTACATAATTTTTATTATTTTATTATATTTATTGTTTATAAATACTAAATTATTTCTCAATTCGTTATGCCACAATCAAATGCCGTTTGGGGCTATCCGTCCCCTCGGACAACACTTTTCCCTCAAAGCGTCCGTTACAGATCACCAAACCAACCACTTTACAAACATTTTCTGTTATTTTGGGCAGGCATTTTCTTAAACTTGGAGACTTCTTCCCCAATATCACAATTGGTTACGACAATATAAATAGTCTTATAGGCAACCTTTTGTACTGTCAAATTCAAAAAATTATAAAAACTATTCTAAGTGAGACAATAACGAAACCATTTTTTTATCGGCAACCAAGTCCTTTTTGGCCATTAAAACCACACCTTAATTTGCGAAACAAACGAATTTTATCCCCTAAAATATAGAGATGCAACCCTTATAATCTAAATTATAGATTAGTTGTACTTTTATGAGGAATAATTACCAACTTGCTTTATCAAAAAATGTGGAGTAGATGTCGAGATATAACGAAAAAAATGTTTTTTGAGGTTAAATTAAGGAGTGGCTTTCCCACCTAAAAAGGGCTTGGTAGAATAGTTTTTAAAGTTTTTATAATTTTTTGAATTTGACAATTAACAATTTGATCCAGTTAATCCTTAAGAATTTAAATTACTTCGTCTATAGAGCATGTTCAAAAATTATTTTCTGAAAATTTGTGCCATTTCACAATATTATGTGAGCAACATCAGAATTGTGAACCATTCGAGAATACAAAATAATAAAACACAAATAATAAAAAATCAGAATTAACGTTAATTATCTTTTGTCACCGAATCCCACCTCCTCGTCATATACAATTTCATTGTATATGTATATCTCCCAGCGCGTTTCTCCAAAACTGGCTCTACTCGAATGGCGTCCCATAATAATTTCCTATTAAGGTTTATATACGACCTTATACCACAGAATATAATAAACAGAACAATATCTTCTATAGCGCTTTAGTCCTAAGCTGGTGAACAAATATTTTCGTTTTTGTTTTTTTCGAATGATTTTGATTTAGAAAAGATAGAAAAATCATTTTATTTTATATGCAATCAATGAAACAAAAAAAAAATTACAAAAATGTTTGTACCCACCTCTTTCTATTGATAAATAAAAATCAGTAAAATTTTAAAACGAAAGAGAAATCTTTACACTTTATAATGTGCTTAAAAGAGATAGACATTCGTAAATAATTTTTGATTTTGGTCTAGTTAGCTTTGCGAAACTTTAAAATCATATCAAAGAAATAACAAAAAGAAAATTTGCAACTCCCATAAGGTTGTGTATGAGTTAGTGTAGCATTTCTAATTTATTTGTCCGTTGTTTATTTGTTGACTAGCTGACCCGGCGAACTTCGTATCACCTCAGGATCAATAAATGGTGCGTTAACTTATAAGCTGAATTAAATTCAGTTTTTTATTAAGATAAAATGAATACTCAAAATAATTAAGTTCAATAAATGTATAAAAATCAAAATAAAATGTATTTTAATTACATTAGAATGAATGTAATTCTCGTGACAGCAAGGCATTTTTTTATTGAAGTGAATCGAAATGATTCGCGTGACATTTTTGCACTATTCTGTTAAACTATTTGCTGGATGGGTTGCGCTCGGGTCGATTCCCTTCATTGAAGCAGCTTGTGATATACGACTATTTTCGTTTTGTTGTCAGGTGCGAGAACGAACAAACCGGATGGTTTGCCGACACGTGAACATGCTATGTACAATTGACCGTGAGAGAAAGATTCATTTTCTAAATTCAGACCTCAAACACTCAAGGATTGTCCTTATGATTTGTTGATCATCATGGAGAATGCAAATACGAATCGGAAATTAAATTCGTTTAAATTCGAATGGCATATCTATCGGTTGGGATCATCGAAATTCTCGGAATGAAAACTTCTTCATCTTTGAACTTTCCTTTGAGTATCGTCGCATGAATCACATTGCCCAAGGATTTTCTCACCACCAAACGCGTTCCGTTACATAGTTTTGGTAGGTTCATTCAGTTGGGAAAATTCAGTTGGATAGTTGGTTGCTTCGTCTTCGTTTGTTACACAGTCGATAAATTTGAAGGAATGCAGTGAACCAACGATTTGATTTTTAATTGTGAAGTTTAAGTGATCCATATCTTTGTTCTTTGCTGCAAGAATTACTCGTTCGCTCAACCAATTGTGTTTTTTGTGGTTAGCAATGCACTTTATTGATGAGCTTGTCCTCCGTTGAGACAAAATTGCAAAAATTCGGCAGAAACGAAATCAATCCGTTCGATTCGTCGACAGGAACATGGCCATTACCGATAGTCAGAATTTTGCTTGGAGAAATCTTCGGCGGATAGATCGTTTATCAATGCAACTCGCATGTTTGCCGATCTGTTGACATGCAGCACAAAACGTTGGGCACACTACACCATTGACAGTTCGAAGTGATTCAAACGATGTCGGCCTACGAACATTCAACAGCAACAACCGCAAGTAGAAGCATTCGTCATTCTTCGGATGAACTGTAAATGCTGTAACAGTCAGTCTCAGGTTTTTATCAAACTGAGAATATCACTGCTGCAGACTTCCTCTCAGTTGTTCCAGAGCAGCTTTTTCAGCCGGCTAGCGTGCAGTGACTGGGGAGGTTCTTTGCTGGGCCAAGATGAAGCTAATAAATGCTACTATCTACCAGGGTAGAGCATGTTCGTGCAAACGGATCACTTTGGCAAATCGAAAAGAAACTGATCAATATTGATGCTGGAGGTGTTTCAGCACGTCGAGCAACATTCGATGCATTGAAATAAACTCATTGACCATTCTCCAGATGCACCGCCAAATGTACAAAAGTGGGATGATATTCATGAATGGGTAATGAGGATATACGCAAAATCGCCTCATTGCAGCTCACGCATATCGACCAACTTTACAATGCGTAATTTCATCGGGATAACGTGGATAACGTTTGGAACACTTGCCGTCGATCATGCACAGTGATTGGGGGTTGATGGCGCCACACAGACCGTGAATCATGTTCGTAATTACAACATCATGCAAGGCTGGATCGGTTTCGGGATTAGGAATCTTGGCACATATGATGTCTTCTACTTGGTATAAACTATACATAACCTTTTACAATGTGCAATTCATCAAACTGAACTCTTTGAAATCACTTTTCACTGATGAATTTCAGAAGAAATCGTTTGAAGAGAATTAATTCAATCGAATTCAAATGAATAACCATCGAAAACTGAATGAAAATTGGTGAAAACTAAAAAAAAATGCTGATAAATTGCGGCGCACGTGCTCAATGGTATGCAAAAGAGACATGAAATTCTTAGCCCAGAAACAAACGAAAACAACAACAAATTCCCATGCTACATCTTCTTTCTCAAGCGTGGTCAGTTGCAGAGAGATGAATATAAACAAATAATATATGGTTGGTCTTTTTTCTGTAAACAAACCATTTAGTTTTTATTTTTTTTAAAAAGTTTAAATTTTCGTGAAAATTAAAAATTAACAAAAACAAAAAAATTATCGAAATCAGTCAATCCGTTCTCGAGATACCATCAAAAAAGCCGTTCCATACAAAATGTATGAGAAAATGAATTTTCTTCATAAATTTTGTTTTCGTGAATTTTTCCGATGTTTTAATAGTTATTCTGCTATTCGGGGCGGAGACAAATCCAACAAATCAAAGATCATAAAAATCGGTCCAGCCGTTCTTGAGTTATAAATGGTGTAACTAACCCGACTTTGTTTTATATACATATATAGATATATGGTTGGTATTTTTTCTGTAAACAAACCATTTAGTTTTTATTTTTTGAAAAAGTGGTTGTGCGTAATTTCGTGAAAATTAAAAATTATCAAATAAAACAAACGATAAAAAAATTATATATGTATGTATATAATTAATTATGTATTAATTAAAAATTAACAAAAAAAAAAAATTCATCGAAATCAGTCAATCCGTTCTCGAGATATCATCAAAAAAGCCATTCCATACAAAATATATGAGAAAATGAATTTTCTTCATAAATTTTTTTTCGTGAATTTTCAGATGTTTTAATAGTTATTCTGCTATTCGGGATGGAGACAAATCCAACAAATCAAAAATCATAAAAGTCGGTCCAGCCGTTCTTGAGTTATAAATGGTGTAACTAACCCGACTTTGTTTTATATATATAGATTTGATTTTAAAGTTTCGCAAAGCTAACTAGACCAAAATCAAAAATTATTTACGAATGTCTATCTCTTTTAAGCACATTATAAAGTGTAAAGATTTCTCTTTCGTTTTAAAATTTTACTGATTTTTATTTATCAATAGAAAGAGGTGGGTACAAACATTTTTGTAATTTTTTTTTGTTTCATTGATTGCATATAAAATGAATTTTCTATCTTTTCTAAATCAAAATCAGTTGAAAAAAACGCGCTATGGAAGATATTGTTCTGTTTATATATATTCTGTGCTTATACCAAGAAAATTTATTACTCAAATCAGAAAGAATACCTTTACTGTGGGTTTCCACTTGGGATGCCTTTGTGAATAATCGCAATCTGTTTTAAATTTTTTCACACGGATAGTATACATTGAAAAAAAATACATATCGGTATATAAATTTGTCTACGCAACCATAGACAAATTTACAATACGATTCGCAATCAAAAGTAGTCATGCATACATCTTTTTCCATTGCAAATTTTGCATTTACAAAAAAAATAAAAATTTCCCTTATTTTGTTTAGGAACATTTTCAATACTCCGATAAACAAAGCAAGCTGAAATACTTTTGCTATGTGAATATTTCATTGTTTTTATTATGATTTTTTATTGACGTCTAGAAATGTCTAAATTGACAAAACTATTTGGTAATACAAATACAAAATTTTTCTAACACAGTGACATGAAACAAAAAATTTCCCTTTGCGAATATTCGCAAAGCATCCAAGTGGAAACCATAGGTAAAAGGCGATTTTAATAAAGCAATTCACAAATAATGTATCGATCAATACATCGTTGAAATTTCAATCATGAAAATGTCACAAAAGACAGACAAAAAACGTAAAAATAATAAAAGCTTACTAGATATAATTTATCTATTACCAATGGGCCTATCCACACGAGTATTTTTAACAACACCGTAACAACACCATTCTGTATTCACACTGTTGTTATTCTTCTTTATGTATGTGTAAATTTACTTCATTTTTGGGTTGCTTTGTTCACAGTACGAACTACAAGCAGATAAACAATTATTTCATTTTGTGCGTTATACATATGTACATATATTCATATTGTCGTTTTGGACGGATACAATATTGAAAATGGATACAAGAAATGAAAATCAGACACTAACTCCATTTATAATACCAGAAAATAATGCCGCTGTTGCGGCTGTAATGTCATCCGCTGCCGCTTGTTTACTATTTGTGGCTGCCATGGAAGATGAAGAAGAACCAAAACGCAAAAGAAGTTGCTGGGTTAAAGATTATCGCACAACTCGAGAAGCGGTAGGCAACATTCAAAGTTTAATGAAAGAGTTGAAACCTAATTCCGCAGATTACAAAAATTTTTTAAGGATGGATGAAGATTCCTTCAATTTTATACTAAACAAAATTAGAAGTGATATTCGGAAAGAAGATACTAATATGAGAGCCGCAATTAGTGTCGAAGAAAAACTATCAGTTTCATTGAGGTTTCTTGCAACAGGCGAAAGCTACACCGATCTGGATTATAATTCAAAATTATCGAAGCAGTTTCTCTCTGGAGCTATTTTGGATGTGTGTGATGCTATATATAAAAATTTGAAACAGGAATTTTTAAAGGTAATTCATTTTTTAAAGCGACCAACAAAAATTAATTAGTATTATTAATAAAAAATTAATGCAACTTATTATCATTTGTCTCAAATCATCAGTTTCCGACAACAGTAGATGAATGGGAAATAATTGCAGATGCTTTCAGCTTGAAATATCAGTTTCCCAATTGTTTAGGTGCCTTAGATGGAAAGCATATAGCTTTTAGACCTGCAAAACAAAATGCCGCGCTTTACTATAACTATAAGGGATTTCATAGCTTGATATTGTTAGGCCTTGCCGATGCCTATGCAAAATTTATTTATGTTGATGTAGGATGCAATGGACGGATAAGCGATGGTGGTGTGTTGCAGCGATCCAACTTTATGTATGTGTTACAACAACCACAGAAATTCCTTCCTCCCAAAAAATTGGTGGGAAACCAAAGATTGCTGCCACACGTGTTCGTCGCAGATAATGCGTTCCCATTATCGGAAAATTTGATAACACCGTACCCATTTACCACCACCGACGAAAATAAAAAAATATTTAATAGACGGTTAAGCCGAGCCCGGCAAACTGTAGAACGAGCTTTTGGAATAATGAGCAACCGATTCCGGGTCTTCCAAAAACCTATTAATCTTAGGGAAGACAAAGTAATAAAAATTGTGCATTGTTGTTGCGTTCTGCATAATTTTTTAATTTTGCGAAGCCCTTGGTATAATAACTACAATTTTTCTGGGGGAAATCAGGGTAGTCTGACCCATCAAAATACAAGTATGTCTCGTTCCACTACAAACGATGTAAAAGCTGGTGAAGCTGTTAGGAAAAACCAAACGGAATATTTTAATAATGAAGGCAAAATATAATTGTATTTTTCTTAAATAAAACAAGATTTTTTTTATCAATTTTTGAATTTTATTTTACAATCAACAAACATATCCGCCATCGATAACGTGACCTTATTTTCTGAATGGGGTAGCTGAATACAGTTTGGTGGTTTCAAATTTATTATTTCTAATATTTGTATATTTGGCTTCTTTGGTTTCTTTGGCTGTTGTTGGTTGATTTCATCTTGTGGGGTATATATATAATATGGATTATTTTCAAATTCTTCTGGTGAATGAGGAGGGAGGTCTTCAGGAACAAATGGTGAATTATGGTGAAATAATGGAATTTCAGGTGATCGAGTTAAATAGTCTTCAATTGGAGGTGGCTCAGGTAGGTGGTGTCTCGTTGGATATGATAGAAGCAGGTTATTTAGTATTGCAGATGATTGAAGTAAGTTGTCTAAGTCTGGTATCTGAGATGATTGAGATAGATTATCTTTTGAAATATTGAAAAATTGTATAGGTGATGGAGAAAGAGACGTGCTTGAACTATGTTCAAATTCTGATGAGGAATACAATTTATGGAATTGTGACAGGGATGAGGTGTTTATTGTATTACTAGGTTCGCGAAAGCCGCGGATCAGCTGTTGATTTATTTCAATTAATTTATTTTCTTCTTCTATATTTTTGTTCACCAGCATTAAAATTTCTAATTTCACCCGTCGGTAAGCGCTATCAAGTTTTATTTGCTTCATTTCCGTTGCCAAATAGTTACAGAACTCCTCCTCCTTTGATATTGGCTTAGGTTGAATATTCATGCAATGTTTTGCAAAATCTAAAGCTTCAAAAGCCTTGGCTTGAATGTCCTCGTATTTACTTTTCCTTGTCTGAAAATATTAATCAAAATTATATGTTACTTAAACAAACCCATAAATAATGAAAATCATGCAAAATATACCATATTGTATTTATAACAGGTATATATATTTAAAAAAGTATGTATTATATAATATTATATTTAACGTAATGGTAAAGAATATGTTTCTTCTTACCTTTCGGTGACTTCTAGAACCTGAATCTCGTTCCACACCTTCTTCCGCGTTTTCGGTGATAATTCCTATCTGAAAATAAATAAAGCAAATATAACATTTAAAGTTGTATCAAAACAAAATTTTATTCGTCTCTTACATCAGAAAGATCCAAATTGGAGGAGCTGGGTGTGGCATCATTGCTGTGAATAAGGAAAGATAATTCCTTGTAACACCATAATGACGGTTTTATGACGGCTTCAGGGTTTGTGCCACTTTTTTTTGATTTATTTGTTTTGGTTTTTTCCTTCGAGAGTTGACTCTGAAGAGTCCGAATTTTTTTTTTTATTCCTCCAACCGTCAAATTTGTTTTAAATTTCGATAATGCTGCTAAAATATTGTTGTATTTATCGTTTCGCTTTACCCGATTGGTGAAATCCTTTTCCAGCGGTCTATACAGGCACGGATGCTTTTTATATTCGCATATCAATAAGAGCGTTTGCTCCCGCGTCCACTCATCTTGCATTTGAATACTTGTCTCATTATTTTCTTGGTTCTCTGACATTTGGAACAAATACACCACAAATTTCTAATGCAATAAAAATAATAATAATTTATATAAGCATAAAAATTCGCAAGGTTGCAAACATTTTTATTTGCAAATAAATGTCGGTATTTATTTCCAACACAAAAATTTCAAAATTTTATCAATTAATATGTCTGTCAATAATCAGAAATATTATAAACACATAATAAACACTAAAAAAATGTTCCACAAAAAAAAATGTATCAAAGCAAAATATTTATATACAGGGTGACTGACACGAAGTGTTACCAATTTCAGACTGTCATTGCTGTCAAACCAGTAATGACAGAGCACTCAAATTTACACTAATGACAGTGCATTCCATTGTTTACAAGCGTACAAAAGCATTTTAGTGGGAAATATTCAGAAAAAAAGTTATCCGCAATGGAATTCAAGCGTAATAGTGTGATTGCTCACGAAAGTGGCGATTTTCCGAATTTGGTTTTCTCCGATGGGTCACCGTTCGTTATTGAGCAATATGTGAACAAGCAAAACGACCGGATTTACTTGCCCGGCCATTCTACTGAAAATTTGGACCAACGGATTGCCACTCGAAACCAAGCGCCGCCGATGGTGATGGTTTGGGCCGCCGTAACGGTCGAAAGCCGTTCACCGCTCGTTTTTTGGACCGTGGCATCAAGATAAATGCTCAAATTTATCGGGATCATGTGTTGCAGGGAGCGTTGAAGCCTTGGGCACAAAAACATTTCGGCCGCATAGCCTGGACATTTCAACAGGACTCGGCGCTGAGTCATAAAGCGCGCGTCAATCAAGATTGGCTGAGAAACAACGTTCCTCGGTTCATTTCCACTGCCCAATGGCCACCAAATTCACCGGATGCAAATCCGCTAGATTTCTCGGTTTGGGGTATTTTGAAAAGCAAGGTTGGGACAAAAAAATACCAAAGTGTCGATCATCTCAAGCAAGCGCTTCGCCGGGAATGGGCCAAACTACCGCAGAGCCACTTTCGTGCTGCATGCTATAGCTTTGTCGGCCGTTTGAAGGCTATAATCGCGGCTAAGGGTGGCCAAATCGAAAACTGCTAATGCAATTCGAAAATTTAAATATTTGTGAACATTTTTTACTGTGACTCAATAAAATTCATCAAAAAATAAAAATTCTGTGGCGTTTTGTTTTGGTAACACTTCGTGTCAGTCACCCTGTAATTCACAAACTGAAAATTCTTAAAATTTCAAAAAAAAAAAAATGTCTGCCACCAAAAAAATATTTACTCACCTCTAATTCGCAAAATCAAAAATAATTCGCTTCAGCACAGCTCAAAAAATACAAAAATACGTGTCAATGCACATTCAATTTTTTTTTATTTATTTAATTTTATATTTGTATTAGTGTGTAACAACACGAGAATATCAGAAATTTCATAATGCAAAAGTGCATTACAAATCCCCACCACAAATTTAGGTTTGTAGGCAGAGAGGTAAAGAAACGAGGGTGAATACGGTTGTTAAAAATACTGGTGTGGATAGGCCCAATTACAATGTTTCCATGATAGAGTTTAACCTAGGTTCAACTCGGTTTATGTGCATGGAAACGCGTATTAGGGTAGAGTTTCGTTAAATCCAAATAAACTCGACGAATCTAGTTCTTTTGAGATAGGTTCTATCTGTCAAAGTTTTGTTTTTGAAAATGGCGTCTCGAGTATTGTGGAACGAAGATGAATGTAAGCTGTTATTTTCAATTTTTGAGGAGAAAAATATTTTAAAGTTGATGGACGGTAAAAAATACAGGAAAAAAGAATTATATAAAATTGTGGAAGCAGAATTTATAAAGCGTGGAGTGCTGGATAAAAATTTCGATCAAATCGAAAATAAATGGAAAAATTTAAAAAAGTGTACATAATAACAAAGAAAAAAAATTATATTAGTGGAGAACCAAGAAACACTTCGATGAAATAGACAAAATTTTAGGAAGAATGCCTAGTTCACTCAATTTAGAAAATTCGATTGATTCAAGCAGAATAAATTCTGGTTGGTATTATCTATAAACAATTAGTAATCCAAATTTTGTTGAAACCTAAATTCCTTTAAATTGATTTATTGCGTATTTTTAGAAATAACGAATGTTAATATTAACCGGCAGTTCGAAGATACGTTCGAAGAAATAAGTGAATCAAGAACTTCTTCAAACAAACGCCGAAAAAAAAATTCTTTACAAGATATCACTATTGAAATTTCAAATGAGAACAAAAAATTGCAAGAAGGGTTCGTGGAGGAACAGAAAAAGTTGATTGAATATGAATTTAATTTATATTCGAAAAAAGAAGAAGAACTTCAAGAGAAATTTCTCTCTGAAAGTAAAAAAATGTTTGAATAAAGTAAAAAGTCATTCTTGAATGAAATAAATAAATTGCTGTCTCAAAACGTTGTTACTTGTGAACTAAATAGTAATGGCAATATGGCTAGCAATGACGAATTTATCCTTCCAGCATGGTCGAATCCAATACCTACAGCACGGATGAATTCAACACGTCCAGTGACGGATTTCAAATCGAATATTTGATTGAAGACTAATTAAAGAATTTATTAATTTTGAGAAGTAATAATGTTATTTGAATTTTGAAGTGTAGGTTAAATGTTTAATTATTAACTTTACGTTAATTTTGTCTGTGGAATTATAAATTATTTAGGCTGTGAAATAAAATGAAATTTTAATATGTTTATAATAGGTCCAGTGACATAGAAGCATTTATTTATTTTTATAAAAAATTAATGAAATAAAAGTTTTATTATTAAACTATGAGGATGATTTATTTATTTTAATATTCAAAAATGTTTACTTCGTAGAAGTGGATAATTTTGCGCCATATAATTTTTAATATGGTCTTGAATTTCATTTGCCGAGGAAGATGCCTGAGAGCTATTTGCATTTTGAGGTTGAGGATATAAGATGCTGGTTTCTGCAAGGTCAACATTCCAATTTTCTTGTATGGGAAGTTTTGCCTTTTCTGCAATATTATGCAATACACAACAAGTTGCTACAATTTTAGGAACTAGGGATATGTCAGCATCTATCTTTTTCTGAAGAATCCTCCATCTGCTTTTCAGGCGGCGAAATGCATTCTCAACAACAATGCGCGCCTTATTCAAATACACTCCAAACGATTCCTCCTCTTGAGTAGTTGCTGATACATACCCTTTCATGAGCCAATCTTGTAAAGGATATGCTGAATCTCCAATTAAAAAAGCTTTTATTTCCTTTCCATTAATTATTTCGGATAGCTATTTAATAAAATAAAAAAATGTAAACTTTTTATAAAAACTTATTACAAGTAATATACCATTGGATAGTTGTTAATATGTTGATATAAGAAGGAATCTTTAAGAACTACGGCATCATGAGTACATCCGGGATGCTTCACGGTGATGTCAATAAAACTAAAAGAATTTTTTAATTTTACATAAAAGTTTATATAATGCGATAGCAACTTTTTTATCTACCGCTAATGGCTCTCGCACACAAAAAGGATCTGGACGCAACTCTGGCTCCAATTTGTTGCACAGATAACGAAACGTAGCAAGATCGACTCGAAAATTTTCTACCCACTCATCAAAATTTTCACTATTAACACTATTATCCCACCAGTCGCTACTCCGTTTTTTCATCCAAATTTTTGGCGTCTTACGTTTTTTAGGGTAATGTATTGCTAAAACATTGGAAATATTGTTCATCGATATATGCCTAAATAATTTCCTCGCAACACTAAGTCGAATACGAAGTCGTTTTAAAAACACTTTCCTTCTCTTTTTCATATTCGACACATAATTTTTCATTAAAATTTTACACATGTTTTCATTATTTTGAGCATGGGCTAAATATAACAGTTTTATTCTTTAGTTGATGTTCATATTTAAGTTTAAGTTGCCGCTCAATAATACTTAAATAAGAACTTACACTTTAAATTAAATTAATTATTTTTTTTTCACAAAAACCCCAAATCATAAACAAAACTCTCGCTGTCAACAAAATACCGAAATGTCAAAACGAAATAAAAAAAAATATTTTTGTTTGTTTGTTTTTATTCGGATCTGTCATCTTAACTCTGTTCATAGAAACGGTTCGGGTTAGCGCCGCCATGTTTTCAACTCAACGAAACCTAAACCTATTTGAACTCGGTACATGGAAACATGGTATAATAATAAAAGCCCAGCACCCGAATTCCGGTTCGATGGCAAATTTATCATATGGGTTTTATTCGTATAAAAAAACCTAAAGGTATAAAAACTCAGGAAATGCGATTCCGGTTTGATGAGTGAGAAAATAAAACCCATAAAGAATGTCAAAAACCCAGGAAATATTTTTCTATGAGAAGTGTTTTATGTAGATGATATAACATTAGTTGATGGACAATGAGTAATAAATTGTTTGTAATTTTTAATCTTTAGAACCCAGAAAGAAAATATAGGTATCTAAAATTATTGTTGTGTGTCAAACTTATCAAATAAAGATTATATGGCCCGAAAGGGACGCAATTTTTTATAAGTTTTTTCCAAGAATTATCACACAAGATAACAAATTTCACCAATTTGCAATATTCACACGAGTAGGTAAAAATGGGCCTAATATAAATATGGGCCGCCGTAATAAATTCTCACTGTTGATAGACTAAACACACACAAATATGGAACGCGGGGAGCGAAAAGCAATTGCATGAATTTTGTAAACAAAAACACAAAACAATAAATAACTATTTAGAACATAGTTTTCTTAATTTGATTATTTTTTCCATACATTTTTGGTACACCTAATTATATAAAAAGCATAACAATATGAACAGTCAGTTTAAAAAAATAAACATAATTTGATAGAAAATTTTGTTTTTACAACAAAATAATGTCGAAACATAATACAGTAAACCAAATAACGCATGCTATAATATTTTACTATAATTGAAACTCGTCTGCAATACGGGAATCGGGATTTTGATGAGTATGTGAACTGACTAGTCGAAAAAAAAATTAAATCATTTCTCATTATCATTTGCCATAGAACCGGAATTCGGGTGCAGGTCAGTCGGTCACTGATTCCGTAACGCTCAATGCATAGGTAGTAGGTACTATGATTTAAAAATAAAAATTAAAAAATTAAAAAAAAATATTTGAAAGAACGGCAAAATTAAAAATGATCATAGCAATCATGATTCAGAATAAAAAATTGGAATCAAAACAAATCGCTGAATTCAACTTTAATCGCTATTTTTCAGTTCTATAACGCTTATTCAGATATCCAGATTTTCTGTTCTATTAAAATTCTAAATAATTTTCATCAATTATCCTGTAAGTACTTATCAATTCAAATTTATGTCGAGCAGAAGACAATTGATTACCTTTATTACAGTTTCAATTTCAATAATCTGAATTAAAATCTAAATCTTTATGTCGCATTATCCCGTTCACGAATTTCTTCTCAAGTAAAGATCAAAATTGAACCAAACCCACAGCAAGGCCAACTACTTAACGATGAACGATACTTTACTCGCAATGTTGTATATAAAGAAATTTTGTAAATATTTTGTAATTAATAAATCATACTTATGACCAAATTGAATAAAATTAAATCAGATAATCATGTACTATCATGTACTAAAATTGAATTGATCATAATTCTCATTGAACTCATTCAAAAGACATTTTACAGCAAATTTCAAAATATTTTAGATCCAAGAGACACTCTGACCTATTTTGGTAGTAACATACATACAAATCGGACAATTTTATCGCGTTAAGGTGCTGCACCTGCAGTGTACGATCTATTTTGGCAGCACACTGTTTTAAACAAAATTCATGTGACGGACCTTTATATTATAGATAGATTTTTGAACAAAGAAAACGGGCGCCGAAGGTGCCCCAGAACAACCTAGTTTTTAAATATTGACTATTCAAATGACGTATTACTGTGGGTTTCCACTTGGGATGCCTTTGCGAATAATCGCAATCTGTTTTAAATTTTTTCACACGGATAGTATACATTGAAAAAAATACATATCGGTATATAAATTTGTCTACGCAACCAAAGGCAAATTTACAATACTATTTGCAATCAAAAGTAGTCATGCCTACATCTTTTTCCATTGCAAATTTTGCATTTACAAAAAAAAACTAAAAATTTCCCTTATTTTGTTTAGGAACATTTTCAATCCTCCGATTAACAAAGCAAGCTGAAATATTTTTCCTATGTGAATATTTTATTGTTTTTATTATGATTTTTTATTGACGTCTAGAAGTGTCTAAATTGACAAAATTATTTGGTAATACAAATACAAAATTTTTCTAACACAGTGGCATGAAACAAAAAATTTCCCTTTGCGAATATTCGCAAAGCATCCAAGTGGAAACCATAGGTTAAATCAAATTAGTATGTTTCCGGTCACTTGGAAACTTTGAAGTCCCAAACCTCACAAACCCAAAGGCGACTATTTGACTGTGATTTTTTGTGCGAGTTTTGATCCACACACTTTTTTTTTCGTTGTTGCACTATTTTTTATATGATTAAGTTGGTCGTCTGCGAATATGTTGCTTAAAATTAAAAATATTTTATCTTGGTGGCATTTTCCATTCGATCAATTTGTGTTATTTGATTGGCGGAAAAGTGTGAATCTAAAAATTTGCACAACAAATCACAGTCGAATAGTCGGCTTAAACAGTTTTAGGCCTGATCTTTGCCACTATACATTTTTCTAGGATTGCATAGGTTAATGAAAATAAAATTTTCTTCACTAGTTAATTAAAATTGAAATTCAAATACATATTAATAATTTGTTGTTTAAATTTTTTTTTCAATCTACAAATTTTTGTTTAACTTCATTATAGAATAAGCATTTCGCTACAAAATTATGGTCCAAGTTACAAATTTTCATAATAAAATGCACATAATCCAAGCACTTTAGCACTTTCAATAAAACATGACAACTAAAACGAAAAGCACCCTCGCGAAGAAACTTTTCGTTAGCCGTGGTTCATAAAGCATAATGTAGCATAATTTAGTTTAGTCAGAAATTTAGTCGAAAAATTCAACATGTACAAAATAAAAAATTAAATCTACCTTATTTACTAACGTAAAAGAAAGTAAAATTTGTTAAACCAAATTTTCACCAATTGAGAAAAATTTAGAGACACCCTAAAAAACCGTGGCCGAAAAACCAGTTGGTAATTATAAAAATCAAAATATTTTTTAAATCCAAACCATATAAAAAAAATTAAGTTTTATTAAACGAAAAATAAAATAAAATTATTTTATTCATTTTGTCGATTAATGGTAAGTATGACTTTTCCAAGAGCACCGATTTTTAGAAAGTCAGTTGAAGAAAACTGGTGTAGTGAAGCCGAGCGGCTAGCATTCACTACTTTTATTATTATTAGGAAAAATTCCACCGTTTATTTATTAAATTGTATACACTTATTTATTTATTATAATTTTAAGTTGTATTACATAATAACATTTAGTTATTTAATATAATTTTAAGTTAAATGTTTTATTTATTAATTATTTTATTTTATACATTTCACTTTGGCGTTTTACACCAGACTAAATACCAAATTTTTTAATTCTTTATTTTAATCCAAAAAATCTTCATCTAACAATAATGGAAGAAAGTGGTGAATATAATCTATATGTGTTAACAGGGCTAAACACCGAATAGCTAAATAGGTTATACACCACACCTCCCTCCATAAGACAAAAGTTATTACAAACTTTTGCTTCAAGCTTATCTAGTTACATTTTTTTTTTCTTACATTTCTTCGTTACCCAAATTATTCTTATTTCTTATTTTTTTTCTTTTAATCTAGCTAACTTAATGTTATATAATAATTCATATAATTCCATTTACGTTAGATTTAGTACATAAAATATATTTATTAAATTTATTTATTTATAATTTTTTTTTCAGTTTTTTTTGTTTTTTTCGTTTTTATTTTTAAATTTTTTTATTTTTCTTAGTGTATACATATAGTTTATATTTAAGATTAACAGTAGTTACAATGTAATTCATATTTAGTTAATGTTTTTTTTTTTTAAT
This sequence comes from Tipula helvola, assembly GCA_963556165.1. NCBI lineage: Eukaryota > Metazoa > Arthropoda > Insecta > Diptera > Tipulidae > Tipula > Tipula helvola. The sequence continues at coordinate 295,271,478 of OY744481.1, read as the reverse complement.
TTTATTTTTTATTTTTATTTATTTATTATCAAATTCAATATGTAGAATTTTTCTTTTAGTTTGATGAATAATAAGGTATTTTGCATATAAATATAACATGTATGTAATATCTATGGTGGTTTAAATATTTTTAACCGGTTATTGTGTATTATTTTGACTGCTCGGCCGACTTTGATTTTTGAGTTCTCGTTGGAAACTATGTCCTCGACGGTATATGGTCCAAGCCATAGTGGAGCCAGTTTACCTGTGGCACCATCATTTTTTAATAATACCAGATCCCCTCTTTTAAATTCAACTGGATTCCTGGTTTTTTCATAATAATGCTTATTTTTTTCTTTAGCCTTTATTAAGTTATTTCGTACAATAGTAAATGAGTTTTGCAACTTGAATTTTAGGTCATGATAATAATCGTCAATAGTATAAATAGGCTCAGGATCCTTACTTATAGACGTAGGAATATTTGGTTTAAAACCGTAGATTAGCTCATATGGCATGTAAGACGTAGTTGAATGGGGTGTAGTATTGTAAGAGAAGGTTAAATAGGGTAACCAAGTATCCCAATTCAAAGGATCGTCTTGTGAGAAATTACGCAACTATTCACCTAGCGTTTTATGAAATCTTTCCAAAGACCCGTTACTCTGGGGATGATACGCGGTTGTGGAAAGCTTTTTAATTTTTAATAGTTTACAAACTTGACTGAAAACTGAACTCATGAAATTTGATCCTTGGTCGCTTAGAATTTCTTCGGGGATACCATACACACATATAAATTCTTCTACCAGAATTTTGGCGACTGTCTCTGCATCTTGACTGGTTATAGCTTTGGCTATAGAAAATTTAGATAGATCATCTTGAATTGTTAATATATATTTATTGTTCCTGTGTGAGGATATCATCGGACCCACTATATCAATGAATATTTTCTGGAAACTTTTGGTAGACGTCGTAGTGATTTTCATCGGTTCTTTTGTGTATTTAGAATGTTTATTTATTTGACAGGATTCACAAGAAAGAATGTAATTCTTTATGGTGGTATACATATTTGGGAAATGGTAATACTGGTTAATGCGATGATAGGTTCTATAGAACCCTTGATGACCACCCAATGGCGATACGTGAAAATCATGTAATAACTGATTGATTTCGTTTTCGTTAGTGATAAATTTTATTTTGGGGTTTGACTCGTCTGATTGGTCATGATTAGCAAAACTGTCGTTATGAGAAATTGGTAAATTTAATGTAGAGGCACCTTCCTTTGGAGGTGTTATAATATTTTCATCATGATAGGGAAAATTTGATATCGGATTTTCAAATTGACTTTCCGTGTCTGGTTCTAGGTTTTCAGGGCAAATTATATCAGGCGTTTTTTCAATTTGGTTGTTGGCGGTGGTATCTAGCAAATTTTCGTCTGACTGTCCATCTATACATTGGTTACGAAATTTTGATCGAGTAATTGCACTGCACTCAACGATTTCGCTTAATGCTTCGTCGGAGCTTGCTAATTTTATTCGGCTCAATGCATCAGCGTTTTTGTTTTGGGAGCCGGGTTTATATTTTATAACATACGTGTATTCATCGAGTAATATCCTCCAGCGCATAAGTCTGGATGTCGGGTTCTTGAGATTGCAGAGCCATATAAGTGGCTTATGGTCTGTGATAACTTCAAAAGTTCTGCCATATAAGTATTGGTGGAAATGCTTCACCGACCAGACTATGGCGAGAAGTTCCTTTTCTATTATAGGATAATTCAGTTCAGCCTTGTTTAAGATACGGCTTGCATATGCCACAGGTAAATCAATGCAATCGGTGGGTTGCGATAATACGGATCCAATAGCAAATTCACTAGCATCACAAGTCAGTGTAAACATTTTACTAGGGTGTGGCGACTGTAATATAGGTTCGTTCAATAATGCTTGTTTTAAAATTTGAAAAGCATCTTCGCACATCCCATTCCAAATAAATTTGCAATTTTTTTTTAAAAGACTGGTAAGGGGTTGGGCGATTCTAGAAAAATGTGATATGAATTTACGATAATACCCTACAAATCCTAAAAATGATTTTACCTCTGTCGTATTTGTTGGTCTGGGGAAATTTTGAACAGCACATACTTTATCTTCATCGGGCTTGATACCATTTGGAGTCACAATGTGACCTAAATATTTGATTTCGTGGCGTAAAAAATGACATTTAATCGGATTTAATTTTAAATTGGAATCTCTAAATCTTTGAAGCACGCTCGCTAGCCTTTTGTTATGCTCTATGAGAGATGATGCGAAGACAACTAGATCGTCCAAATACACAAGACATTTAAAATTATTCAATCCGCTTAATATACAGTTCATAGCTCTCTGGAACGTCGCAGGTGCTCCTTTCAGCCCGAAAGGTAGTCGTAGAAACTGATAGTGACCTTCATCCGTGCTAAAAGCAGTTTTAGGTCTATCGTCCTCTTCTAAATTGATCTGATGGTAGCCGCTGTACAAGTCCAATGTTGAAAAATACTTGGCATACCCAAGCATGTCCAGAATATCCGATATATTTGGAAGTGGAAATACATCGTTAACGGTGGCTTCATTCAACTTGCGGAAGTCGATTACTATTCGCCACTTTTTTTCACAGGAGTTCGATTTTTTTGGTACCGCCAATAATGGAAAATTCCAAGGACTATTGCTATTTTCTATTATTTTGTTTTCTAATAGTTCATTTACTTGTTTTTGAATTTCACTTTTTATTGTTTGTGGTTGACGATATTGTCGAACATGAATTGGTACTAAATTGGATGGAGTTTGGATTTTGTGCGTGACTATATCAGTAGCAGTTAGCGTGTCGCCAGATAGATGAAATACGTCACTATATTGATTTATAATAGAAACAATTGATGCATATTCTTCTTTGTTAAGATGATCTAAGATTAATTGGGACCTTAAAATGTCGTTACGTTTTTCGATTTTATCAGACCACTTTTGCAATTGCTGAATGTTATAATTATGAATTGGTTCTACCGTTAATTTGAAACTATTTAACTTCTGCCTTTCCTCAGATATGTTTAAAATTGGAATAACGGCGAGTTGATTCTTTATTCTGTAGATACCATTGGGTAAAAATATGGCAGGAGCTATTTCTTGCGAAAAACAAATAAATTCAGTTTCGTTAGGATAATCGATTTTCAATGGTATCGTCTGCTCAGCACGAGGAGGAATTTCTAAAGATTCGTTACAATATATGTTAATATTGGATTGTAATTTTAGCGAAACAATTTCGTCTGGAAATGGTATATTTACTACGTAGTTTGAATAATCTATAGTGCAGTTGAATTCATTAAGAAAAGTTTGACCTAAAATACCGGAACTATTCATTGGAAATGAATCATCTACGATTTGTAAAATAATAGGAATTTTTTTAGAATTTGGAAGGATAATCGAAGCATCGCATTCAGCAAAGGTTTCTACCAAATCTTGTGAAATACCCTTTAGTTTACATTTCATAGCCTTATAAACTATTGTGTCTGGTTTAAGCATACTTTTCTTGATAATGCTTACGTCTGCACCCGTATCGACTAGAAAGGTTATATTTGGAAACTTGGAAATGTTTAAATTTAAATTAAGGTATTTGTTGTTAGCAATCGAATTTTGATTTGAGACAGTAAATATATTATTTTGGATTTGTTCGACAAATCCTGTGGTACTTTCTTCTAATTCATTGGAACAATTTATCATAGGGAGACACTCTAGCTGTCGTTGACTCTTGTGGGAGCGCCTCGATTGGGCCTCAAGGGTCTGGACTCGTTTTCCGACATAGGATTTGTATTTTTCTCGCTATCGTCTTGAATTTTACGTTCCCTTTCATTTTTTTGTTTAAGAAAGCATTGATCGATTTTGTGACCATTTCGATGACAATATCCACATCTATTTGAATTAATAATATTTATGGATGGTTGCATCTTAACGTTCGATTCGAGGTTTTGTTGCTGTTCATTGTTCTTGGCTCTACGAAAACATTCGCTAATTTTGTGTCCGGTACGACGGCAATAGTTGCACCTATTTGGAGTGGTATTCCTCATTGAAGAACTCGGACGAACATCAGGTTGTAATGATAACTGGGAGTACATTTTATTTGATAATTCTTCTTCGCATGCGCGATTTATGGATTCCGATAATCCAGTAAACCGACAGGCTTTCACAATATTTTTAATTTTTGGGTCTAACCCTTCTTGGAAAGATTTTAAAGCGATATTCGCATTTAGCTTTCGTATAACTTTAGCAGATTCTTCTCCTTCCGAGGTAATGCAAGCTTCGTACGTACATCTTCATTCTTTGTTTGACGTATTGTTACTAATTCCATTAGTAAATGTCCAATAGAACGAGTTTCTTTGAATTCGGTGTTCAAAATTGTTTTAAGCTGATCCCAAGTTTTTATGTCGGTATATTTTATCAAATCATAAGCTTTACCTTCTAACTTTAAAGTAATTATCGAAAGAAAATTTGAAAGATCATCTTGTTGAACAGTTTTATGAGCCAGATCGACACTAGCAAAAAACTTATGTAGTTCTCGTGAATTACCGGAAAATTTTGGTACCAACTTTAATATAAACTTTGGATCTAATTTAGACATTTTCACAGATTGTAATTTATCAGGCAAATTAACAGAATCAACTTGGTTCACAAGTAATGATTGGACTGGTTTTACAATTGTGTTATCACTTCGGGATTGACCTACGGTATCTAATTTAATTTTATTTTCTTGTACTTTCGGTTCGTCTTTACGCGGTTTCGTTCGATTTTCAGATTTTTCAATTGATATATGACGTAAGTGTAGGAATGATGCGTCATGCGGGGTGTCTGAATCCGATGAAGACATAAGAAAAATTAAATAAACATTCGCTATTGTATATCGATAAGCATAATAAAATTAATAAGAGATGGCTGAATTCTTATAGATACAATACCAGAATATACGGAAAGAAAAATCAAATTCGTTAAAACGTCAAAACGAGAAAAAAAATAATTGAACGAGTTTCTATGCAAAGTACCTTACGTCACAATATATATATATATATATAATTATTTAAATAACGTAAAATTTTAATAACATTATAATTTAAGAATGAAATGAAATTATTAAACTTACTCAATGGAAATTATGATGACTTGCAATTGTTGAACGGCATTGTTGTTGTATATGAGTGTGTTGATTCCAAAATATTTAGTTGAATGTGAGCAGCTTATTATTGATTGCATATACCATTAGTATTGATTATACAGGAACAGACTGAATGAAATATTGGCGCAGTTGTATTGGCTGTTGCATCTTTATTTATTTGTTTTAAGTGTTTTGATGATGGTATATAAAAGATGAATGTTGATTGAGGCTGAATGTTACAGTACTTTAACAATTGTTAATGTGTTATTGTAGACCACATGATTAATAACATTGATGAAAATTTTATACTTTTATTTTGTTTTTTAATTTTTTTTTACAATGACTTCGAGATTCCGTATTTAATGGCACTTGTTCAATTGATAAAAATTATCGAACCACCTTTGGAATTTTCTCGATAGCTGAATAAACGGTTTTTCGTTTAATAAATTAAATTATTATATTTTTCATTTTAAATTACACTTTTTTTTAAATTTACGTGTCCGTTAGGATTATTTCACATTAAATCGATTAAAGTCGATTATTTAATTTAGTTTTTATTTTATTCATTTTATTATTATTAGATGTAACTTTGGAATTGTTATTGAATTATTAGAACAATAATTTGTTCCTTTTGTTTTATCACTTTTATTTATATCGGGAAAAAAATATCGTACGATTTTTATAAATACGATAATCTTACTGTATTAACGTACGTTTTTTTTTTTTATGTACGATAATCTTACGGTATCAACGTACGATTTTTTATTTTTATTATCATCGTATGATTTATTGTACGGAAGCGCATTTTTCTTTACAAAAAATGCATCCCTCCGCTGCCACCAAATGTAGTGAAGCCGAGCGGCTAGCATTCACTACTTTTATTATTATTAGGAAAAATTCCACCGTTTATTTATTAAATTGTATACACTTATTTATTTATTATAATTTTAAGTTGTATTACATAATAACATTTAGTTATTTAATATAATTTTAAGTTAAATGTTTTATTTATTAATTATTTTATTTTATACATTTCACTTTGGCGTTTTACACCAGACTAAATACCAAATTTTTTAATTCTTTATTTTAATCCAAAAAATCTTCATCTAACAATAATGGAAGAAAGTGGTGAATATAATCTATATGTGTTAACAGGGCTAAACACCGAATAGCTAAATAGGTTATACACCACACTGGCTTTACTCAAAAAATAAATTGTTTTGTTTGCAATTACCTACATTTATGTCGATTAATGCATTTTCTACGCATTTATTTAATTTACCAGTCGCCTGAGAATCAGATTGTTTAAAATTTATTCTGCTTTTTTAGTGGGTAGGAAAATGGGTAACAACTATAATTGCAAAAAAAAATTTCATTTTTTGAATTGTGCAGGTTTTCTTGAACACTATCGTAGTGTGAAATATTTGCGAAATGGGGTAAAATGAAGATCAGTTCAACACATCTATCACCCCCTGTTGATTAGTGCAGAATCTATGGAATACCCACCTTTCATGCCAGAAACTGGTTTACACAAAACGGGTCTTTAGCCGTACGTCTTCGATTTGGCTACTATTGCGTAAATTGGAACGGTAAAAGTGAACTGCGAAAGAGTTGAGAGTGCCTTGAGTCCCAGAAAAGATTGCATAGATTATATGTATTTAAAAAATAAAATAAAAAAGATCAGTTCAAAACGATTTCTTTTAACTGTATTGCAAATACATGTGTTACCGCTATCTATTAAACCCACATCCTTACAATGTTCGCCGTTCTGATCTGATGTTTTACTATTCCTTAAGGACGTAACATAATTTCGGAAGGTTGGCTAGGTATTTAGGAATTCAAATCAATCGGATTGGAATGATATTGATAATTCATTAAAATAACTTTGGTAAAGCTGTTCAGATTTGTTTTACTATTTTTATCACTATCACTATCGGTTAATTAAGTTAGCTTAATAGGTTTACTCCCCAACCACAACCGATTCAGATCTGGCTTCTCAATTAGCCCAGCTATGTTATGCCATAATTATTTGTATGATGAAATTGTCATCGACGGTTGTTTCATTTACGGTTTCTATAGCATTTTGTTTTCAAAAACCCAACAACTGTGCAGATAAAATAGGTCATCGAAAAAGTTTGTGGCATTTTTCCAATAGATGGCTTTCAGGCCATATTATAGAGCATTTAATCAGTGAACAAATTTAAAATTTCGATTTTTTGTTTATTTTTCGCTTCTCTCCTTTGTTTAGTTGTTTATAAATAAATTTTTGTTTCCTCTCTTTAGAAAAGAAATAAGTCGATCGCTATTTCATACCCTTGCCCAAGAATGATATATTACAAGATTGTCCAACTCTTATGGAGAGTAAACATGCTGGTCCCTACGCTTTATTTTCTCTTTGGATTTTTATTTTCTCATTTGCATTTATATACTATACAGCATTGATATTAAATATTGCACTGAAACGCATCGTTTTGCTTTCATCACACTATGAACAGAACGTTTATTTTGATTTTGACTGTAGAACACACAAAACTAAAATAAATTGTATGATGATTCTGTGTGAGTGCAACAAATGTTTAATACTATGGAAAGTAAAAGAAAGATATATATAATAGCACGTGCACTAGTATTGATCATACGTTTTTGATTTTGTATTTCATTCATTCATTCAATCAAGCCGATTAAAAGAAACGAAATGATAGTTGAACCAGCTATGAGTGAAATAAAATTGTATTACTATACGACAAAAAAGAAAGATATAGAGACTGGTCCCTACGCTTTATAAAATTCGAAAAAAAAAGAGTAACGTTTTTAGAGTTGAATAATCTTGTAATATATCATTCTTGCCCTTGCCTTTGTTTTTTATACGAGGAGAGATTTTTTGTTTGTTATTCTTTTGTTGATTCTTTGTTTTTTATACGGGGAAAGTAATAAATTCTTTTTTTTTGGTTTCCTTCGCAGAGAGAGAGATTAACCTTAAACCCGTGTGTATATGTTTTACAACTTAATTCCGTGTTACGGGAAATAGAATACCTCAATATTAATTTTCATTAAATGTAGGGATAATGCTTTTTCTTAAATGATTTTGAATTATGTGTACTTAGTTTATTTATAAAATGATGCAATGATTAACAAAGTTAACCTTAAAACCATGTTTGGGGAACTGTATTCTCCAAAACACGGTTTGAAGGTTAAAGAAGGGAAAGAAAAATGAATTTAAACACTGCATTTAAAAGGTGACAACCTATAGATTATTAAAAAAATAAGCATTGTGGCATTTATTAATTCAGTCGAAAGTAATTGCGTTTTGAAACTTAGCCAAAATTCTGAAAAAATTCGCTATATTTTACAATATCACTTCGACTAAGGCTGTAACGTTTCACAGGCTTGTGTGGTGTTTAAAGTGAAGATGAATGGATGAAAGCCACACATATTTTTATTGGCCCGGTAAAATTTTAGAATGCTTGGTTGGGAAGTTTTGTTGCATCCACCGTATAGCCCGGTTACGCTCTCTGCAAAACTCAAAAGAAAAATTTGTTTGAATTTTGTATGGAAAAACGCCACCACAATTTTCTTTGACCCTTATTTTGCAGCTATGGTATATACATATATATTGCAGACGATAACCTATATAATGTAGCCGCTCTAAAAAGATTGCAAAATCTGCTTTATAGCTGCAACTGGGCAGTTAGCTGCATTTTTGAAAGCACTCCCAATCTAAACTTCGGATCTCAGTATTGTGCTCACATTAGACTGTGAATTTCCTTATCACCAAAATTCCCATCAGTTTCGGCAAAATCAATTTTTGACTGCATAACGTACCGTAAGGGAAAATCAATTCCACCCGCGTAAGTGCCTTTTTAATGTGTTTTTGAATTTCATATGTCAAGAGACTCGTTTAATAAAGTTTTGTTTAGTAAACTTGGAAGGGGGAGAGTCAATGAATGGAAATTCTGAACTTACGCCGTAAAATTTAGACTTAATATACTTAATGTTGATTATAATTGTGTTGTGCTGCTAACTGTCGACTGCTTAGGTGTCTGTAACCGGGTTGATTCCCCCCTTACTAATAAAGTGTGCATACATAAAAAGAAAATAAACAGTGATAAATATGGAAATCAAAGAGGAAGTTTGTAGTTCTATGATTTGTTTTAAAGTTTGAATAATCTACTTCACTATTTCCTGACTTTTCAAAAATGTAGAAGGCATAAGTAAAACGATTACGTATGTGAAGAACGATCAATATTTCACAAAAATTTAATTCATTAAAAATTCTGTTTTAAACACAGAAATGGTTCTACAAATTCTTCTTCGACAAATTATTAATCCTTATTGGAAAACCTTTTTAGCCAATTTTTTTTTTATATTACATAAAATCTCGATTATGTATTTGGATTTAATAATCCTTCTGAGAAAATTTCGATTTACAATCTATACACAGTTCTTACAAAATATATGTAATATGTAATGTGAAAAGGGTTAATCTTCTTTATGGTACATGAAAACAAAATTGTTCACATTGATAATACATTAAGCGATAAAATCCACAAATATTTTATTTTAAATAAAATTTAATTTTGATTTTTTTTTACTGTCAAAATTATGTTTTCATTCTACTTCAACAAACAGTAATATGGGAAAAGGGCAATGAAAAAAAATTCTTAGAACGAATATCCCCAATTGTTTTAAATCCAAATAATGTAACTTTAAAAAGGTCAAATGCCATATTGCCATGTAAACTAATGGATTTTTTAGCAAACGAAAGGAAACTAAAGTATAACGTTTCCTGGATATTTACTTAGTGAAATTAAAACTGAAGGGTTTCATTTAATCATTTATGTAAACAATGGTGTATTCTTCCTACGTCCTACCTATTAAAAGATTTTAATTGGAAAGAAAGATATCCTACCTTAAAAATATCTTCAAGCGGCTATTCTTTTTCCGAAAATATTCAATTTTAAGCCAATTAAACGAAATTCAAATAATCGATTTTAATCTGTAATACTTGGTAAATATGTATAAAGCAATTAATAATTAAAAAAGTTGTTTTTATGTTGTTTTTTTGCTACTTATGGCACCTCTGCATAAATGCGTACCTTTTTTTGTGGATGGGATAGCTTTTCCAAAATAAATAATTAATTGTTCTCTTCACATCTAATCCATTCTTAAATTTAAACGACGGTCGGCTTTAGACGTTGCTCTCTTATATCTAAAATATAATTAAATTCTAAATTGATCCTAACGGAATAACGACGACGATTATCAATTTAATTAACAGGTAATAAAAATGCGTTTAATTAATTAATTTTTCGGCCCTGTTGCCGGGAACTAGTTAATTAATGAACACGATGAATTAAACGATCAACATTTAAATTCCAAATTTAATACTTTAGAATTTTTTCTGTCCAAACTCCGACCGTGTGTAGACCTGTAATGTCACCATTTTGCCCATTTTATCGTCCCTGTACATTGTTGACAATAAAGTATTGATACGATTTTTTTTAGAAACCTACGAGCAAATGCTCACTTTCTATTAGTTGCAGAGACCAAACCAGTTTCAGTACTCCGGCTTAGCCGTGTATTTTTTGAAATTGCTTAGGATGGAAGTGTTATTTCGTTGAAGCCTCTAACCATTTATAATTGCCTTGATTATAGCAAACGGGCTATAGGTAGTGCGGAAAAAGTTGTCAATTATTATATTTTGCCCGGAACCTGTCTATTATTGGCACAAATCTCTTACGACTATTCGCCATGTAACTAAGGAACATTACTTGTTAGTTAATTAAACTATGTCTTCGGGTATTATTATTACACCTCTAATGATTTTATTTTTATATGAAAATATGCACTTTTTATAACTAAATACCCAGAAATGCAACAGAAAAATATGAAGGTCTGAAATATCACGAGGTGGTCTAAACTTCGGTTCGGAAAATCACATTCATGCTTGCTCCTCTCAAGTCAACCCAATATTACTTCAAACTTAACTCAATCTTGCCATAGCTGAAGCCCTTAATCCCTTACTGAATCTCCAGCTCAACCTCCAAGTCAATCTCCAATTCAACTTCCATTTCAATCGTAAAGCAATCAGTTAATCAACCCCAACCAAGCCCTCAACTCAATCATCAATTCAACCAGAAATCAACACTTAATTTAACCCTAGACTCAAGATCTAACCCAATTTAAGAAACAACCTCTAAATAATTCCCTGAACCCCTTACTCAACTCCAATGTAAGCTAACTTAAGCCCTACTCAACTTCAATTCACCCCAACTCGAGCAAATTTTTAACACTCAATTCAATTTCAAACTCAACGGCCAACGAAAAAATCAACTCTATTCGAAAACAATATGCATGAATAAACTCAACTCAAATCAACTTAATCTAACCTCCCACTAAACCCTCAACTCGACTCCAATTAATCCCTTAACGTCGCTGCACGAGTATGGATATAAATCCGTACAATCTAAATCCGAACGAAGTTAGTAACTTATTTGACCTTTTGCTAAATAAATTCCCGTAAATTCGTCTATTTTAGTTATCAAGTGCTCTTTGCTTTTAGTTTCAATAATAACAAAATAACAATTTTTTTTAATACCGGTTTCACACCGTAGGTAGTATAATAGCAAAATAGTACAATACTATTTTACTATCTACCATAGTCGATTTCTCACCGTATAAAATATTAATAAAAAAACGAAAATTAAAAATAAATAATGATTAAATATAATTACGCAATATACAAAAATGTTCCTACATTAATTTATTAAAGATACACTGTCATAAATTTTCCTTCTTCAATAAAAAAAATAAAATATAATAGGTATTAAAATTTGATAGCTATCAAATCGAAATATTATATTTTATTTTTGCTATTATACTATCAAAACATCGGTTTCACACCGGATAGCAAAATAGTATTATACTATTTTGCTATTATACTATCTACGGTGTGAAATCGGTATAAAAATCGAAAAGTCATAAGCAAACAAAAAAAGTTGGGGGAAAAATAGCTCGTAATATATATATTTTGGTATGGTTATGTTGGTTTTCTGCGGATATTTTGCTTAATGTTGAAATAATTTTAACTCGAGAGGAGAAATAGGGGAATATTTTTTTCGGTCACATGACAATATTTGGGTAATTTCATTGGATGAATGTCCGGATTCAGATTGTATGGATTTATATCCATACTCGTGCAGCGACCTTAACCGAACCCTCACTCAAATACAACTCACTTTAACTCCAACACTATGTAACCAAATCGACGACAACTCAGCTCTCAACCCAACCTAAAACTCAACTTTCATCTGAAACCTCAACTCAACCCTCAACTCACCCCAAACTCAACACTCAATTCAATCCTTAAATCAACACGATTAGAAAACATGCACTCAACTTAATCTAATTTCTACCTCAAACCCAAATCAATTTTCAACTGCACTCGCTCGACCCCAACTTAACATCTTACTCGACCACAATACAACTTTCAATACCCCAAATCCCCAAGTGAAAGCTAAATGAACCTAGCCATACCCTAACTCAACTCTAATCCGACCTTAAATTCAGTCTTGAACTCAACTCCAAACTCAACGTCTTCAACTCCAAACTCAATCCTCAAATAAACACTGTCCGGAAAAATACGTGAGTACATGAACTCATCTCAACCTATCTTCTAACTCATCCCACAACTCTCTCTAAACAAATCTCCTACTGAACCCCTCACGCCTCACTCAACCCCAAATCAACTCTCAACTGAACCCTCAACTCAACCCCAAACTCAACGCTCAAGGAAATCCGTAAATCAACACGGTCCGAGAATTGCATGCTTCCATGAACTCAACCTAACCCCAAATTTAACGTGAACTCAATCCTCAAATCAACGCGGTTCGAAAAACTATATTCTTACATGAATTCAACATAAAACAACTCAAGCTGACTTCGAAGCCACCCCTCAACGCTACCACAAATAAATTCCTAACTGAACCGCTGATTCAGTCTCAATTCAACCCTGGCCAACATGGTCTGAAAAACTCAACTCAAGCCAAGTCTAATTCAACCCTCAAATAATTCCCCGGTTGGATTGGTCATTAAAGGGCAGTAAATTAACCCAATTCAATCCTCAACTTAACTCCCAAATTCACATGATCTGAAAAACTCACACAATTCAACTCACAAATAAATTCCTAGCTGAACTGTTCACTAAAGCCTAACCCACACCAACTCAACTTCAACTCACCCCCAACACAACTCTTAAACGGAACCCAACTGAACCCACAATTCAACACTGAACTCAATCCTCAAACCCATATACATATGTATGTATATATAAAAAATTGGTCAACGTGTTTATCATCAGGTTAAAAAAGCTTTTCAATTCTTCGCCTTGACCATAGAAACTGATTGGCGAAGAAAATTAACAAATCGGACAAACCGACAGACATCCGGACAGAGCGACGGACATTTTTTTTTTTTGCTTTTTCGAACTCAAGGCTGGCGCATACCAATAGACCAGGTTTTTCGACACGCAGTCTACACTGAAAAGATAAATTTTTTTTATCTCTCTTGTATTATATTCCAAAAAGTTACTAATTTTTTTTGTTGTTGTGTAATTTTTACTAACTTTTTCAGAATATAACACTTTACTACAAATATAGCAGCAATGCTACAATTTAATCATTTTGAAACTTCACTACCCACTAAACTGAATCTGCTACATTTTTAATAGAATTTCAGGCTATATTCTGTCAATATTTTTTTGCTTTTGCCAAAATATCAATTCTAGAGGTTATTTATTTGCCCTCAAATTTAAATTTATAGACGGAGCATACCAAATCAAATGAGGGACTTTGGTCGGAAAATGAGACACGCTAGTCAAAATTTTATTGTTTTCTTGGATTTATTTTAGTACTACTGATTTATTGTACGTCTAGTACCTAGATAAAAATCCAGCTCTCAAGTCTCATTACTCCCCTTCTGCCTTGATTGTTTTATATTGTACAAACTAGGAAAAATCTCGCGTCCGGTGTGAATAAAAAATAAAATATACCCTGAATAAGACTGGATTAACTTATAATGTAACGGTCTTGATTAGTGTTGTCAAAGATAGTAGATCGACGTATTTGTACTCCTGTACTCTGCTGTTTCACTTCGTACGCCTCTGTTCTAATAGCTGCTATACTAATAATATTTAAACACTATATTTTGACTTATCGGCTAATTATAATATTCTAGAAGATGGCTGGCTTTAATATAAAGCACCTTCTCAAAGCTAATTAATAATGGTTGCTATTCATTCTCTCTTACAGGAATGCGACAGTCATTGTCATTTTAACAGATAATGTTCAGCTAGATAATCAACAGCTTCAAAAGCTATTTCTTTAAAAACCGGAAGGTTTGTTGATACAATTTATAAAAACATTAGGGCACTCATACAAACATAGCAAATTTCAGTCGTGCAATAGGCCTCGGAATCAATACTCTCAAACCCCTTGTCCGGCTAAAAGTTTAGATTAAAACCTTCGGATTATAAAAATTTTGCTACATATTATATTATAGCCAGCCTTCAGGGATTTTCAAAACGTCAAGAAAAGTGGTTTTGAACGTACACAATTTTTGATCTTTGTTGGTAGGATTTCATTAAATTTGGTTCTTGCGGACCGAAGTTAAATAACGTTTCAATACCCGCAATTTTTATTATTAACATTTTTTTTTGGACAGTCGGTTTTCATATCGCTTAACATTTTTGGTTATATGGAAAAATAAAATTTTGGAAAAGACGAATGAAGTATTAATATTATTTTACCATAAAGGTTAAAACTATGGTTATATAAATGAACATTACTTAAATAAACTTAAATTAAACTATTATAAGATAAAGCGTCAAATATTTACAAAACGTTAACGGTAGTTTGAAAATAACTTAAATATTAAATATTTTGGCTGCATTAAATCTGTAGTTTACCATTAGTTAAAAAACTTACTAATTACATGTATACGGTTGAAGTATAGTTATTTTTAAACAAGTTTTAATCAAAATAAATAAAAACCTAGTTCAAAATTTGCTGCGCCGCTAAAGAAGACTTTGATTGATTGAAGTGTTCGACCAAGCTTTAAGCAAGATCTCCCGGAGTTATTAATGGCCGGGCCTCACCGAACACCTTGTTACATAAAACATAAAGAGGATTTGGATAGGTTTAGTTAGTTAGATAGAAATTGACCCGGTTACAGACACCTAAGTATAGCCAATAGTTAGTAACACAATGACAGCACATTTCGAATCTACTTAAAACTGCACTCTGAAATAAAATTTATTAGTATACTGAATCAGATTCCTGCGCCCTTCTGAAATCCTAATCGTAATTAAAAATATATACTTAATAAATATATAATACTCATAAATTAATTTGAAATTGACTTAAAACTAATAAATATAATCGAAATCGACTGATCATTCACATGATTTCCTCCATACTGGTCCCTGTCGCTCCTTATGAATATACTTAAGTTCACGCTATAATACATAAGGAGTTTCAGCAAGATTATCCACTAAATTCTATGAGTTTGAAAATTATAAGGCGCTGTTACTAGATATGATTGATGGATTAGGTTGTACGGCCCATCATTATAGCAGGATTCCCAAACTCCAGGGTCCCATTCCGTACACCCGTATACATGTAACAAAACCTAAGGCTAAGATAGGATTCTTAGTTGGGAGAGACTCGACCCGGATACAGCCACTCAGCGAACGGTATTTAGTAAAAATTGTTAGTAATTATATAATCGAAATTATAATCGCATAGTTAGTACAGAACAACACACTTTCTAAACTACAACTTATTCAATACTTTTTGATCCAGTAGGGTTGATCCAATTTAAAATTAAATTCTGAAAATCAGGATTAATTTTAATCTCTATAATAATGATTAATACTGTAACTATATTATAATCTGAAAAATTAATTAACCATACAATTAACCTAATCAACAATAGCCCACCTATCTTAGAAAGAAAATTAATATAATTCTAATCTACTTTTATGTTTTATTAAAATTACAATTAAAACTGCACTCTAAAATGACCTTTATTAGTTTGCTGGATCAGGTTCCTGGGCCCTTCTGCAAATCATAATCATAATTAATTTAGAATTGACTTAAAGCTAATAAATACAATCGAAATCAGCTGTTTATTTACATGATTCCCTCAATACCGGTCCCTGTCGCTACATATAACTACTATTTAGTTCAAACTATAATACATGTATATAATAGTTTCAGCAAAATCTGCCAATCAGATTCTAGGCGTTTGATCTGAAATGGGCGCTATCCTGTAATGAATTATAATTAATGTTACCAGTAACCAAAATTAATTTTAAGGCGCTAATAAACCCTGATGCTTTAATGTGTACGACCAAGCCCCCAACAAGTTTCCCGGAATACGCCGGGTCCACCGTACACCCTTTTACGGATAACAAAACGAGGGACAAGAAAAGTATGTTAGTAATAAAGCATCAACTCGGCACCAGACACCCAAGAAGTTGATAGTTAGTAAATAAAACAACAACATTTCTAAACTACATGAATATTAACTGCTTGATTCCTGGAGCTTTGAGTTGGGCCTTAACTTTATTCCTGAAAATTAGGATTAAAATGGTTAATTCTGGAACAATCTTAGATTCTGAAACAAGTTAAATTATTTATCAGTATCCTTAAAATAAAGCCCTCTAACCACCTATGATCTTATTAATCTAAGTCTACTTAAAGTTATATCTGCAGCAATCCTATAAATAAATAATTTAAAAAAGTCCTCTTGGTGACACCCCTTCAATATTAACTATTTATTAACTATTTTATTATTTTATCAAAAAGCTTGCAAAATTATTGATAACTTAGCTTCCTTCTGGAACTCCTCCAATCGTCACCAAAAACGTAAACACCCACTTATACACCACTCAGAAAGTCCCTCTATAGCATAGTTTTAGAACATAGGTAATACATTTTACCCAGATTCAATTAATGATAAAATTCCAAATTAATTCGATACAAAGTTTCTCGAAATTTGCATTGGGTTACTCCGAATATTTCTGAAAATCTAGATCTATGTAAATTTGTTAATTGTCCCCAACTTCTACTTCTAAAATAAACTAAAAGTTATTAAACTCTGAAATCCTCATGGTTTAGTTGTTAAAATGGCTATATTAAATGTAATTAATTAATTAAATTTCTCATCACGCTCATTAATCCCTCAGAAACTTTAAATCAAAAACCAATTAGTAGTACAATATAAAATTAACTTGTTTAAAATATAAAATTAGCCAAACGTAATTAAAAGAATTAATTAATTACAAACAAATTATTTTTCATTAAAATTGTTAAATACAATATGTTGTTATACAATATATAGCAGAGTAGAGTTATTTATTTAATTAACATAAATTCTAAATATAAGGATATAAACATCTCTTATATTACAAACTAGTGTATAACCAATATAAGTAGAACAAAACTATCTATTATTGAAACTCATTTTTTTAAAAAATACTTTTCAATTGCTGTGGCTATTTCACTTTTATTATGTATTACATATATAAACACAATTAAAAGGCGACCCCCATACTACCTTCAATCCATACATTCCCCAAAACAAGCACACTCCCCACAGCGAAACTCTACCTCCAATCCTCGATCCAAAATCGATCCCGACGCCAACAAACATCATCCCCAGTTGAAGCAATACTTATTCCTTAAGTATTGCTTCAACTGAAGATGATGCCCGTCAGCATCGAAATCGATTCCGAATCGAAAATCAAAAATAAAATCTCACTATAAGGAACACACCCATTTCAAAAAAATATACAAATTAAAAACAATATAAAAGTCGCCCTCCAACTACATTCATACATGTAATACATAAAACTATCTACCTTATACGAAGGAAACTTTGAGAACTTGAAACTTGAGTACTCAAGAAGGATTATTCAACAATATTTACCGCAACAGACAACCCCTTTTGGCGAAAAAGAACGGAAAACCCTGAAAAAGATGAACTCATAAATTGACATCAAACAGATGTATTAAAAATGCACATAAAACTACAGGCCTATTTTATTTGCCAAATTCAAAACTGGTATTCATTTCGGAATCGCGTCCCTGCTAAAAAATACTATTGGATTTTTGAAAACCAAGTACACATCGGGTATTACGAATACCAAAATGGTATTGGATACAAGGCAATTTTTTTGCAAATGGTCAAATAAAATGCGCCTTACATTGCATGTAGTTTTTATTTTTTATTTTATAATGTGTCTTCGCTAAATGCACATTTCAATTTCAAATGCAAAACCTTACAAATGTGTATTGAATTTATGTGGCTCATGTTAATAACGACACTATAAATATAAATTGGTAATGAAAATTGAACACATCAAAAAACCAGAAAAAGATAATAGAAACATACACTAAAATCCACATAAACAAAATAAATAAATATTTCCATTCTGCGCCGCTAAAGAAGACTTTGTTGAAAAATTCGCATTTTCAAATTTTTTTGTTTGGCCCAATTAGCGAATTGACAAAATAATCCAAAGTCTGATGGCTTTATTTTATGAATTATCTGAATCTTGTATACCTTCAAATTAAGATGTTTGTGCAAAATAAAGAATGCCTGAATAAACTGGCAAGTGGAATGTGTAATTTTCGTCTGAACGACCCCTATGAAATTTGCTTTTTTATCCTCTACTAAATCGGTTTCCACAAATTTTGCAAGTAGTTTTCTAATGGCCACAATTGACGGACAGTTTTATCTTCCATATTCTGTACGAAATTTTCTCCAACTTCTGCATAATTTTCACCAAATTTAAAATATTTTTTAACAATAAATATGCGTTGTTCAATAGTATATTCCTCCATTTTTAATAACCGGAATCTTTCTTCTTGCCATCCGTCAAAATGGCCGTGTAGTACACAAAATATAAATGGCGGCAAATTAAAAAAATTAACCTCAAATTGCAATACCCATGTATTTCCACGAGAAAAAATTTATTCGATTTTTTTTTTACCTTCATACTTACTTCTCTCTTTTTCCGTTTAACGTATTTTATTTATATTGTACAACTGGTAGTTGTCCATTTTTTTTGTTTCAGCTTGAATTAAGTAATTAAAATAATTAAATATTAAAAAATAAAATGAAAATTTAATGGAAAGTGCAAAAAAAATATTTTTCTACATGACATGTTGCTATCAAATATGTTTTTACATGCCATTGAAATACCATTTTACACCAAGGTGGTAACTTTTATAAATAAAACAAGAAAAAGAAATAACAATTTGGCGTCTGGTGCCAGGTACCATAACTAAAATTAGATATGAACTAAATATTTCAAACATTTTGTTAGAATTAATTAATTCCAGTCGCCTGCAATTGTTGTTGTCAATTTCTCAACAAAATACACTGCAGTTGAATTTTAGGTTAAGAATACTACATTAAGGAAAAGGCGACCAGACGCCCTATTTTTAGTTTTAAGGCTGAAACACACCAAGAGCAGCGCGACATGTCCCAAACAATCCACAATGTCGGCTGCTTGTATCCGTTCACACCGAGTAGCGCAGCAGATTTTTGTTTTTTAGTTTTATCAAAATTGTTTTTTGTATTATATGAGAATTAAATAAATGTTATATCTTGTGAAGAACGTTTATTTTTCAAAATATTTTATTTCCAAACAAATACAGGTACACACGAAAATAACAGAAACAAAACAATACGTCATATTTATTGAGATTATGTTTAGCAGCAAAGAGCATTCTATTTTTGCTACTGGGTGTGGAACCTGTTGATGCAACGGCAAAACCAACTTCATTCAATACATTTTCTTTTAATTGAAATTTTTCTATTAAAAATATAAAATTAATGGTTATTTTCTTACAAAATGCCAATATTTATGCTCAAACTATGTTTTGAATTCATTAAATAGGTAAATTAATTAATATTTAAATTTGCTGCTCGCTGCCGCTGCTAGATGTGTTTCAGTCGCTGCTAGATGTGTTTATAAATATCAGTGCTGACGTATTAATAGCTATCACTTTCTTTTTCGCAACGTTGCATTTTCGATAGAATAACGATATTTATATTTTTATCAAGGGAATACAGATTCTATCGAAGTGAAAATGGTCATCATCATGTCAGCGTTAATTTAATTTAAGTAAATCTAGTTATTTTTTCGATTTAACTAAATCATGTGTACATATAATTAATTAATTAATTTTATTTTTAATCTTTATATATAAAATGCAACTGACGTTGTAAATTTAACAAGGCAATATACTTAAAACTTAAAGAAAAATGTGTCTTGTATTCGAATTTGATAGACTATAGTGATATGTGGAGGTGTGGATATGTGTCGATACGAGGATGACTATGCGTGTTCCCTCGATTAACACTCCACTAAATTCGCAAAAGGTTATGTTTATACACGTGCGTGTAGCAACCAATAATTAATGTACACCTATTGATATTTTATTAATTCGTATTTTATTCACTAATAAAATGATAAATGCTTAATCGATTTATTTGATTACACAAAGAATATTACACTTCGGATGATGTGATGAATGTTGATTTTATTTGGTCGTCAACTTTATATTTTCTTCTCGTGGTTTTTGACTTCGTTCGTTTTTGACTCTCCGTTTTTTAGACTTCCGTCGTTTTAGAATACCGTGATTTTAGACTTCCGTGGTTTTAGAATACCGTGGTTTTATCAATCCAGTAGACCACGAAAAGGTGATGTCGTTTTTACTGACGACTTGCCTTGACGGTAGGGTTGCCGCCACAGAGGAATGAATGTGTGGTGGGAGGCGGTTTGTTGTTACAAGCGAGATTTAGGATGGGTGGTTGACTATGGTGTAATGAAGTTGGAATAGCATTATGAGGAGTGTCGCGGGCTGTGTGGTGGGAAATTGGGTAGGTTTTTTTTCGAGTAATTCTGCAATGTTGGGACAGATGTTCGGGGTAATGTGTGATGTTGGCATTTTTGGGTTTGAGCTTCAACAGAATTTTGGTGTTTGTGGGGGTGTTGATCGGAGCATGACAGATGTGTGGTCTGTGTTTGAGAGATGGGTGCTGAGTTGGATGCTTCCGCGTTTTTGGTGATTTTCTTTTTTAGAAAGATGGTTCGGTGAAGGTTTGATGGATGCGGCTATGTAGGTGAATTCAGGGGGACAGTTTTGATTGCATATTGTGGATGTTGGACCTAGACCGCGATTTTGGTCGCAAAATGAGGATTGATTACTGTAGGTACTGTAATTTTTTTCCACTGAAAACTAACCTTCTAAAAAATATAAAAAAAAATCATAATAATGCATTTAGATAAATAAAAAAAATTAATTTTGACAATTCATTTTCATTTCTCTCGATCGTTTACAAAAAAAGTATTACGCATTTGTCATGTCGTAATCGCGCAATCAGGAAAGTACTAAGTGTACGTTTCGACAGTAAAGTTCATTGCTATTTTTGCAATGCTCCTCACACAGATAGTATACATATACAAAAAAAAAATGTGTATCGACACAAAATTTGTAACCCATACAAATAAAAAAAAACATTCAAAATAACAACCAAAAAGTACTAATGCCTAGATGTTTTTTGGTTGTTATTTTTACATTAGTAGTAAAATACAAAATTTCCCCTACGAAATTATTGAACCACCCTATATTGTAAATACATTTTTATTTTGACGTTTATTGAATGTATTGATTAATACGACATGTAGAATATTATTTGTCTATTTTAAACTGGTTTAAGGAATTTATGGATCGAGCATGACCATCTGTAACAGATAAAATGTGATTCGAGATAATTAAATCGAATTTTGGCGAGCTGCTAGTCTAGATCGAAAATATTACAAAATGCCAACATGGCGGCTGATGATGCCAAATACCTATGTATATGCCAAAATGGCGGCTCAAAGTTATAAATAAAATATTAATTATAGATGCATATTTTTAAATTCAAAAGTAATCTAATCAATTTTGAATTAATAAATTCAGAATATAGTCGGAAATCACGTCCTTAACACAACTCTCTTTCTTCGTGCGAATCTCAAGAATTTTTCAAGCTACCATTCTACTCAATCTTAAACTTGTCATTCATTTACAACCAGTTTTAAAATTGTATCAAACGTCATAAAGTAGAAATACATATCCAAACGAAATACCCACACAACCATACAAAAAAAATATTTCCCGTTGTTAAAATTACAACGAGATTTGCGCCTTGCGGTTGAAACGAAGACTAAACCTCGTTTTTTTATTTCCTGTTTAGAATATAGCTATGCTGGAATAAAATTTCCTCACTCTCGGACATAACATCGATGGCAGCAACGTAGAATGAGATATCTACATTTTTGACGATTTTGAGTTTTTTACATAAATAGTTTAAGCCTATATGGTATGATTTTATGCATGTTATAATATATGGTATGATTTTGTATAGCGGTGTTTCGATTTTGAACAACATCTGTTTATAATTGTAAAAAATATCATGTTTTTTCTGTTAAAGTGTTCTCCTGTAAAAAGTTGTTTTCGCAGATATCTCATTCTACGTTGCTGCCATCGACATCATATATGAACAACCGCTCATCATGAGTTGCTATACAATACAATACTAATTTTTTTTTTTTTTTTTTTTTTTTTTATTTAACAAATATTACAACTGAATACAATTTCATCTAGTAATTTATCTATATTAAATGATGTTAACTGTTTGAGGAGAATAACCCATCGGTTAGCTCCAGGTTGGATACTTCATTAATTTATCTGTCCTAGTTCTAAGGGCTTCGTTCTTCGAAGCCGTCTTACTGGATTTTGGTTGTTCAGCATACGACGCAAATCCGCATTTTCATGTTGACTGAGGCGCTGTACGTGTTTCCTAGCATATTTCTTAATTTCTTCACTGACGTACTCCATCTTTAGATCCTTATGAAGGTTATCATTCCTTATATACCATGGTGCGTTGACCATACTACGCAAGACTTTATTTTGAAAAGTTTGAATTACTTTTACGTTAGTTTTCTTGGTACAGCCCCATAGCTGTATACCATACGTCCATACAGGTTTCAATATCTGCCGATATAATAGCAGTTTATTATGTAATGTTAGCTCAGAGTTCCTTCCTATGAGCCAATACATTTTTCTATATTTGATGTTTAACTCTTCTTTTTTCTTTTTAACATGCTCTTTCCACTTGAGTTTAGCATCAAGGGTCATTCCTAAATATTTTGCCGTGTTTGCATGTGGAATAAGTTGTGAATTCAGTCGAACAGGTAACCAATTAACATTTTTGTTGGTAAAGTTTATATGTACAGATTTAGTTTCGTTGAGTTGAAGGCGCCATTTCTTCGTCCAATTACTCAATGAATTAGCAGCGTTTTGTAATTTGCTGGTTGACTCCTCTATGTTGTTTCCAGTTGCCAAGATTGCAGTATCATCCGCAAATGTTGCAATATTTGTTCCTTTTGTGCTTGGCACGTCTCGCGTATAAAGTATATAGAGTATCGGCCCCAGAACACTCCCTTGTGGAACTCCCGCCGATATTTTCTTTAATTCGGAGTATTCCTCTTCATGTTTCACACGAAAGCGTCGATCAGCTAGATATGACTTTAAAATCAGGTAAAACTGCTTCGGCAGATCTCTGTGTAGTTTATATTCCAGGCCTCGGTGCCATACTTTGTCAAAGGCTTGAGATACGTCCAAGAATACACTTGAGCACATTTTTTTATTTTCCAGAGCATCTTCAATTAGATCTGTGATTCTATGCACTTGATCTATGGTAGAGTGTCTCTCTATAAATCCAAATTGGTGAGGAGGAATGAGTTTTCTGTCTTCTATTACTGATTTTAATCTCTTGAGTAGTAACTTTTCAAATAATTTTGAAATTATAGGAAGTAGGGAAATCGGCCTGTACGATGTTTTCTTGATTGGCGGCTTGTTAGGTTTTATAATCATTATCACCTCTGCCACTTTCCACTGGTATGGAACGTATTTTAATCTGAAGGCTGCATTGATTACTTGCAGTAATTTTCGTACTCCGTTTTGTGGGAGAGTTTTAACTATAAGTCCAGTGATTAAATCATAACCAGGGGATTTTTTTGAACTTAAGTTGTTTTTAATTTCATCTTTTAGCTCTTGTAGTGTTACAGGTTTTATGTTTAGGTTATCCACTTTATTTACTGAAATTATATTTTCTTCAGCTGTTTGCCTTGGGAGGGGTTGAAATGTGTTTTCAAGATAGTCTGCAAACAATGCAGCTTTTTCTTTGGCACTTCTAGCCCAAGTTCCATCGTCATTCTTGATAGGAGCTATTTGTACTTTAGGCCTTTTAAGACCTTTAGTTGCTTTCCAAAGGGAGTAATTAGTGTCTTTGTTGCCAGAAAGGCCAGCCAGGTACAATACTAATGCCACGTTTACACCAGTGGTATAAAAGTATGTAGCAAAAAAATATCATGATGTAACCGCAAAGTATAATACGTATGTACTTTAATACTGTATCGCATTTTTTTTTGCCTTTTCATGATAATCAAAAAAGTATGCCACGTAAAACCAAACAAAAAACAATAAAAACCTGAAATGTCATTTGTTTGTTCATTTTTATCGAGAAAAAGCGCATAAAAACAATAAAAAAAAAAAAAAATTGAATTTCTATTCACCACAAAAATTTTAACTGATCTAGGAGTCTAGGACCACTTAAAATTTGTTGATTTTTGTTTTGTTTGTGGCTTTGTTTATATTTATTTGGTGCAGCAGGAATTTCCCAATATAGATGTGAGTACTTTGCTGATTTCCGAGTCAGAAGACTCTTCATAATCGGCTTCAGAACAGTACCAATGAATTAAATATGTCAACAATTACAGTTTAGTACTTTAAATTTTTTTATTATTTATAACTTTACAACATAAATACAAATAATATTGAAATTAAAAAATCTCGCTAAGTGTTTTCTGCAACTAACCGCCTCAATAGTGAGTCCACTGAGATATATACAAGAAAAAAAACGAAGAAGAAGAAAAAAGCTTGCGTCTGTGTGACAGAGAACGTATTTATTTTCCTTGTCTTGAATTGGTTTCGAATTTTCAGAAATGAAATTATATTAACCTAACCTTCGTACCGTTATAATTACATAGTAGGCTATGACCTTCGAGTCAATAAATGCGTTGTTTTTTTTAATATATACACCAAATTGTTCGTTCACGTTTTTGTTTTTACAAATGTTTAGTAAACAAGTTTGTTTATGTTCGAAAGTTTGACGTTTCACAAATTTTTTTCTTGTTTTACTTTATTTCCCAGGTGTGTATTGAAAATTTCAAGGAAAAATAGTGAGAAATATGTTAAAAATTTTCCGAAGATAAGTAGTGCAATGTGTGAATAGTTCAAATAATGCTTCAATTAGTTAATCAGTCTCAAAATCTGTGTATGTTTAATGAGTCAAGTGCAAGTTTAATATTAACAAAATTATTTTCGAATCCAGTATGGCCCTTTTTCGGAATTATCTTTTTAGAGTGTGAGGCGTATATAAAATGAGCGGTACAACTAGAAAAAAAACTTCTACCATTCGTTTTTGCTGTTTACTATGATAAACATTTTGCATGTCGTCTCCATGTATATATCTCAGTGAGTGCGTCTCGAAAAGCAACACCTTCATTAGTATCAAAACTATAAATCGTATCGCTTCGATCGATATGAACATTAAATTCATCGCCGCCTTCCAACATGCTAACTATAAAATCTTCTTTCATAATGCATATATTATGTAAGATACACGCCACCGATTATTAATTTAATTATTACTTTAATTTTAATTTAATACTCCTATTTAATTCTTTATTATTTTATTTTCACAACCACAAATGACGAAGCGTCAAAAATTTTAACTGCTTTCAATTCAAACAAATTAAACAATGTAGTTGTATATTATCTGTCAAAACAAATAAAATATAATATGGGTTACACCACAAATAGAAAAATAATATTTTGTGTTGTAAACTGAAAGAGAATTATAGTATATTAGCAAATAAGTAAGTATTAAACTATTAAAGATTTTAAAGTATCTGTGATGTAAACGTGGTATAAAGAAAATAAACAAAATCATTTTGTTTTCTTACTTTTTGTTTTGGTTCAAAATTAATAATATTACGAATGTGGCCGACGACGAATGTATAAATTAAATATTAAAACCCTATTTTTGTTTTTTTTTGTTTTTTTTTATTAACGATCAGGGATGAAATTGACATAAATTCTAAAGTACTAAAATGGGCTCCACGAATTAAAAATGGCTGAATTAAAAAAAGTGTTCATTAATGAAATAAAAATAGCGAATAATGTATGAAAAAGAATATATTTTTTATTTCAGAAAATTTGTGAAAAAAATGAATTAAAAGAAGTAACAGGTGTTCATACAAAAATCACCATTTTTAATTCACTTTTTTTAATTCAGCCTTTTTTAATTCGTGGAGCCCTAAAATGGTCAGAACTAAATTGAGCTTCGAATTACTTTTTTTTATGTGCTTACATATGTCACCGATAGATGTCACTAGCAGTAACAAAAGATATTTTTTCTTTTCTTCGTTTTGAGAGGATTCAGTTAAAGGGCTAAATGCTGATTTTGTGAATTAAATAGTTATTCTGTTGATAAATTGACCACAACTTTGAAGTTAGCTCTCACTCATTACTTTAGAATTATGGGAGATACCCACATCAAGCATGTCCACATAAAATCATTGATATATAAAATTTTTGCCTATTTATAATGTTTTCAATCAAATTAAATTTAATTAAATCCGAAAATTACTTCAAAGTTAGATAAAAAATAATTCCCTCTTAATATGACATTTTACAAAGTAATTTCGTTTTTCTCTACCTATAAAACAAGATCACTGCACTCTCCCACCAAGATTATAATGACAATGAACATGGAAGAAAAAGAATGACACATATACGGTGTTAACAGAACCAATGTCACTGGCGACGACGACAATATCGCCGAACATTTTTTAGAATCTATTTCTAATTTTGTCGCCAGCGTTGCAAGTTGCCAACTGATTTTTGGATAGTTATAGAGCGGTAGAGACAAAAACATGAATTCCTTATATTAGAAGAAAGGGAAAAATGACTCAAGGCGAGCGTAAGCACCAAAAGTTTGAACCGATTTCATCCGCTTCGCTTATTTTTGATACTTACCATGAAAAAACGCATGAGAAAATACACTAATACACTAAAAATATTTGGCAGCACACAATAGCAACATTTATATTATACGCCATACCGTGTACATATTGTTGGGAAACACGCCTCATTCTTTAAATTTAATTTATAATAAGCTAATTTCCGCGGTCATACAACTTTCAAGGTTAATTTATAATTAGTAAGTCGCGTTTACATAATATTAAATTACAAACAATAAGCGCATAATTATAAATATTTGTTAAGGCCATAGTTGTAAAATCGCAAAACAAACAAATTCATCAACATAACATTTTTCCGTAATTTCCGCGATTCTTTAAAATATGTTTCCGCTTAGCTTGTAAGTTTTTCCAGATATATAATGGAAATTCTTACGGGTAAGTGATATACACAGATAGTTTTTTTAAGTTAAGGGTATAGTCGTATTAGTCTTAATAATTAAGAAATTATTTTGCGTTGAGTGAAAAGATGTTAAAAATAAATAAATAAAGTGGGTAAGAGCTATTTACAATAAATAATATCATAATAACAAAATAAAAACAATATACAAAATTCTCAATCCTCAATCCTCATATTGCAACCAAAATCATTGTCCAGATATCAATCGATCAGTACAATTAACAAAGGCTATATATCTAAGCATGCGGCGGAAATTATTATACGTATCACGATTTGGCAATGTTTTAAAAGAAATGTTTTGCCCTGTGGTTCTGAGGAAAGTTTTGTCATATCAGATTAGCTAATTGCAAAAGGCCAATGCAAAATAAATTTATTTAATCTCAAAAAGTCGTTGGAGTGGTAGGCCCTTGATGGGCGAAGTTTGTAGTGCGACTTTGTATAGTAAATGGCGTTACTGTATCTGTCACTTATTCGACAGCATCCGTGAGTCGTGCCGCAACTTTTGAGTGAAAAATGAAGAGGATATTTCTTCTAGTGGAGTGAAATCAGTAGGAGGGCAACGAGACAAACTCGGGAATTTCGGATCTTGTTGGTATAGTTCCAGAAACTCAAAAAATGTTTTTTTTTTCGAAAATGGTCAGTGGGGATTATGAAACGCTAATGAGAGCCTGATAAGGAATAAACAGAGAACGCTAGATGTTTCGAACAAATTGGCCTAACTCTAAAAGAACTCTACACATCTATTAATAATAAATCTAAAAAGATTCACATACGTAATCATGACCTAGGTTTGCACGAAAATTAATTGGCTGTTCAAAAAAAAACAAACCATAAAATAGAAAAACCTACAAAATAACTAATCTACACTATTTATGTAGGATTGGAGGTGTTCTCTTTTTGCCAAGTAATAATTTTCAATGTTATTTATATATTTATGTAAATCTGTATAAATAAACAGGGTGATCCAAACTTAACCGTTACCGACCAAATGGTAGAGTGGATACAGCCACGTTTAGATCGGAAGTTACCGGGTTCTCGAACCCCGATGGAGGACTGATGCTTCATGTTAGTACTATATAAGCTGGCGTGAATTGCTGGCTAAGATAGGACGTTAAAAATGAACTGCGTATGATTTTGGGAGTGCTTTGAACCCAAGAAAAGATTGAAAAAATAGGAACAAACAAATATACTTAACCGTTATTTCTGTTAACGCTAAAACTGTCATCTTTATGATCTGAAGACTATATTGTAAAATTTTAGACGCGTAATTTGAGATTTAATTCCTTTCTACATTTTTCTTTCGGGATTACGTAAAAGATTAGTGTGTTGCGCTAATGCTCCGAAACCGATTCAAACACTTAAGGAAACTTATCCGAATAAAAATTTGGTATTGGGTATTGTAAAAAAAATTGCGTTTTTTAATAATTCATAATAATAACTCAACCGTTAATATATTTGGATCACTCTTTACAAATGAAACATGTATCGAAAAAGAACAACTAAAACCGCCACACCTTTTCATTAGCAGTCTAACTAAATATGTAATAATATAAAGAAGTAAGGCAAAAAAAAAAACAAACGATAAGACCAAAAAACTAATCCAAAAAATTTTAGAAATGCCTACAATAACAAAAATGTTGTCTATTTTTATAAAAATAAATTACAAATCTTCCCCACCTCCCCATCGGCATAGGAGTTCTGTTTTTGTGTTAAACGTATCCTAAAAATCAAATATGTATACAAAATAGACAACATAAGGTTACTCACCCTTATCCTTCGCACAGTTTTCCGGCTATCATTTTTAATATCCACTGTTACATCAATGTTTTCACCGTGGGCGTACACAGATTTATCTAATGACGCTCTTAGACAAACTTTCCCTTCTTGTAACAAAAACGGTTTATCTACAGATCCTTGTGGTCCCCTTGTTGATTCAAACTGTATAGTGTTGTAAATAGTAGAAAAAAATGGTTGCATAAATTATCAAAAGTAATTAGGAAAATCGTTCAAAATATTTTTAAAAGACGAAAATTGGGCACTGATCATTTCAATAATAATGAAAATGTTAATTTCTCAATTTATTTTATTTTATTTTTAGATGAGGTACAGGTGGAATATAATTATGATTTTTGGCGCCCATGAACTGTTTTTAATTGAATTTTAAGAGACTGTATGAATATATACAGATATAACAATAATGGGAATTGACACAACATTGTTGAATAAATAATGTTTGTTTAAATTAAAATATTCAAATATATGTATGTTGAATTAATTTAATTTTTTTATTTCAGGCGATTGAATAGGTTGTACTATATGCTTGATATTCATGAAACATGGCGTGACTGTAAATACATATTAATTTTATATACGATAAAAATTTTGAAAGCATAATGAATATGTACGCAATTTCCAATTTTTCACGAAAAATGTGGTTTATTAAAGTAATATATGATGCGAGCACATAAGTGTCAATCCCCACATCCCCAGTGGTGAGCTATGTGAAGTTCATCACATAAAATGTAGTTAAACAAATTCGTATAAAGGGTAAGCAAAAAAATGTGTAGTCGCACATAAAACAAATGTAGCGACGAATTACAGTTAATTATTTTCAAGACTCTTCATGTCAATGATATAAGCTAATTATTATGAAACCAGGATGTCTACCAGTTCGCAAGTTGTGGTATGTCCCGTTTTTGTTGATATACACTCTAATTACTGATTCACAAGACTATTTTTGTCACAGATAGTGGACATCATGTTTTATCGCGTCAAACAAGGTATTACAATAACGCGTTCTCGTCCTATGATAACTAGACTTTTTATGAGCAGTTATCAATGTGTTAGTAGTTCGTAAACAGTTCGCTTGAGGTGGTGCATTTATGTCTCGTCATTAGTGAAATAATAATGCGAAATATTTTGCAAATTCGCTTCAATTGTTTAGCGTTATGTGCGATTACACGTTTTTTTTTGTTTTGTGTACACATTTTATGAATTTGGGTAGCTACGCCTTCACTGCCACATCGGTAGCGGCGTGATAATTTAATTGTTTAAAATTTTACAATATATGGAGGACTGGAGGAGTACTTACATCATTCGTAATTCCTTCATAAAAATCATTCGAACTTTTTTCTATTTCACTTTTACTGCGACACAATTTGCCGGTAAATCGAAATGCTTTTGGTGACAATTTTAATTTAGAAAATGAATCATAACGTTCATTTTTACAAGATCGTACCGATTGTGGTGGTGTTGGTGTTGTTGCGCTAGTCGATGATATTGGTGGCGGTGATGTCGATGAATCAGTCTGATTATTTATAATTGTTGTAAAATTTTCTGGTGCTTTATTTAATTGTAAATTATTTAGGTTGGTTTTGTGTATTAAACGAACACCCATCCGAACTGTTGAACGGCGATGTAGTTTTTCGTCGGATCGATCCGCAACAAAACATCTTATATCATAACTTGTCCCTATTGGCGCACCATAATATCGTTTCGCTGGTACTAGTTGTACACTGGGTGGCGCTTGTGGTGTTACTTCCATTGTAAATGGAAATGTACCGTCGCCCAGTCTTTTAATTAATGCGTCCTGGAATGAATAATATTTTTGAAATATGGATTATATAATATGAAATTAAATTAATTAAAAATGTTTAATTTTTTATCAAATTCTACAGAAAATTTATTTTAACGTTAATTTTATTTAATTTAAAGTCTCCCCAAAAATAAGAAAGATAGAGAAGCATCCTCGTATTGAAAAAGTTTTCGATAAGTTTAGTGCTTAAGGTACAAAATGTAAAGGAAATCTACAGTGGCGCCCCTACAGGAGAGCAAAATGACCTACTCATCCATCGGGCGACATTCAAATGAACCCTAATTCCACTCGGTAACCGTGTCTGGCTTCGCTTGTTATAAGAAGAAGAATATTTGGGGGTCTAGATACATTTTTCAAAACCACATCATTTTTATTTATATAAAAACACTTGAGCTATATGTTCATACTTTTTTAAAGGGGTTCATACTTATTGCGCATTGGAAGCACAGCAAGTTTATTTATTCTACCGAGTTTTATTTACCATATGTCATTCTTAAAAAACCACTTATACGTACACAAACAAAAAATTATTAATATTTCGCTCGCACTACCATCTTTCGGACTAAACCTTTCAAAACATGTCGTCGGATGGCGGTAATATATCGTGTAATAAAAATGTTTACCGCTAGCTGTCACTAGGAAGGTTAAATAATTTTTTTTTTTTTTAATAATTTGGATATTATTCGAGTAACAAACGTATTAAAATGCTCTACTCCTTTGAAGCAAATTATGAAACTAATTCTTGTGTACCAAATTTATAATAAATTCAACTTATTATTCCCATATTACAATTCAGTTAATATTTTGTGAACCGGTGTTGTAAAAATTACTCATACCCAAAAATAATTACAAAACCAAAGCACATTTAACAGTTTTTGTAAGTCTCTAGTCTTTAAACCGGCTAAACTTTCAAATGAGACCCACTCTTACGCTGATCGCAGACTAAATTAGTCAAAATGCTTGCTTTCTATATAATAGTGGCATTTTCGTGTGTTTAACGTAAAACCTGTTTTGTTTGATTCAATGTGTGTAGACTGCTTTTCTAGAATTTGATTTTGGTCGCAAGAAGCTTTAAATAAAAAAAAAGCCGTTTTGACCAATTTGGTTTATCCAGCGTAGCAAATAAAGCAAATTTAATAATATGTGATTGATCCCGTTTTTTTATACTTATGTGAATGTCAAAATCTGTACGGCTTGGACCTGCATGCAATAGAATATTACCAGAAACTGGTAAATTTAGCAATAGTTTTCTCTTTTCCATTATAATACGACTATAATAACTCCCAGAACTATACCATCTTTAAGAAAATGTACTAAATTCTCAACGGTAGTGACAATTAGCAGCAAATGTTATCACTATCACTCATAAAACGAGCCTACCATCTTTCGGAAGACATGGTCTATACGAGAATACAATGTAGTAGAATATATTAACTTGACAGTCGTTGGGATGAACTTAGCTTTTGATGGAATTTGCCATTTATGTTTGGTGAATCGCGTTTTCAGGTAGTATTAGACAAGTCACTAATATTGTATGAAAGCACTAATATTGTTATGAATGAAGAGCAGAGAGAATTTTGTACACTGCTGCAGCAAGATATACAGAAAATAAGGTATAATATTGCGCATGCTGTTGCTATCCTTTTTTCACAATTTGACGTCACGTGAAGACAAAAATGCTGATATTTATATGGAATTTCGTGATATTTTTATTAATTTTTTAAATAAATGGAAAATAAATGATTTTTTTTTTATTTTTGCCATTAATTATTTTTCGACTTTATGTTAAAATTAAACATTTCAATTTTGATTTTAGTTATATACTGCAATACTTCCGGAATTAAATCGCGAAAAGAGGCATGTTTTAATATTCGTGTCTAGAGCAGACTGTTTGAGCACATTGCATAACAAGTTTTGGAATTTATGAGTATAATTTTTCTGTTAAATGCAGAGAACGATTTGATTTTAATTATTGATTTCAAAAATTTGGGAGTGTTCGATTTTAAATAAACTAATTTTGAATAATTCCTATTGCAACAAAACTATCAATTGTTCATATTTCTGCCAGAGATTTAATTTTAATTTATAGTTTTATTTAATTTCCTTTTTTTTCAAATTTATATTTTCTATTAACTGGGCGTTTAATAATTTGTGAACTGAATTTTTATTTAATATATTTTGCCATTTATATTTAACGTTGAATATGGACATAATATTTGAATAGGTACGTGGATACCAATAATTTGAAGCCTAACGAAAATAGATGGTAAAAATTTGAGTACATAACGTAAAAAAATAAAAGTTTTAATAATTGGTGCGTAAATAACCAAAAACATTTAATAATTTAATTGATTTATGATATGTATTCATAATTTTGTTTACCCTTTTTTCCATTTATCTTAGACATTATACACCCGAAAGAATTATTTCTCAAATATTTGGACACTATCATTATCAATTGTAAATACGGTTTGTTAAAAAAATTACGATTATTCTTGATTTATTTAAAAAATTAATCAAAAAACCGCCAAACTTCATATAAATTTCTGCTTTTTTGTCTTCACGTGACGTGATGCGCAAAGAAAGACGAAAATGAGACACGGGAATATACTACCTCTTTTTTCTGTATACCTTGCTGCTGCAGTATTAACGTTATATCACAGAGAAATATATACAGAGAAGTAAAGTTCATACTACTCTCATGTATATGAATGATATTACTTACAATTTTCGTACTGTAGCCAGAAGTAACACCCGAGAACGAGAGGTTTATATCGTTTACTTTATAATGTTTCCTCTTTCTACTTTCATACAATATTAAAATGCAATCGTGCTTGCGGTCGCATAATCGTATTTTCTAAATACATAAATAAAATACATTTGTTCTACTTTATCTCATGTTTTCATGTATATAACCATTTCAAACATTTCTTTTTAAAATACAAGAACAATTTTATATTTGTTAATTGTTGCTGTTGGTACATTAAACGTTTTCATAAATTTCGGGGTATTTAATACAATAATATTTTAATTTAGACAATCACAAAACCATTTCAACAAGTTTATTTAAAAAATAATTATTATCCAAACAAAAGGTAAATTCATTATTTGTAATAGATTGATAATAAATTAATATATTATACATATCAATGTTTTAATTTATGTGAAGAAATGTACCAACTTTCTTCTCGATTTTTGTATGATTCCCATTTAATAACAGTGTGTGTGTGCTTAGTTCACAAGTGTACGTTTGTTTTATGATATCTGTTTTATACCGCAAGGCTTGAAGAAGATAGACATTTTGTGTACATACAATTTTTTAGTAGGGATTTTCCATTCATAATGATTCATTATGTACCTGCATGATGTAACAAAAATCATTTCCCATCCATTTTTGAAATCAACATTTGTATTTTATTTTGGAATCTATCTTTTATTTTTGTTTATGTGTACATATTTAGAAAATTTGTATGTATTTTAGCATTGCTTAAACGTCCATACATCTAGTCATATACATTTATGTGACCTTGGAAAAAGAAATATTTCTGGTTTTTAATTTTTATTTCTATTTTTACGAATTTATTAGTGATGATGAGATTGGTTTTCAAAATTCAATTTTGTAGAAAATTTCTAGAAAGGGACGTCGAGAAGATTGAACATTTAAAGAACAATTGAAAATTTTTCACTTCAAATTGAACCTTTTACATTTCAAATTGAACCTTTAGCAAGTTATAAGTCGAACTAGGTTATTTATAACGAACCTCAAGGGACTAAAAATTTTGTTCGTTTTAAGGATAAACGTTATTCAAGAGATCAATTTACCTGGGTCATTTGCATTTAAATCTCACATTTGAATGTTATCAAATCTCATGCTTTATGAATTATACTATGTATATAATAAACCAATTAAAAAAAAATGTAAAATATAATTTTTGAAACTTATTTATTTTTCTTTTAAATCTGGGCGTTAGCAGAATTGTGTTTTGCATTTTTTTTATAATATTTTGTGCTATTTTAATTTTTTTGGGGATGAACGTTACCTAAAAATACGTTTTACGTTATTTTTAAAATTATTAATTTGAAAATACAAAAGATTAATATACCATTTAAAAGTAGACATATCACCAATGTAAATAAACATCGATAAATTAAATTTATGTTTTTGAATTTCACAGTTTATCTAAAATAAATAAAGTAACGTTCATGACAAAAAAACTCGTTATTTTAAAAATAAAAGTCCAACTTAATTTAAAAAAATTACATTTTCATAAATTTCTGATCAAATAACATACTTAACTTATACCCGTTAAAAATTATCTGTAAAATGCTAAGGGGACAAGAAAAATTCTTGGGGACATAAACATGTGAGATTTAAATGCAAATGCCCCACCTACATTTGTATATAAGCTTGGATATACAGAATCGTGATAATAACGAAAGTCTTGTTATAAGGAACTTATATAAAATCCCAAACTTCGAGAAATATGTACATACAAATGTAGGTAAATTGATCTCTTGATATAACGTTTCTTCCTTATAACGAACAAAATTTTTAGTGCATTGAGGTTCGTTATAAATGGGGTACCGAATTAAAAAAGGCTGAATTAAAAAAAGTCTTCATTAATGAAATAAAAAAAGCGAATATTGTATGAAAAAGGAATACTTTTTTTATTTCCGAAAAAATAAATTAAAAAAGGTAACAGGTGTTCATACAAATTCATACAAAAATCACCATTTTTAATTCATTTTTTTTAATTCAGCCTTTTTTAATTCATGTAGCCGTTATAAATAAGTTCGACGTATTTATCGAAGTTTGGGATTTTATATATGTTAAGTTCCTTATAACAAGGCTTTCGTTATATCCCGATTTTTTATATCCAAGTTTGACTGTATATACATATGGCCAATTAGGATGTATGTATGGCCAACTAGGATGGAACTTGGCTATTCTTTAACCGATTATGAAGAAATTTGACATGTGCGTTGGAAATGAGATTCTAAAGTAATTCTTAGATGAAATTCTGGAATATGGCCAATTACAATGGAACTTACCTATTTTCAAACGGATTTTAGTGGAATTTGACATATGCGATAGAAATGGGGACTATAAATTTTTTTGGATAAAGTTCTAGAATATGGCCAAGTAGGAACTTGGCTATTTCTTAACAAATTATAATGAAATTTGACATTTTCGGTGAAAATAAAATTCTAAAATGATTTTTAGATGAAATTCTGTAATATTATCAAGAATATAACTTAGCAATTTGTAACCGATTATAATGAATTTTGACGTTTCCCTTGACCTAACAATTATTTTTGGATGAGGTTATGGGAAATTTGCCAATATGGCTTCTATAATGTTGTCTGTTGAGGTCTGTGTCAAACATGCAGCTGTTGAGAAAAAAAAATTCTCGCCAATCCTTCGCTATAAACTTTGGCTTGCGTTTTCTGAGTAATTGCTGTCCCAACGGTAAGTTTGGCCATGTTTAAAAAAAATTGTGTGTGTGTCGGACACGTGCCGCAGAATTGAAACTACTAACGTTCCAGTATTCTATAATTAAATTAGAAATATTATTTTAGAATCTTTCAGGTACTTTAGGTAATATATACTTAAACCACATTGAGAAGGAATACATTTTAAACACGAAGAACAAACTTCTAAATAATATAATTTACTGGCACAGATATGTTGATGATATCTTAATGCTATTCAGAGATTTCGTCAGGCAATTGGATCATTTACACCGATATATTAACAACATTCACACAAACATAAAATTCACGCTGGAAGTAGAGTCATAGAAATCGTTAAATTTTGTAGATTTAACCAACCAAAACATACACCATAGACACGCATTCAAAATATTCGGAAAACAAACTCAAACGGGTCACACTATTCACAACACATCACATCACCCGTTTCAACATAAAATCGCAGCTTCTCGACATATCTCAACCATATCCCGATGACTGCCAGTGATTATGAAGATGAATACTATACGATACAATATATCGCCAACAATAATGGATTCCAGGAAAATATGATCTACAATTTAAATGCCAAACGATATTTTTAAATCTAATTATGCACCACACTTAACGGACGAGAAACACTCATACACTGATTTAATCATATTACACAGGCTGCAAAAGGGAAATATAATGGACCGATACGAAGAGTTGGAAATTTAAAAACATCGCAACAACACACTGATTTTAAACGAAAAACTAAATACAAAAACAAATAGATTGTACGACAGGGTAACAAAAATGAATTATTAAAACAACAACCGGGAAAAGCAACAAAATACAATAAACAACAAAAACAATTTTTAGTAGTTTGCAAAAAATTGACAAAGAGCGAAGCTCGAAACTAGGTAGTATTATGGAAATAAAACACATAAAATAATAACACAATAAAAAAATTAAAAACTATTTAAATTATTAAATAAAATATAAAATTAAATTATAAATGTAGTGGAATGGAAATGGGATTCTAAAATGATTTTTAGTTGGAGTTCTGGAATTTAGCCAAGTATGATGGACCTTGCCTGAACCTAAATAGTAGAACTTGAGTACCGGGAATTCCCAGCATGGAATTCCCGGGAATTTAAGAAATTAAAATTATTCCCGTTTCCCGGGAATGTTGTGAATATTTCCCGGGAATGCAAAATCCAATTTCAAAACTGCTCAATAAGCTGCATTGAGGCCCATAGACGAAATTCTGTTATATGGCCAAATAGGAACGAGCTTGGCTATTGCTTAACCGATTATGATGACATTTAAGATTTGCGATGGAAATGAGATTCTAAAATAATATTTCTAATTTAATTATAGAATACTGGAACGTTAGTAGTTTCAATTCTGCGGCACGTGTCCGACACACACACAATTTTTTTTAAACATGGCCAAACTTACCGTTGGGACAGCAATTACTCAGAAAACGCAAGCCAAAGTTTATAGCGAAGGATTGGCGAGAATTTTTTTTTCTCAACAGCTGCATGTTTGACACAGACCTCAACAGACAACATTATAGAAGCCATATTGGCAAATTTCCCATAACCTCATCCAAAAATAATTGTTAGGTCAAGGGAAACGTCAAAATTCATTATAATCGGTTACAAATTGCTAAGTTATATTCTTGATAATATTACAGAATTTCATCTAAAAATCATTTTAGAATTTTATTTTCACCGAAAATGTCAAATTTCATTATAATTTGTTAAGAAATAGCCAAGTTCCTACTTGGCCATATTCTAGAACTTTATCCAAAAAAATTTATAGTCCCCATTTCTATCGCATATGTCAAATTCCACTAAAATCCGTTTGAAAATAGGTAAGTTCCATTGTAATTGGCCATATTCCAGAATTTCATCTAAGAATTACTTTAGAATCTCATTTCCAACGCACATGTCAAATTTCTTCATAATCGGTTAAAGAATAGCCAAGTTCCATCCTAGTTGGCCATACATACATCCTAATTGGCCATATGTATATACAGTCAAACTTGGATATAAAAAATCGGGATATAACGAAAGCCTTGTTATAAGGAACTTAACATATATAAAATCCCAAACTTCGATAAATACGTCGAACTTATTTATAACGGCTACATGAATTAAAAAAGGCTGAATTAAAAAAAATGAATTAAAAATGGTGATTTTTGTATGAATTTGTATGAACACCTGTTACCTTTTTTAATTTATTTTTTCGGAAATAAAAAAAGTATTCCTTTTTCATACAATATTCGCTTTTTTTATTTCATTAATGAAGACTTTTTTTAATTCAGCCTTTTTTAATTCGGTACCCCATTTATAACGAACCTCAATGCACTAAAAATTTTGTTCGTTATAAGGAAGAAACGTTATATCAAGAGATCAATTTACCTACATTTGTATGTACATATTTCTCGAAGTTTGGGATTTTATATAAGTTCCTTATAACAAGACTTTCGTTATTATCACGATTCTGTATATCCAAGCTTATATACAAATGTAGGTGGGGCATTTGCATTTAAATCTCACATGTTTATGTCCCCAAGAATTTTTCTTGTCCCCTTAGCATTTTACAGATAATTTTTAACGGGTATAAGTTAAGTATGTTATTTGATCAGAAATTTATGAAAATGTAATTTTTTTAAATTAAGTTGGACTTTTATTTTTAAAATAACGAGTTTTTTTGTCATGAACGTTACTTTATTTATTTTAGATAAACTGTGAAATTCAAAAACATAAATTTAATTTATCGATGTTTATTTACATTGGTGATATGTCTACTTTTAAATGGTATATTAATCTTTTGTATTTTCAAATTAATAATTTTAAAAATAACGTAAAACGTATTTTTAGGTAACGTTCATCCCCAAAAAAATTAAAATAGCACAAAATATTATAAAAAAAATGCAAAACACAATTCTGCTAACGCCCAGATTTAAAAGAAAAATAAATAAGTTTCAAAAATTATATTTTACATTTTTTTTTAATTGGTTTATTATATACATAGTATAATTCATAAAGCATGAGATTTGATAACATTCAAATGTGAGATTTAAATGCAAATGACCCAGGTAAATTGATCTCTTGAATAACGTTTATCCTTAAAACGAACAAAATTTTTAGTCCCTTGAGGTTCGTTATAAATAACCTAGTTCGACTTATAACTTGCTAAAGGTTCAATTTGAAATGTAAAAGGTTCAATTTGAAGTGAAAAATTTTCAATTGTTCTTTAAATGTTCAATCTTCTCGACGTCCCTTTCTAGAAATTTTCTACAAAATTGAATTTTGAAAACCAATCTCATCATCACTAATAAATTCGTAAAAATAGAAATAAAAATTAAAAACCAGAAATATTTCTTTTTCCAAGGTCACATAAATGTATATGGCTAGATGTATGGACGTTTAAGCAATGCTAAAATACATACAAATTTTCTAAATATGTACACATAAACAAAAATAAAAGATAGATTCCAAAATAAAATACAAATGTTGATTTCAAAAATGGATGGGAAATGATTTTTGTTACATCATGCAGGTACATAATGAATCATTATGAATGGAAAATCCCTACTAAAAAAGTGTATGTACACAAAATGTCTATCTTCTTCAAGCCTTGCGGTATAAAACAGATATCATAAAACAAACGTACACTTGTGAACTAAGCACGCACACACTGTTATTAAATGGGAATCATCAAAACCAACAACAATTACAAGCCTGACTACCACCAATATTATAAATTTATTTTTCTCTTATACATGAAAGTATTGGTGATCGGATACACTATATAAGCCTTGTCTTGACGGAATAATTAATTAGAGCATAATTTGATTTAGTAGTGTAATATTACACAGCTAATGTAAAATACGAACATAATTTAACCATTTTTAGTACATTTTAGTACTATAATTAATTATCCTAAATACCCATAATTAATTGGAACATACTTCTACTTCTCGGAAAATTCGGGTGGATGGCTTCGATCAATTTGTCAAAAAATTTAAAAAATGAATGTTTTCTGTTTTTTATTGTGTATGTACGCGTTTATTTTATTTTGCAGGTTCAAACATTCACTGATTAGAAATAAATAAAACTCTTCGGTTTCTTCTTTTCTTGATTTTTTGGATTGTTAATATTTTTTTCAAATACAAATTAAAAAGCTTTACAAATTCGCTTCAGTGCTAAAAGTAAATAACATTCATTGCCGCCTATTTCAAAATTTGACGTCTAATAACAATAACAAAATAACTAGTTTGCGCATTTGACGAAAGGAGGGAGGGTAGTAGTTTACTTTTACCGTCAAGACGATAACTCCAAATTATGATCATAAAATTAATTTTTAGAACTATAATTAATTTTGCCGTCAAGACAAGGCTATAAATGAGTAAAAATAAACATACAAATTGTCGATACAAGAAAACAAAGGAATTTTTGCACCAACACTTTCAAGTATAAGCGATTAAATGTAAGAGGGGATCTGTGTACTTCATCACGGAATCAGGCTTGTAGTACATTAGTGTTGGTTTTGGAATCATACAAAAATCGAGAAGAAAGTTGGTACATTTCTTCACATAAATTAAAACATTGATATGTATAATATATTAATTTATTATCAATCTATTACAAATAATGAATTTACCTTTTGTTTGGATAATAATTATTTTTTAAATAAACTTGTTGAAATGGTTTTGTGATTGTCTAAATTAAAATATTATTGTATTAAATACCCCGAAATTTATGAAAACGTTTAATGTACCAACAGCAACAATTAACAAATATAAAATTGTTCTTGTATTTTAAAAAGAAATGTTTGAAATGGTTATATACATGAAAACATGAGATAAAGTAGAACAAATGTATTTTATTTATGTATTTAGAAAATACGATCATGCGACCGCAAGCACGATTGCATTTTAATATTGTATGAAAGTAGAAAGAGGAAACATTATAAAGTAAACGATATAAACCTCTCGTTCTCGGGTGTTACTTCTGGCTACAGTACGAAAATTGTAAGTAATATCATTCATATACATGAGAGTAGTATGAACTTTACTTCTCTGTATATATTTCTCTGTGGTTATATTTTAAATTACTGTTTTAAGTTCTATTTTGATCTGTGATAGTGATGGTGTGATGGTGATGGTGATGGTGATGGTGATGATGATGGTGATGGTGATAGTGATAGTGATGGTGATGGTGATGGTGATGGTGATGGTGATGGTGATGGTGATGGTGATGGTGATGGTGATGGTGATGGTGATGGTGATGGTGATGGTGATGGTGATGGTGATGGTGATGGTGATGGTGATGGTGATGGTGATGGTGATGGTGATGGTGATGGTGATGGTGATGGTGATGGTGATGGTGATGGTGATGGTGATGGTGATGGTGATGGTGATGGTGATGGTGATGGTGATGGTGATGGTGATGGTGATGGTGATGGTGATGGTGATGGTGATGGTGATGGTGATGGTGATGGTGATGGTGATGGTGATGGTGATGGTGATGGTGATGGTGATGGTGATGGTGATGGTGATGGTGATGGTGATGGTGATGGTGATGGTGATGGTGATGGTGATGGTGATGGTGATGGTGATGGTGATGGTGATGGTGATGGTGATGGTGATGGTGATGGTGATGGTGATGGTGATGGTGATGGTGATGGTGATGGTGATGGTGATGGTGATGGTGATGGTGATGGTGATGGTGATGGTGATGGTGATGGTGATGGTGATGGTGATGGTGATGGTGATGGTGATGGTGATGGTGATGGTGATGGTGATGGTGATGGTGATGGTGATGGTGATGGTGATGGTGATGGTGATGGTGATGGTGATGGTGATGGTGATGGTGATGGTGATGGTGATGGTGATGGTGATGGTGATGGTGATGGTGATGGTGATGGTGATGGTGATGGTGATGGTGATGGTGATGGTGATGGTGATGGTGATGGTGATGGTGATGGTGATGGTGATGGTGATGGTGATGGTGATGGTGAAGCAATGTTCAAGTAGCTTCACCGGCGACTTTTTTCGATTAATTTCAAGAATACCAGCTTACACAGAAAATGGATTATTGGCAGCGTGTTTGTAGCTAAGAGCATTTGCAGTAGAATACAGTCAAACCTGTTTTTGTGCGGTAGATAGGGACCGTACAAAAAAATCGCACAAAAAAAAAATTTCGCAAACTCCATAAATCGCTATAATAAATAATTTTGTACAAAAATTACAAAAAAATTTTTTTTATGCGGTGGATAGGGACCGCATAAAAAAAGTTTCCCTTAGAAAATACATGTGTCAAAGTTTTACGAAATAGCGAGAAAATGCTTTCTAAACAAAATAAATAATTAAATTACACGTGGAAACATTTAAAAAAATTTTAATTTCTCATTTTAAAATAAAACGGTAAATTTCCTTTTTTCTTACATATTGTATATTGTTTTAGTTTATGTTCAAGGTTAAAAATCAGTGTGGCTATTACTACGCATTTCATTAGTTGTGAAATAAACATTTCTTTTAACTAAATTATATTCTTTGTGTGCAAGATAATATGTAATTATAAT
Organism: Tipula helvola; assembly: GCA_963556165.1. Taxonomy (NCBI): domain Eukaryota; kingdom Metazoa; phylum Arthropoda; class Insecta; order Diptera; family Tipulidae; genus Tipula; species Tipula helvola. Next base: position 295,228,065 of record OY744481.1, on the reverse strand, counting down.
TACATATTGAAATTTGCTGGAATATGGAATATATAAGAATATTGAGCATGTCTAATGATTAATGAACTTGGCTGATGCATTAGGTATGAAAATGGCTGAACAGAATCTCGATATTCATATACCGCATAAAAAAAAATCGCACAAAAAAAATCGCATACAAAAAAAAATCGCACAAAAAAAAACGCATAAAAAAAATTCGCATAAAAAAAGACCGCACAAAAACAGGTTTGACTGTATATGCGTCTGATCTAAGTGATCTAAGTCTTATTAAATGTAGAATCAAAACACAGTGGCACAACTCCCTCAACGAAACCAATGATGTGTTTCTGTTGTTTGAGGCCGTAAATGGTTTCTATTTCTCACCAATGATTTGTTTCTAAATCGGAAATTTATGGTTAGGATATTATGATTATTCTTTTATTATCATTTTTCATTGTAAAACTACATACCACTGAAATGTTTTTAGTAAAACAAAACACTTGTGTCCTACTATCAATTTCAATCGCCAAGATGAAAATCATTAAAACTCTTATATTCTTTTTGTTATCGTTAGCAGTAAAGCTTTTCTAGCTCTGTGCGTTTATCTATAAATTTATATATTACACTGAACAATTCATTTTTCCATTTCATTAAACCTATATGTATGTTACATACATACATACGAGCATATATAAATATTAATATTGTCTTAATAATGGATTATATCTACCTAATCTCTAAATTGATTAATATTTTCCTGTATTTCGGTTTTTGAGGTTCGTGTAAAAATAACATGAAAGTAAAGTTAAATTTAATAACATCTTGTTTAATTTATCCATATAATGTGAAGTACCAAAAACAAATCGTATTCACATAAGGTATACGGGGGTTTTACATATGTATGTATATTGTTTGACATAAAAAGGATGAATTCAATGTTTATGATAATCTTGACCTAATTCGTATTTATATTTATTTAGTATACATATTTTTTGATAGATGAACAAACATAGAGAACATATTTATGAGAATTAAAGAATAGAAGATAAGCAAGTCAAAATGTAATTGAGTTTATGGATTTTTAGAACTACTTAATGATTTACAAATTTACAATATATGAATACCTATTCATTGATAATGATATTACTCAAAGCATAAACATAGAGGAAAAACTCTGGCATCCTTGAATGCGCGCGTTTCCATATGTCATTATTCCGCCTTTTTTTTTTTATTACCATTTTTGACATTAAACGTCTGTTTTACCTTTTTAAAAACGATCTAATTGTTAAGTTTACTTTTTCATTTTTTTTTTTTCTTCGCTGGCGCTACATCCCATAGAGGGATTTGGCCGCTTCATATTGAAGTTTCGTAATCATTTTTTTTTTTTTAACGGATAATGAGTGATTAATTCATTGATCCTACATTAACCAGCCGTGATTTTTTCATCACCCGCCGGGAATCGAACCCGGGACCTCCGGGGCTTAAAGCAAGCATGCTAACAACTGTGCCACCGGGGCGGACTTTTTCATTACTTTATCCAATATTAAATAATAAATGTTTTGAATATAATTTTGGTAATTTCTTTGTTTTTAAAAATATTCAAGTTCTTAATTAATTAATTCGAATTATCTCTTCATACTAAAAACAATAATTGTGTGATGGTTAAAACCACAAGCAAAAACTTTTAACGAACGCCAATAATTGATCATTACTTTTCCTGTAGCCGTATCCCATATTTCATAAAAAATTCAGTTTCCATACATATTTACCAAAAGCTTCAAACCCTGTAATTAACCCTCTCAAACGCCTTGTACAATATATTGTACATCAACTTTCATCGCTTCGACCAACCGTAATTTTTAATTTTTGTCTCATTTCTCTTGTGCGATCGTTCTCTTATGTATTTATGTTCACACTACAGTTTTATGAGCAATCCCATATCATAGCAGTGCATAATTGTGCTACGTATTTTATTTTAAATGGCGTTTGAAAGGGTTAAGTTCCAATTTGCAATTTTTAATACAGTTCTCAAAATAATTTGTCTTCTTATATTCCATAGACGTCTTTTAGGCACACGAGCAATCATAGAGAGTGAGAAAAGTATGGGAACCTCTAGAAGTCTTGCGGAGTTTGGCCAAAAAAAAAATAAACAAGGTTAAATCTTGGGTAATTCTCAACAAGGAATTAAATGGTGAACTTGGATGTGACCTTGAACCTCATCTTCAAGGTCATTTTGGAGTCAAGGTAATTTTTTTAAAATGGGAACCATTTTTATTGTCAGAATCGGAAAGAGCAGGCAATTGTATATCTGAATATCGGTAAAAGTTTCTAACTGACATAAATGCAAGTTGGAGTTTTATTATCCCGAATTATTTCATTATTTAAGGCTAATATTTATTTATAGTATAAGCATTGTGTAAGTGATAATGCATCCAATAGTTTTTAGGAAAGTATAAGGAAAAAACCTAAATTATTAGAAGAAAAGGTAAAAACCACATTTAATGAGTTTTACTTGAAATTTTTGTATTCATATTCTTTTGGTACCAACACACGGGACAATAATACAGTGCTTAGACAGCAAATTTGCTGCCTACACGTACGAACACAACAAAGAGTGCTGTCTGGAGAATTATTGGATTGTTACTATACCAGACAGTAGCTACAGCGATCCCTCCTGTCTGAAGAGCACTGTAGCTGCGCTGTATACTCTATTTAACATGTTAAATTAATTTGTGTACTGTGTATGTACAGTTTCCGTTCATTTATTGTTTTTGTTGTAAGGAGTGATAATGATGAAGATTTATTATTACCTAAAGTATTGTCAGTTCTAAACAAACCACAAGATGAGTACACGGAAAAACATAATTTCTAAAATGGTGAAAAAACGGATTAGTTCAAGAAAATGTGTACATCATTTTTCAGCTAAACGAAATTTTTCTCATCACAAACGTTACGTTTCTCAATTTGAAATTCTGCTAAAATATTAAAATAATCTTTATTTGTTTGATATGAGAAAACTAATTTCTTGATACAAGAAAACGTGATTACATCGAGAATATGGTTTTTCTTCATGGTTAATTCTTATTTCTTAAGTTTAACAAAATCGGTTTGATTGTAGAAACCGATTCTTTTAATTGAAAACTAGAAATTTTTATGGTGAGAAATCTCGTTTCTTTATTTAAGTAGTATTTTATGTAAATAAACAGATATTTTCTTGCTGGAAAACACATATTTTCTTGAGTAGAGTGAACATTTACCAATCTATTGTTTGCGTTTTCTTGTTTGCATCGGTTTTCTTCTTCCAGGGAACTTGAATATTCTTCACTAGAGAAACGCTTTTCTTATGACAAAGCAATATTTCTTGGTTTCAGAAATATTTCTTCAATTTGTGAAATGGTTGGTTATAAAGTAATACAATTATATGACAATTTATTTTTGTGTTTTTTTATTTCACTATCAGATACAGAAAATATTTAAATACAAATTTGATGATTTCGATTGTTATTTGTTTCATTATACTTAAATATAAATAATTATAATTTTATAAATAATTTTCACTTAGAACTAATATTATGATCGTTGTCATTTAATATTAAGTTTAGACTTTCAATTTTTGTTTTTAACTAAGAATCTAATTATCAATCATTATTACAAAAAGTATCAGTATAAATATGAAAAAAAAAATTGTAGATTTTAAATAGATAATAAATTTAGTTTAAATATTTTAATTCCATTTGGAAGTGTAAAACATATGATTTAAATGTATGTTGTCTTTACATATAATAAATTCATATATGCATTTCTTCTGTGCCAACATAATTTGTACTTGACTATTCAAAAACTTTGTACTAATAAGAAAAAATTGTTAGTAGTGTTTAGTATGCCAATAATTTTTAGCAGTTTCTTTTTTCTGTAAAATAAAGGAAATAGAATTTTTTTAAAGTATTTATTTATATTGTATTTAATAACAAAAATACTTACATATGTTTTCAACATCTGAGACCTTTGAATATCGAGCAAGGCGAGAGAAAATATTAAAAACATTTTTAAATGTTTCTAGTTCCAGAAATCCTTTCTCTTTTGTCACTTTACACCACTTTGAAGTGGAAACACCACCGCTTAACAAAAGAAAATTTTCACAAAATCTTACTTTCAAAATCACAAAACTTTTTTACGTTTCTCACTGTTGAAGATTCGCGATAGAATGCTTTTTTTCGGTACGAACATCCATTATATAATGGTATTTATATACGTACAATTATAACAATTTAACGATAATTTTCTCGTCTCAAGAAAGGATTACTTAGTTGAAATACTTTATTCTATTGATATGAGAAACAAGCTTTTCATATTATGAAATAATTTCTTGAATTAAAAATATTTTCTCAGATTAAGAAATTTTTGTTCAAATGAAAAATGCGATTTTTAATTAAGATCGTTTAAGAGAAGAAAATGTTTTCTTGTCCTGAGAGACGTAAAATAATAGTTTTCTTGTTAAGAGAATTTATTAAGGAATAGTTTCTTCAATTGAAGAATTTTTTCTTAGTTCAAGAATAACATAAAAAACTTGGTTGTTCCGAAGAGAGAGTAAACTTTTCCTAATTAAAAATAATCTAAATTATTCGGAATACTGTACTATATTTTCCAAATTATTCCATATTCTGAACCATACTATTATACCGACTAATCAAATTTCGAGACATCCAACTTAGGTGTGGATTGTAACCTAATTATTTCAGCTATAAAAAAACAAAGTTAGCAGAATGTGTACAAAATGCCCTAATCTCTCATTGCATACTCTCCATGGGTGTGAAGTTTTCCACAAATCCACAGATTCTATATACATATGTATTAGTTTTACACTGCTAAAATAAATTCCAATTGGAAAAATTTCGATTCATTTTGAAATATTTAGTACTAAAAATGTAATTTCTTTACAAAATCTTAAGAATAAATGCAATTACCTTGGAAAATAGGACCAGTCAAGGGAAATATTAGTGGAACTTAGTCAAAATAATATATGGACTATATTAAATTTAGGTAGCTACTCCATGTACTATCGGATCCTGACAGTAAAACGTTCCATTGGTGCCTTAAGTTTCCAGAATAATTTATTCCCGTGGATAGGGGGTAGTTTAGGGGCTCGATAGACGGAGTAGTAGGCTAGCTACTACGCGGACCATCCAAAAGTGAATTCAAATCTCTGGAAAAGAGTGCCATGGCCCATTTATCAGTTTTAGTTAAAATTTCAATTGGTATATAAAGTTTCCAGAATCATTTATTCCCTGAAGATAAATGTTACCTCTGGCGAAAAAACCCATTATTTTCCAATTTCCTTTTTGTAGTTTATGAAGAAAATTATTTTTGTTTTAATTTTTAATAAAAATAATTTTTATTTTCTTATTAGAATAAAATTGTATCACAGACACAAACTATAAGTAATGAACTTTAGTACAAGAAAAATTGTATTAACTAGAGAAACAGCGCCATCTTATTTTGTTATATCAAATTTTGATTCGGTTATAATTCTCAACATCCAAATGTTGCAAGAGAGAATTCCATACACGTAAATAAACTATAACACCAACAAATAAGGCATTGGATGTTACAACAAGTATGACCACATAGGAGTTCTCAAAGTAGTTGTGTAAACATCTTCTTGTATTACCCGCTTTAAAGAAATAGCGGAGGATTGGAAGGATGTAGTGACCAATCTACTCAAATGCGTGTGAATAGCAGCCCAATCTTTCTAGAACAACTTAGAGAAGAGTTACTATATAAGAAGTCCTGAATTTCAGAAGATGTTCAAGTTCTCGATTGTCAGAAACACAGTATTCAGCTGTACGAAATGCTGAAAACCAAACCACGAGCGTCGGATGATCTTTTGAGTCGAATACTATACCCACTTTACAAATATTGGTGGTAAATGTGCAGCGGACAAGATATTATCCAGAGTTTATACCCAGAGTTAATGGATGAGTTCGATCAAAATGTCCAAAATATAGTCATTACGATGGAAGAGTCATACACGCAAAAGAATCCTTAATCAGTTGGATCTTGCAGGCTGTTCTCACTTTAGCATTAACAACAGTATCGATTGTGGTAATTATGTTCCTATACCCTTGGCTGGAAGTAGCATCCATAGATCATCACAATTTCAATTGCTGAACAATAATCGAGGACGGCGTTTCTTTCAAGGTCGGCGTAATTTTTAATTGAGATTACGGTCAAGGAAATCCGATCTGTTAATTTTTTTTTTAAAGCAATGATATGTGTAAATCAAGAGTTTCCTGCACAGGGCTTGAGTTTTACACACGTTCTAATTGTTTTTTTGCTGTCGATTCGTTTTTTTTTGTGAAGGAAAAAAATTTGCAAACGTAGCGGTTAGGTATTGAAAATGTGTTGTTGAGTTGAACGAGTAGTTCGGTTTTAAAATTGAGAGAAGACGGTTGAGCCAAGCTCCCGCAAAAAAAAAAAAAAAAAATTTTATGGAATGTGAAAAGAAAAAAATTATGTGATTGAAAATTACGAAGATACAAAAAAAAAAAAACTCAATAACAAGAATGAAATGCAATTGTGGAGTTTTGTTTATATAGTTATGTTATTCTTGTGTGTGTGTTAAGTAGTGACATGAGGAAATAGTGATGAGCTGTGGCATGTTTGGGAAACTTGCCGTCGGTAAGTATACCAGGTAAGTAAAGAAAAAAATAGGCAGGTCCCGTTGACAGTTTCGATTGGGTACGCACGACCATTTCCTCACTGAGACTAGCCGGCTCAGTTGCCCTGCCTCCCAATCACGAGGAATTGTTAACATTTATCTCTTTTACTTACCAAATTATAAAAGTGAAAGAGAGAGACAGATACAAAAGTTGAAAGATTGTTTTTGCTTGGAAAACGAGAAAGACATGTCTAAAATACAAACGATTATATAGTAGTGTTTTGATTTGATAAATAAATATGTATATTTAAAGCTGTTCATTGAGTGTTTTAATTATTTCTAAAGAGAAACGATATGTTTACACGTATCTGCTGTAATTTATATGCAGACACTTTTCGAACCTCGTCTCTTCTTTTCTTTCCGAAAAACGGATTGCCGCCACTTATCAAATTCGGTTTGGAAAATAAATAGCAAAAATAAATTAAGGGTTATTTTATAAAAATGTCAAATTTCTTTTGTAGTGAGATAAATTTATATATTCATTCCTTTTTGTCTATTCCCATACACAATTTAGAAAAAACTACAATTTTGAATAAAAATTACTTCCTTTAATTCAGTGAAATTATTTTGAAATGACTCATTTAGAGCAGATTTGTGCTTTACCACAATGATGGTTAACCACAAAAAAAAACAACAAAAACAATTTTTTGCTTTTTTCCTATTTTACATCAAACTTTGGGGTTTACCGTTAGATTAACAATGAAAATCTATTATTTTTACGCTGGCTTAAACCTTTTAATTTTATTTTGGAATTGTTTTTTTTGGCCCCCTCCCCTTTTATGGTATTTCTTTTCTTAGAGATATTGTTAGCAATTCTTTGCTGATTACATCAGCATGAAGTAACACACGAAATATAAAAAAATGTATAAGAATTATATATATTTACCTGAAGTGGTGTAAGAGTATCTTTTTCATCTGTTTTATTTTCATTTGGAGGCCAAATTTGTGTTAGACACATAACAGCTTCATTACAAAAACGTAATCCCATTACTTCTTCATCTTCACGGCCGTACCTGTAAATGAAAAATATTCTGTTAGATTACCTGATTAAATGTTTTGTATAGACATTGATACGTTTCATTATAAAAAAAACCTTCTGATAGGAAATTTTGATAGAAAGAAAAATAAACTTAGGTACTTATAGGAAGACATGATTCAGCTTATTTGGTAATTGTATATCTCAACGTGAAATAAAATGAAAAGCATACATACGCTTTTCGTTGCTGAATTGAAAACAATTCAAATTGATTTATAAATATTCGATATAATATAACCTCAAGGCGGTAGTAAGTTTATATGACCAAAGCAATTTATGTTGACATCCCATCGGTCGACTGAAAACAATTTTGGGATTAAATTTGCAGTGATTTTTATATATTAAAAATGTCACTCTTTAACCTATTATATTGTCTGCCAATTTATTGGGCTGATCCAATTATTTTTGCAGCCTCAACCTTATTTGTAAAACCACTGGGATTATTATTGTTTTAAGATTATTGCCACACTAAAAGAACATGTGCGAGATGAACCTAAATTTTATTGTTGTATAACGACATTATTTTTGTTTACTTTTATGGGATTTATATTATTTGTTAATGCCAAAAACAATGTCAAGTATAAAGTCGATGGTATGTTTACATAGAATTACGAAACATAAAAATCAGATTTAATGACGTTGTATTTTCTTTTTAACTACTTTTTGTTTTGGTATGTTTGAATATATGTAGATCTATTTAGTAAGCTTATACATTTCACATTAAAGCATCTAGATTTTGATAAGATCGAGAAATTCTACAAAATTTGAGAGAATCCAAAAAATAACCATATAACATTCTTTAAAATAATCGTAACTTAAAGTAGGTGTACTTAAGTTGGAAATTGCTTATTCAACCATTAAAATATCATCTTAGAAATCTTTTCAGACAAAGTTTTTAGTTTTTTAAAGTTTTTTTTACTGATGTGCCAATGTCAGTTCTTTCAGATGGACCAATAATTAAATAAGAATCAACTTTTGCATCTAATAACTTTCTTGTTGGTGTTCCAGTCATCGTGTCTAATTTTTCATCCGTATCGATTTTAATTGGAAAAGTCTTGTTTGTTGTACCTGTACACCAACAGATTTGTTTGCTGAGGAACGCAGTAATCGAACACACTTAGAAATTTAGGTATATTCTTCAATAAATTTGATGATATAAAGTTTATAAATATAAATTTTAGTTTCAAATTAATAAAACCACAAATTATTAAAAAGCCTTATATTGTTTTTTTGATATAAAACTTATCAATAATCGCTTAACCCTTCCGCGTGGGAGTTGTATGTCATATTGTTTTTAATTTATACAAATAGCATCTTAAATAGTTCACGATGTCTTGTTAAAGTTCGTATTTTGTAATGACGTACACGTGTACGGAACTCCACGCAGAAAGGTTAAATCTGCGCTAGAAAATATTCTTAAATAAGATTATTTCGGCTTTTTATCGACACAATATATTAATATAAACATTCTCATTCTGTTTGTCGTGGGGGACAGACGTGTTGAGATTTAATACAATAACTCAATCATTAAATCAAATTAAGTTAAAACTAATTAAATAAATAATTTGTAATTATTAAATAAGAACAATTTTTTTTATTTTTTTTGTTTGTCGTGTAATTAAGTTAAAAAAATTAAAAGATAAAAATTTAAAAATGGCTAAGTGCATTAAATGTGATCAAAAGTTAGATCGTGTGCGTGATTTATCGATTAGCTGTGTGAAATGTAGAGGAGTTTATCATGCGAACTGTATAAATTTGTCTAAAATTGATATAGACCTCTGGGGGTCAATTCTCGTTCTGTGAAAAGTACAATGAAAAGTATTTTCAGTGAGAAATACAGATGCCGATTCAGGTTTCATGAGAAGGAAAAAAATGACGTCAAAATCTTCTCATATGAAAAAAACTTTCTCACCGAGTATTTTGGTCGTGGGAATATAAATGAATATGGAAATTCAGTTTTATAACACCTAAATTTGCAATTTTAATGTTAAATGTGCAACCAAACTATTGACACTAGGTAAAGTGTTTTTAGTGCCATCTCTGATTATATTTTCGAACGTATATTATACGACAAAACTATGTAAAGTGATTTCAGTGCCATCTTTGATTATATTTTGGAAAGTGATTTATAAGACAAAATGTGACAGCTAATTCTTCAAAACAATTGTTATCAAGTTTGAAGAAAATATTCTTTAATAAAAATATTTAAATATTTTTTTATTCTTTAATTTTAAATAAGATTTGACAGCGATAAAAAATTGTGTCTTACAATAAACGTTGCACCATAATTCTGATAGGTGGCAGGTTACCTAGTGTCAATAATACTAGTCACTTTAAAACTAATTTATAAGTAAATTTCTTAAAAATATTTCAATTCACTTAAGAAAAATCCCTAAATAATTAGTTTCGTTTAGTTTAAATAAAATTTGGCCATTTTAGTAATTTATTTTATATTTTGACAAGCAATGACGAAAACTGGTTTAACTCTCTATTTACCTCTCTTTAAGAGAGTGATTGAATCTAATTATAAATTATAATCTATTTTATCATTTAATTAGCTACTATTTGCACCATTTACATAGCGCACCTAGCGGAAATATATATGAAACTTGATAAAATATGTTTGCTGTGTAGTATTCAGCGTATTTTCATCGTTCTTTTTCATTTGGACAACGAGAATCGCATATTGGTTAACACTTCGTCAATATTTGTGAAATTTGTATCCCGCTATATTAAGGAAGATATAATGAAACAAAAAGCAAAATTCAAAAACAACATTTCAAGTAAATTGGTGGACAATAGTACAAACTTCACTATGTATGTAAATGAGAGTTTGACCAAAGAAAATCGAGATTTATTACGAAAGACGAGAGAGATACAACGTGAAAAAAATTACAAATACTGTTGGATCCGTACTCATGGTACGAAAAAATGACGGGGACAGAAGAATAATTATAAAAGGAATTGAGGACCTTGTAAATTTATAAAAAAAAATTTGTTTATGCATAGAATAATAACATATAAGAAAAACTATGCAGAACCAGCAAAAAAATACGGCGCTGATTACGTCAATTTATCAAACTACTAAAACCTCGCAATTTGTGCATGTGTTTATTTAGGTTTTTATGTTGTCCTACAGCAAAACCTTCTACAATTCTCTCTTGAGAAAGCCTGACTGCGTTGTATAGCTCTCTTACACATATTTAAAAATATATCATGGTTAGTGTATTGGTCGCTACGAAAAACCATATAAAAAAAATACAAATTACCACTACTAATTCCAATGGATATCACACACTACTTAATATCAATATTATAACATACGATATTATTTCACAAATACATTCACCATGATATATATTTTTATAGCATTAGTATACATTCCGTTGGGCTTTCTCAAGAGAGAATTTTAGCAGGTTTTGTCCTACAGCCTAAACTAAACAATATTGAACTATACATTTATACTATACTACCTATACACTGATTGAACATATTTACAACTACCATTGCAAAATACAACACATTTTTTTTTTGTAAAATGAATAAATACTTTTTTTATTATCCTATGTGTATGTAGAACAAAGTGAGACTCTAAAACAAAGCAGATAGAATAGGATACACAATTTTTTTATTTAAAAAAAAACGTTTTATTTTTCTTTTGTTTTATATTATGTAGCAATGCCACTACATAATAAAAAAGCAAAAGAAAATAGGGAGGTATTAAGTAGGAGAATAAGAATTTTATTTTTATATGAACATTGAGAGAATTAAGATTTAAAAATAACTAACTTCGTGTACCTTTAATTTCAATTAGGTGAAAATTTGTATTAACAAATATATGTGGGGCATTTGCATTTAAATCTCACATTTCAATTTTGTCAAGCTTCTTGCTTTCTGTTATAATGATAAACGAATTAAGAAAAAAAATTTAAAATATAATTTTTGAATCATATTTCTTTTTCTTTTAAATCTGGGCATGAGAAGATTTGGTTTTTTCATTATTTTTATAGTCTTTTGTGCTATTTTAATTTTCTTTGTCATGAACGTTACCTAAAATACGTTATTTCGTTATTTTTAAAATTAATAATTTGAAAATACAAAATATTAATATACCATTTGGAAGTAGACATATCACCAATGTGAATAAACGTCGGTAAATTAAATTTATGGTTTTGAATTTCACAATTTATCTAAAATAAGTAAAGTAACGTTCATGACAAAAAAACTCGTTTTTTTAAAAATAAATGTCTAAAATAATTTAAAAAAATACATTTTCATAAATTTCTGTATTGTGATCACATACTTAACTTATACTCCTTAAAAATGATCTGTAAAATGCTAAGGGGACAAAAAAAATGCTTGGGGACAAAATCATGTGAGATTAAATGCAAATGCCCAATGTACATAATTTCAAATAAAAAATTATATCTAAGCGCAATTTGTGATCTAAAAAAAATTTATTCGATTATCAATCAACTGAAGTATGTAGTAAATAGGTGCAAACCGAAAGAATAATAAAATGTTCCCTTATTTTTTTAATTTCAAGTTGGTATGAAAAATTCAAACATCCCTATTAATATCAATACAAAGATAACTTGTAAACAAAATCAGCTGATGTATTTTTAGCTTTCGTTTGTAGATGATCACAAACATTAGATGTTAACATTGCAATCATAAAACAATAAAAACGAAATGTTTATCCTTTTCCACCTGCTTTGTTTTAGTGCCTGCCTTTGTCCTACATAGGGTAATATAAAATTTATTTGATTTACAACAAAAATGTTGTTGTATTTTGCAGTGGTAGTGGTCAATGTATTCAATCAACAGTATAGATTGTAGCACATCATAAAAAATAAAATAACCCAAAACCAACGCAAATACAAGCTGCGCTGTAAAACAAATCTACACTTACTTGTATCGGTGTGTTAGTGTTGTATATGAAATGTGAAAATACAACGTCATATCCAAATATACATTTTTTGTAAACATATACACAAATTGCGAGGTTTTAAGGATTTGATAAATCGACGTAATCAGTTTTTGCTAAATATATGTATATACAAAGGTACATGTAAAAGAAATTTAAATACAATTTTGCATCAATACAATAAACAATTATTTCGTCCAAACCGGCCATCTTCAAACAAAATCACGTTTACAAATTTGTTTATTTATTAGTTTGTGTTTGACATTAATTTTTTTGTTTTTCATTAGGCGGGACTTATGAAATAAAGCTACATACTTATACCAAACGTAATCAGTATCACTAACACAAATATCCTGAAATATTTTTTTTATTTCATAATGCTTGCTTCATGAGATTTTGAATGGTATAGTATGCGTATGCGAGGTTAAAGTAGGTTCGAAATTTTAGAATATAGGATCTGCCGCTTTAATCGTTTTTGCAGGGAGTAGTTACTCTACATAGTTCCTCTTGATGTTTGGTTTCTTTATGGTTTATGTTATTATTATTTTTTATATAAAAATGGCTTATGATACTAGTGGAAATTTAGAAGGCTTGAATAATTTCTGTGTTTCGTCGTTAAATAATAATAATAATAGTAATGGAACCGACAATTTCTCTATCGTTTCGAATAATTTCAATCTTACCATAGTTATGCAAAATATAAGAAGTGTTAGAAATAACTTAAATAATTTATTAGTTTATTTAGAATCAACTAAAGAAAATCCGGATTTTATTTATCTAACAGAAGTGTGGATTAATTCTAGTGAAGCAAATCTATATTTGATCGAACATTATGATATGTTCTCAAATTGTAATGACAGTTATGCATCGGGAGGTGTCATAATTTATAAATGTAAAAAATTAAATCTCGATTGTAAATTTGTAAATCACTCGTTTTTAAGTGCTGATGTGTTGTCTGTTAGTTTTTTGGTGGAACAGGAAAGTTTTAATTTGATTTGTGCGTACAGGTTACAAGATGTACGTACATACTAGTTCTTTTTTAGATGATTTGGAAAATTTACTTAATCTGTCACGTGGCAAGAATTTGTTTGTTATGGGTGATATGAATATAACTATTTTAAAGGATTCCGGCATTTGTGATGATTATCAATTATTAATGTCTTCTATGGGGTTGGTTTCTTTAATAAACGTACCTCCAAGATATTCTGGTTCATGTATTGATCATATTTATTACCGGAGCAGTCCTGACATTAATCTTGATTGCAGTGCATAAGTTTTAGATGCCCAAATTACCGATCATTCTTTTATTAAACTTAAAATGCAATGTAGTGGACTGAATTTGGTCAAAACTAAATTAGCTGATAGCCTAACATGTAGTAGGGTCAATTTCGATAATTTAAAATCGCAGCTGCTAAACGAAACTTGGACAACCGTCTATAGCCAATCAGATCCTAATAGGGCATTCAACAATTTTTCTGTTATTTTAAATCATTATATTCAACTAAATACATACTATAAAATCTTTCAAAGTGAATAAGCAAAAAAAATTAAAACCATGCCCGAAAAACAATTTACGATTTAAGTAATATAAAATAACTGAGGGACCAAGCAGTTTTTGGTTGGACACTCGTTTCCTCAAGTATTATAGGATAACCACGATTTGTAAGACCTTAGGCGGTGTTTATTAAATGAACGAAGACCGATCGGTCATTTAGCGGTTTTTGGGTTGGTCAAATCCTGGTTCAATTATAATACTAAAAACTGATTTTATTATCTGATTTGTTTGTTCGCAAAATAGTACACAGGAACCAGAATTAGTTAGGCGTTGGACAGTGCTTGTTGACTGAATAAAAACCGATATGTGGTTTATCAGTCTTTTGTCGGTTAAATACTATCACAATTAACGTGGTAAAAGGTTAGCGCCATCTTACATAGCGACCGGTTATTTAGCGGTTATTATACTCATCGATAATTTTGTGACGAACTTTAAACGGTTAATGCATCGTGTATTTTTTTTTTGTTATTTCATTTATCATTACGAAATTTAACCAATTGTCTGAATATTATGAAAATGTTTCGGCTTTTTTATAGACAATGTATTACTTGTAATGTAATATGTAAATGACATTCACTGTATTTTCGATTTGGTAAATCAACTCTAAATTTTTACATTATATGTAAAACTAGAGTGTATCTACTTAGTGAATTATATTCAACTAAATCAAACTCAAATTATTTATCGTTTATCAATTGTTTATCAATCGTGAGTTTTTATATTTTTTAGATAAAATCGGCTGTATTTCGTACTTTTTTTAGGTTTAAGTTTAATATTTTACATTATACATTTAACCGACTTGGAACTGTAAATTAGGTTACGGTTGATTTTTGTTTGTCGGGATGGATGAATGATAATGTATTAAAAATCGTTAATAAAAAAATAAGCTTGTGAAATCTCTAAGAAAACATCCTAATAATGATCGTTTTAAGATAAGGTACTCTAAATTTGTGAGTAGAATAATAGAAGAGACCAAGAACGCTTTTTATCTCAACAAGTTTGAAACTAACAAATGTAATTTGAAACATCAATGGCAAACAGTGAATGAATTAATTAATAATAAAAGCAATGGTGGCACAAAAAGTTCTGCCGGTTTACCCGTTGAAAATGGAGTTAGTAACTTGAAGAATCACCTATCTCAATACTCAATGACAGTCAAATACAATTTACATACACATACTCGATTTTCATTATTTAGAAATTTATATAAATCATGTTTAAGACAAAATATAAGAATTTGACTATTTATCGACTTTTGTATTAAATTTCAATATTAATAATAAAATATTGAAAATATTTTATACATTAATATTAATACATTAATATTTTCTTAAACTTATGATTTATTTGGTTGTTGTTTTTTCTTCTACCAAATTAATTAAATATGTTCCTATTACCACTTGATTGATTGAACACTTCACCAAGCTTTAAGCAAGGTCTCCCGGATTTACTAATGGGCCTCACCGAACACCTTGTTACATAAAACATAAAGAGGATGGATAGGTTTAGTTAGTATGAAAGAAATTGATTCGGTTACAGACACACTATGGCCAATAGTTAGTAACACAATGACGACACATTTCTAAACTACTTCTATGTTTATTAAAATTAAAATTAAAACTGTACTCTGAAATACATTTATTAGTTTGCTGGATCAGATTCCTGGGCCCTTCTGAAAGTCGAGATCATAATAAATTTAAAATTGGCTTAAAGCTAATAAATATCACCGAAATTAGCTGTTTATTTACATGATTTCTTTCATACTGGTTCCTGTCGCTACTTATAACTACAATTTAGGTCAAACTATAATAGATGTAGAGATTCAGCTAAATCTGCCTCTAAAATTCTAGGAGTTTGACCTGTAATGGGCGCTATCCTGTAATGAATTATTGTTAATGTTACCAGTAACCAAGATTAAAATTATTAGACGCTAATTAGTTCCTAAGGTATGAAGTCCGCGTTGAAGTGCTGTAAATTAAAAAAGACCATAATCTAGACAACACAATATCAACTACATATTCGTTGGATACTTGAAATTTCTGGAAGCTGAGTCAAATTTCGCGGAAAATTCTGAAACAAAATCAACATTAACCCATTCTCCTTAAATAGTTGCTACACATAATAGGATTTAAAGTTATTTCTTAAAAAGTAATCATCATTTATTTAAATTAAAAATTCCATTCAAAACTAATAGTGCAGTAGTTCAGAGACGACCTAATTTAATAAATTCAATTAGTATCGGTCACCTATTTTAATGATCTCCTAGAAATCTATATAAGTTATAATGGTGTATATCCATTTTTGTTTTATGTGTTTATTTTTTGTCACTTATAAATTTTATAAATAAAAACAACTTGGTTATTTTTAATTTATAATTTATTTTGAAAAAATTTTTCCTTATTGTAACAATTTAATCACCGAAATTGTTACTACAAGGAAAAATTTTTTCAAAATAAATTACAAATTAAAAATAACCAAGTTGTTTTTATTTATAAAAAAAAAAAAATTAACAATAATTAAAATTAAGATAAAAATAACGCACATTATATGTTTACTGCAGTCATTCCATGATTCGACTTAAGCTATTTCATGCCAACCACAGTTTTAAACTGTAAAACTATCAAACCAAAATCAATCTACATATAAGCCGTTTTACTTTTGTAATTAAAAATAGTAAATTGCCTAAACATAAAATATTTGAATCCAGAATGATTTTACTACAACTATTTCCATGCCCGTTTCAATATTAAAGTAATACCACTGATTAGCTATATAAGATTAGTTTTTTCAGTGCAAAAAAATGTCATTCTAAATTTCAAAACGTATTATTTTGTGATGGCACCGACAAAGCGAGATATATATATATATATGCTTCTTTTTTTCGCATTCTTCAAAAAAATACAAAACAAAAAATAACAAAATAGTAGTAAAAAAAAATTTCATGAAAGAAACACAAAAAAGGTCATTAGTTTGGTAATTTTGTTTGTATATTTTTGTATATTTTCGAGTATGTATGATGCACGTGCAGACGATCAGTGATCATAATATATATATACCTATTGTATTAAATACATTCATACACATACATATTTTATATTTGAAATCTTCTTTAAACTAAACCAAATTTTGGAATAATATTTGGAATAATCCAGTTTGGTAATTTTGTTTGTTTTGTATATTTTTGTATATTTTCGAGTATGTATGTATGATGCACGTGCAATAATATAGGTACTCCGATGTTTCATTTTCGATCTGTTGTAATTTTCTGACATGCGCAATATATTACCTTGCATAAACTGTGAGTGATCATAATCTATATACCTATTGTATTTTATATATATATATATATATATATATATATATATATATATATATATATATATATATATATATATATATATATATATATATATATATATATATATATATATATATATATATATATATATATATATATATATATTTATATTATACACATACATATTTTATATTTTGAAATCTTCTTTAAAACTAAACCAAATTTTGGAATAATATAGCTATGTACATATGTATATCTATTTTTTACTGAAAATGAGTTTGTTGATGAATTTTTTTTTTTTTAAGGTCATTCACCCTTTTGATTTGGATGTTATTTACCTTGCTTTTGAAATGCTTTCTGATGCGTTTTCCTAGGTGCAAGAAAGAAATACAATAATAAAATGGATAATAAGTTTGATTAAAATTTGAATTGCTAACAATTTGACTACATAGGCATATCATTTTTAAGGACGTCCCGCAAAACATTCTTTGTTTCTTTGCTAATTGAAGAAATGAAAAGTTAGAATAATTATTTTCAGTTTTCTATTATGAATGTGTTTTTTCCGACTTGAGGAGAACATGACAATCATTTATCATAATAAACTTCATTTGTTCCTGGTGAATAAGTTTAATGGGATACCATCTACGCAAGAATTAAAAGGGCGTAAATCGACTTATGCCGTAATCGGCTCTTGCTCATTTTCAATCTAATTTTCTGTTAGTAGGTACGTTTTCATTCCAATTTTTAGGTAATATAAAGACAAGAAGATATCTTACTTTCTTCAATATTACCTTAGAAATTGGCATAAAAAAAATAAATGAATTGGTAATAAAAAAAATTTTAAATCCGATTTCCTTGGCGTAATTTTGCAATTTGGAACAATACAGGTGACGTGTTGTTTCCTAGTATCCAACTGCCGTTTTCGTTCTAAATTTTTTTAAGAAAATGAATAATACACTCAAGTTTTTTAAAAATATTTTTGAAAGATCCGGAGGATTATTTGTGAATTTGATTCAAACGCATTCGAATCTTCAAAGTTCATATCTGAATTGAATCAAATTCGTTTGTTTCTTATTTAAATCAAATTCGAATTTTATATTTCGTAACTACATTTGCCTCACCCAAAAGATCCCGCTCTTTCACCCCATTTACCACGTAATGATGGAGAGGAATTAAGTACTCATCTACAAATTATTTACAGTTACCTGAAGTAACTAGTTCGTTTTCCCTCTTCTCTCCATCATTATAGAAACGTTCTATTCTATCGGTCAAGGTATTATTATTATAATACACATACACATCCATTTTCCCCACTACTCGTCAGGGCGAGTAATACAATTTAGTTATTAATAAGAAAAATTTCGTGTGTCAAAGGCACTTTTTGAAGGAAAATGTTACATGTACAAATCGTTTAACGAAAAATGCTGTGCCAATTCTACATATAGTTCAAAGGTCTAATATTGATGAAGAACATTTCTCATCTAATAATTTGAATAACTTCGATCTGGAACAGAACATTCCATCATTGGTTCAATCACAATCGCTAGTTTTGGAAACAATCGGTACCCAAGCTGACCAAACTGACGAAGAAATACAATTTTTGAAATTTATTGATAAAATCAACTGTCTCCACTGTGAGACGCCGAAAGAAAATTCATATATTTGCCTGAAATGTGCTAAAAGTGGAAGAGCAATTCAATTATATAAGAAGAAATTGAAAAAAAGTCAACGAGACTATAATTTATTGAAAGCCTCCTACAAGATTCTCAAGCTTTGCTTAAGTAGAATGAAACTTAAACATAATAAATTTAAAAAAATTGATGATCACATTGATAATTGAAAAGTAAATGAAACCACGAAAAGTGTTTGTAAACGTCTTGTAAAAGAAGATTTTTACTATAATGAGAGCGACAAAATATTTGCTCAGTCATTATTTTATAAATCGGCTTCAACGTACAAGTATTTGAGGGACCAATTGAATTTAAAATTACCATCTACCTCATCTATATATAAATGGTCTCCCATTAAATTTATTAAACCAGGAACAAATGAAGTTTTGTTAACTCAACTAGAGAAAGTATTCCAAAATATGGCAACAAAATCAAAAATTTGTGTATTATCTTTCGACGAAATGTGCATAAATAAAGACCTAACCATAAATATATTTTTAGCCCGTGTTGAAGGGTTTTGTGACGATGGCCGTGAAAGAAAAAACGAATTGGCAACGTCAGTTTTGTTTTTTATGCTGCGCGGACTGGTGGATGACTGGAAATATGTTCTCAGCTATATTTTAATTAACAAATCTGCTGATCCTTTTTATTTATCAAATTTAATAAAAGAAAATATAAAGATTTGCAACGATATGTTGAAATTACATGTTGTTTTGGTAACCTGCGATCAAGCAGCTACTAACATCGCTACTTACAAAACACTTGGAGTGACTCCAGAAGCACCATATTTTTTTGTTAACGATACACAAATTCTGGCGCAGTTCGATCCTCCGCATCTAATTAAATCGGTTAGAAACGCCATTTTAAAAAATAAATTTCAACATTTGGATTTTGGAGTGGCCGATGTTAATGTTATTCGAAAAATATTCGAATTTGACACAAAACAAAATGTTAAACTGATGCCAAAACTTACCATCCACCATTTCGAACCAAATACGTTTCAGAAAATGAATATCAGTTTGGCAGGTCAAATATTGAGCAGTACAGTAGCCAGTGCAATTAGGACAACATTGAAAGTTAAACCGGAAACGTTTGGTGAATTTCTGAACAACGCTATACCAACCGCTCAAATGGTGCAAAGATTTAATGATCTGTTCGATTGTTTAAATTGCCGACATTTCAAATCTTCAGCTCCTTATGAACGACCACTCAAGATTGGTAATAATGTCTACACATTTCTTGAAGACAGCTTAGCATTCTTAGATAAAGTAACCATTCTTTCAAAGAACGAAAATTATTTTAAGTTTCTCAGAGGTCTTAAAATCAGCATAAAAGCTAACATTTTACTAGCTGATATTTTGAAGGAAAAGTTCGACGTTGAATACATATTAACAGGGCGAACCAACCAAGATTGTTTGGAAATTTTTTTTTCAATTCTTCGTGGGAAAGGTGGATTTAATTACATGCCATCTAGTCATGAAATTGGTATGCATTTTGCCAACAACATATAGTGAGAAAATTGCTTTAAATTCTCCATTTAAAAATTGCTTGTCAGACGAATCGCAAGCTATTGATTTGGACTGGAATAGCTTTAAAACTGAATTTGAAATGAGTCTAAAACTCTAAAGTCTCAAGAGTATGCCAGTACCAATAATTTACCACCTGATGACATTGAGGAGACAGATATCCATGTTTTAAAGCAAAATGCGTTAGTATACTATACAGGCTACTGTATTTTAAAGAAAATTAATTGCCAAAGCTGCCAGGAGAAGTTGGCGATGAAAGACGACGAAATAAAAATTTCGGAAACTTTTTTGACGGAAAATTTTTTAAGAAGAATGAAACTAACTTTGGTTCATTGAGTGCTCCTTCTGATGAATTTACCAACATAGCTCGATCTTTGGTAGAGGTCTTTGAAAAATATTACCATACAAATTGTTGTTCTCCAAATGTGATTAAATTTTTAACAAATGAATGTTTGAATGAAATTAGTTCATTTTTTTATTCTTGTTTTTATGAGAAAGAACTGCAAATGGTCCACAGTAAATAATGAATTTTCCAAAATTAAAACTCATTTCGCTTCAAAACAAGCATCAAGAAAGCTTAAAATATTAAAAAGTTGATAATAAATTTTTTTTTATATATTTTTATGCAATTTTATTACACTTATGTCTCTCCATTAACACGATGTTAGCGCGAATATAATTTAATTTTAATCAACGCGTTTTTGTCTCAAGCCACTAAATATGCCATTTTCACAAAAACATTCAAAGTTTAGACAAAGTGATGGGCACGAAATTAATAACCTTTACACAACAACCAAATCCTATCTGTAATAGAAATTGAAAAAAAAAGAAATTATCTTTGTTTGTTTATTTTTTTTTTTGCTTAGGCCGGTATTACATTATCACATTTGAGGAGTGTCTGATCAAAAGTGGTTATTTACGATATTCGAAAAATATTTTGTAATGATCTGGCATCTGGCTGTTTTAAACGCACATTTAAAGATTACTTTTTTATATAGCTTGTTTTGACTGTTTCTGATTTTAGGGACATTTTTGATAGAGAAATAGCCACTTTTGGTTCATTCTGATATCGAAAAAAAATTATGTATAGAAAAAAAATAATTAAACATGTTGAAAAATGTAAATAGCTACTTTTGATCAGACACTCCTCATTTATATAACTATATAAATATAATTATATTTTTTTACGAAGAAAATACTGTTATATTTAGGTTCAAGAAGCTAAATATAACAGTATTTTCTCTGTAGAAAAATATAATTATTAAAATGTGATAATGTAACATCCGCATTAGGTCGACTAGCATTTATAGCTGTATATGACCTACTATTATTATTTAAATAACGATTATTCCAGAATCTTCTCGAAAGAAGCCATGGACATCCCCGAATATAATTTTAATCTCACTGAGTCACAAATTTGTGTTACCTTCGCACTGCACGAATATTATGGGCCTTATACGATTATACATATAATAAACATTTTCAACTGTTAGTTATATCGTGAAAATTGTTTCGTCTATATAAAAATGCTCCTTTCATGCAGTTGTTCTGAATTTTAATAAATTTAAAAAACCACATACCTTGCTTAGGGTTATTGCCACAGAATTGGTAATTTCCTACTTAACATTTTTATAAAAATTATTATGTACAATGTATTATTATAATAATGTACAATGTAAAAGTTGATTCAATTTTATAAATAGATTTGCATAATTTTTATTCGTACGAGTATTGACATTCGTACGAGTATCTTTTAATAAATCATTTCAAATACGATCAAAATGACTTTTAAAGATTAAATTAATATTATTTATATCGAATTATGTATTTTAAGCTTTGTCAAAACGAACAATATAAAAAAACAGGTTTTGGAAATAATTACCGTATTCAAATTCGTGTAGTTCAGAGCTGCCGTGGTTTCCATATTAAATACAATAATTATTTAGTGTCACAATCACCTTCTTGAAACCACCAAAACAGTTTAGTTTTGGTGGTTTCAAGAAGGTGATTGTGACACTAAATAATTATTGTATTTAATTACCGTATTATAAAAAATATTTGATCATGTATGGTATTGATTTTGACATATAAATTCGCTCGCGTTTAGTGTAAATCAAATTTGCGAATTCGTGTTTGGAATTTATTCGCAACTCGCAGTTCGCGTTTGGTGTGAGTAGTCTCTAATAGAATAGTTCATTTTATTCAAAATGTTTATTTTGATAAATGATTTTTGTGTGAGTGATCTGATCATATTCAATATAAATGATCCGTTCTGCTCAAGTCGGAAAAAACAAATTCATAACAGAAAACTGCAAATAATTATTCTAACTTTTCATTTCTTCAAATAACAAAGAAACAAATAAAGAATGCTTTAAGGCACATAATTATGTTACTTAAAAATGATATGCCTAGGTAGTCAAATTGTTATCAATTCAAATTTTAATCAAACTTATTATCCTTTTATTATTGTATTTGTTTCTTGCACCTAGGAAAACACATCAGAAAGCATTTCAAAAGCAAGAAAAATATGTAACATCCAAATCAAAAGGGTGAATGACCTTAACCTTCATCCGTCTCTTAAAAAAGTAACACTAAAATTCCTTTGTGCAAAAATTACCAAAATAAATTCATCAGTAAATTTACGCTAAGCAAATACAAAATGCACCTTTATTTTTAATTTTATTTATTAAAACGAAAGATAACGCAGTAATTTAATAAGATATTTCAAAAATAAAATTCGATTTAAGTCAAAATGAAGCGAGGGACGGATGAAGGTTAAAAAAAACAATCATCAACAAACTCTTTTTCACAAAAAAATGTACATTATTCCAAAATTTGGTTTAGTTTAAAGAAGATTTCAAATATAAAATATGTATGTGTATGTATGTATTTAATACAATAGGCATATATATTATGATCACTGATCGTCTGCACGTGCATCATACATACTCGAAAATATACAAACAAAATTACCAAACTAATGACCTTTTTTGTGTTTCATTCATGAATTTTTTTTTTTACTACTATTTTGTTATTTTTTGTTTTGTATTTTTTTGAAGAATGCGAAAAAAAGAAGCATATATATATATCTCTCGCTTTGTCGGTGCCATCACAAAATAATACGTTTTGAAATTTAGAATCACATTTTTTTGCACTGAAAAGACTAATCTTATATACTAATCAGTGGTAATACTACGAAAACCAACCCAATATAATGTATATGCTGACTTACTCTGGAAACTGGAATAACAATTGTTATAAGAACAAAAATGTAATTTATGCTTTTATCAGTTGGCATTAAAAATTAAATAAAGTAAAATAAAATTTCAAAATTATTGCCCGAACCATTCTATCCTAACAAGCTTGTTTTGAACTAGTCCAAACGGCATGAAAATACACGGCAATGTTGTTGTAAAATCCCAAAGTAAGACTACAGTAGATTAACAAATATCAGAATTTCAGCTAACTCCTTCATCACAACAAATCATTCCAATAATTTCCTATTTGGACCCATATACACATGCCTTAAAAATTCAGACGGTAAAACATGCAAAACTTAGAAAGGTGCCAATTAACAGTTAAACTTACTAGGGTATAAATAATTAATTAAATGCATCATCATGTTCATTAATATCACTGAAAATTCAAATCAATTAATCAGTTTAAATATGTTCCTATTACCACGTTTAAAAAATATTTTTATATTGTGCATCCTCGCTTATCGAATAATTATGTCTAACTGATTTTATTTCAAAATTACAAACCGCAACAACACACAATTACCGTAAACAAATATTTCACTTAGAAGGCTATGATTTTTTTCTTGTATGTATTTTGAAAAGGAAAAAATTTTCTGCGTATATATTCCTTTCCTTATAATTATAAGTATGTAGGTTTATTAAATAATAGTATATTGTGTAACGTGTAGGAAAAACGATATATTCCCGGACGAGTATGGAAGTTGCTGGGACGAGGCGTCAGCCGAGTTCCAGCAACCATAAGAGTCCGGGAATTATAGTTTTTCCACGAGTTGCACATACGATTTTTTCTCTAATCGGCAGTATATCAGATTATCCATTTTATTCATTATATTCTTTAAAATACGCAAAATTTTCCAATTTATATTTTCAATAGATTTCACTATCAAAGTTACCTTAGAATTATAACAATCGCGTGCGATTATACATTATATCATGTATTTCTTAAAAACAGATGATAATCAGTACTAGAAAGTATTCTCTGCCTAGGCAAGGAATACTTTCCAGTACTGTTTTTAGTAAGTTGCCTAGCAACGATGTAGTGTCGGGGAATACTTCGTTTTGCTGACAGATAACAAACCAGAAAACTGACGTATTTTATCCGATTTGAGAAAAAATTGTTTGAATGTAATACAATTTTATTGCAATACAAACATAAAAAATGCCAATTCCTACATTTTTAAAATTTATCTGTAGTACCTTAGCAGAGTTGGCAGTTTTGTGTTTTGTTACATTTTTTGGGTCGGCTTTTTTGGTCGTTCGCTTTTTCTTTAGAAACCCCAGTATAAACGTTTTTCAACGTTAAAAAATCAAACCGCACTATAACTGAAATTCGAGCTCTTGATGGAAATATAATAAATAATCCTGTTACGATAGCCAGTAACTTAAATGATTATTTTACCTCTATAACATCTCAACTAAATAAGCGGTTTACCAGGACCAATTTTATTTCCTCAGATAGAATAGTTGAACTTAATAGTTTTTATTTTTCACCTATCTATGCTTCAGAAATTTTTAAAATAATTGCTGGGCTAAAAAATAAATATAGTTGTGGCTTTGACAACTTAAGTAATGTATTAATTAAAAATATTGTTTTCGGTATAGTAGATGTTTTAACATACATTTTTAATTTAAGTATTGACAAGGGAATTTTTCCAGATAAATTGAAATTGGCTGTTGTCATTCCAATTTTTAAAAAAGGAGACAAATTATTATGTTCTAATTATCGGCCGATTTCTCTTTTCTCAGTTTTTTCTTAGATCTTTGAAAAAGCAGTTAAAACACGTATTCTAAATTTCTTAAATTCAAATTTTTTTTTTAATAATTCGCAATTTGGTTTTAGAGAAGGTATGTCTACTGAAGCTGCCTTGTTGGCTATTTTAAATAATGTCTATCAAGGAATAAACGATGGCCAACTAGTGACAGGTGTTTTTGTAGACATAACTAAAGCATTTGATATGGTATGCCTCGTGATATCAAAATTGGAGTTCCTCAAGGATCTGTTTTAGGACCTCTTTTATTTTTGATCTATCTTAATTCAATTTTCTCCATTAAATTAAATAGTAAAATAGTAGCTTTTGCAGATGATATGGGTGTAATCTACTGTGCTAGCTCTGAACAACATCTTTTAAACCAAATAAAGAGTGATATGAGGATGCTCAGGTTATGGTTTGATGCTCATCATATGATAATCAGTGATAAAACAAAACTAATTAATTTTAGTCTAACGGGAAATAGAGTTTGTAATGAAATTATACTTCATTCTAATCATACAAATGACAGCTGTGAGTCTACTTGTTTTGTTATCGAGTCAGTTCCTAATTTTAAATACTTAGGTTTACTACTGGATTGTAAATTGAATTGGAAAGACCATGTGGGAATCCTTAAAGATAAGCTGCGAATATCTTTGAGGACATTTTATTTTTTAAGAAAGTTGTGCCCCGATAAAGTTATGACTTTTTGTATTTTGGGCTAATTGATTCAAAATTGCAGTATGGCTTATTTTGCTGGGGTGGAACTTATTTTAGTACAGTTAGACCCATTGTGATTTCCCAAAAACATTTTATTAGATTAATAACTAAAAGAAACAAAAGATCGCCTTCATGGCCTTTGTTTATGAAACTCAATGCTCTACCATTAAAACATTTATATGTGTTTAAAGTTTTAAAATTATTTTTCAGAATGAGTGGTAATTTAAATGTTAAAATTTGTGATCGTTTTGATTTAAGAAATAAAAATAGAATCATTATCCCAAGATCTAAATCATCAAATTTTAGTAAATATTTCCTCTGTACGACTCCAAGTCTTTTCAACAAGTTACCTGCTAGTATTTCAAACTGTACTACTCTGTCACGTTTTCCAAGCTACTAAAAGAATGGTTACTTACTGTTAGCAATGTAGATTCGTTGTTTGAAATTATCTTATAGTTTTTCGTTTTGTTTTGTTTTTTTTTTCTTAATGTTATTGTTTAAGTTTTTTCTTTCAATTAATAATTACATATAAACAAAACCCCCCACACTTTCAGTATTTATTACAATTATTATTAACGTTTGAAAATTTAACACTAAACCGTTGGTTTATTAAATGTTTCTAGTTTTATTCAATACATTTTATTGCCTGAAAGTCTTTACCAGTATATGTTATAGATTTGTTTAATTCAAATAGTGTTTTTTTTGTAATATTAATATTTTTTGTTAATGTAATGAATAAAAAAAAAAATATATATTAATGTGAATGCCATTATTATTAATTATTGTGTCTATAAAAAGCCGAAAGAATCTTATTGATTTAATACAGACAACTAACTTCTCTTTCTAAAATATTCTTATTAAAATTGCATTATACTAATATGAAATGATTTACAAAATTTTTTAAAAAATGTCGATTTTAATGTTTAATAATAATCAGGTGAACCGTTTATTTTGAAAGTGGGCCAAATCCATTTTTCAAGAAAATGAAGATAATAGTAGTTATAGGTAAAACTTAGTATGATCATTAAATCTATAAACAATTTATAGTCAGACAAAATCAGAATCCTAATATTTTGGAGATGGAAGTTTTAGCTCTTAACAGTATTGTAAATATGTATGTTTATTTTTAAAGTGATACCATACGGCAAAATTTAACTCACAAGTAAATTTAAAAAAAGAATCTAGACATTTTATTTATTTTTTATATAACGAATGAGCGAGAATGAGAGAGCAAGCAAAGTTAAACACTAAACAATATTTTTCAATTTGTTATTTCTTCAAACACTCTGAAAAATTAAATTGTATAACAAACGGCAACACTCTGAAAAACTTTAAATTATATTATATTCGACTTAAGACTGATTTACATTTACAAAAATTTTCGCAGATGCAGATGTCAAATCAAAAATTCGTTTTCTTTAAACATAAAAAATAAATTTAAACAAAAAATGTC
Organism: Tipula helvola; assembly: GCA_963556165.1. Classification (NCBI taxonomy): domain Eukaryota; kingdom Metazoa; phylum Arthropoda; class Insecta; order Diptera; family Tipulidae; genus Tipula; species Tipula helvola. Next base: position 295,200,175 of record OY744481.1, on the reverse strand, counting down.
ATAAACCAATACAAATGATTGGTTTTCTTGTCTATGCAACATTGAAAAAAGATGAAGCTCGACATCTGCAAAAAAAAAGCAGACGACGATTTTTGGGTTTGTTTCTCGGGTTTCAATTTACTTTTTTAAGCATATGATTAATTTTTCTCTTTTCGTCTTTGTAATTTTTCCTATGTTTTGTTTCAACTTTTTTGCGGGCGTCGATGTCATTGAATGTAAATCAACTATTATATTATCGGATTGCAAGTAAGTTCCAATTCTGTTTCTAATAAATACTCGACAAGTTGACATTATGTTGTTTTGTGCTCGGTGTACAAAAGCTTTAACAGTTTCATTCTTATTTGAAAATTAATAACGGATTGTGGTTTATTTTATAAAAAGAAAAAACGGCTCAAACCGATTATAACGGAAATTACAACTCTGATGCATCTGAAAGTAAATTTGGTAGGTAATAAAAAAAAAAAAAATACTTTTCTGGGTAATAAACTAATAACGCTACTTCAATAAAATCATCATTTGCAAGTAAATTTATTATTTTTATTATGTTTGTAGAAATACGACCCATTCGAATCGGTAATAAGAGAAGAATATTGGAATCAGGATCTCAATACGAAGATAATTCGAAGCAAAATGGGGCTCGATGAAAGCGTTTGTTTCACTCCGGCAAAGAAAGGTAAAATAACTGCCTCATCTTCGAAAAGCGACGTACATACAAATTTCCTAGACTTTCTGGATGTCGCAGCTAAGGCGGTTAGTCAACTAGATGAGCCAACTAAACCTGTCAGTTCAACTTCGTTGTTATTTTCATCATTGGCAGTGAAAATAGAAAAAGCTCACTTACCTACAGTGGTGTTAGACGAATTGGAGATGGAAATGTCAAACATTGTTTACCAAAGATTACGTGAGCATTTTAAAGGCACACACTCGAAATCGTCGACAAGTACCTGAGTTGGGTTTCCTTTTTATAGACACGTAATGTTACATATGCGCTTATGGACATACATATATACGAAAATATGAATCAATAAAAAAAACTATATTTTGAATTTCAGTAAATGTTTTATTCATTCAAATGTCACTCTGCTTATTAATGAATTAAAATAAGGAAGAGCATGTTTAAATATCAGTTGAATAAAGAACATTTTTTAAACAGTCTCTCAATTCGAACACTTTACGGGTTGACCGATTTCCTCTAAAAACAATCTCCAGGAATTCTAATTCCATTTTGCTCTCGGTCTATATAGTCCTGTGGGCAATATAACTCGCTTTTCTGTAATATTAAAAAATTGTGCAACACTATAGTAGCCAAAATAACTTTCTCAGCATTTTTTGGATGTAGGCTCAACGAGGTGGCTCTGATTCTCCATCTATTTGCTAATATTCAAAAGTTTTTTCTATTCTTATTCTCGCACTCGACAATTTCTTATTGAACTGCTAAGTTATCGTGCATGTTAACAATTTTAAATAATGATGTGGCCCATATTATTTGTGACTAAACATAAACCTAATATGTTACGCTTTGCTAAGTTATAATTTTCGATGAGTTGGGTTGCACGCGGTAAGTATAGTAAGAAGTAAAAAAAATAATAATTTGATCCGGTGGGACAGCTTCGAGCTAAATCTGAAATCGGTTATATTGTATTTAATGTTTGTAAAATCATGTGCATTTATACGTAGGTAATAGGCGGTTTATGAGCACAATAGATGTAATTGTAAGACAAAAAAAAAATTAAATCATGATACATGATCACTTAAAAATCACCCAAATTTAAATCATGATCGAACGATGGAATACGCGACCACGGTTCGTCTTAGGGCGAATAATGAGTAAAGGCAAGAAAATAGTTAATGAGATTTTAGAAAACTTTCAAACCGTTTAAATAAAAATCACAATACAATAAATAAATAAATAAGTTATATAATACTAATTACTACTAACTTGTAGAAATTAATAGATCTGATAACAGATATACAAATGTTACGTATAGCCGATCGAACGAGACCAAATACTGATTTAATGGTGCTACATTTAGTTCGTTGTGATATCACCATTTAGGCGAATTAGTGTATTTGAATATTACATTGGAAGAATCGCGATTATTCTCGAACATGATGTTTGGTAACAAAAGGAACTAGGAAGTTGAATTGAAGGCTTAAGGCTTAATAAGTTAAACGTAATAGAGTGAAAATGACCCTGTTAAAGTTAGCCGAAAGTTTATAGTCGAAAGTAAAAAATCGATAATGCAGATTACGTTATTAACATTCCAGAAGAAAATAAAAAAAATTGTGTTTATCACAGCCGAAACTAAATAGGATAGATGGATTGTAATACAAATGTTTGTAAATAATCTTACCTAGAAAATAGCTATCGCAGGAAAAAAATTCAGTTCAAATTTCCCGTGGGAAATCTCGGAAAATTTGAAAAAGTTTCCAGTCGAAAGTAGGAAATTAATGTATAAAATCAGCCCCTAGAGTGTTATGTCTGGAAATGGATTACATTGATGTGACTGTTAAAACCTATTTTAGGATGAACATTCAGATCAAATTTTCTAATGATTTTTGGAAACTTTTTTAAATTTTCCGAGATTTCCCACGGGAAACGTGAACTGAATTATTGCTTGCGATAGCTATTGACAAGTCACATCAATGTAATTCACCTCCAGACATTACACTCTAGAGGCTGATTTTATTCCAGTTAAAATATTTTTTTTGGTTTCGTGAGTTTCCACAATTTTCCACGAGAATATCAACAAAGGTCCTCAATGCTATTCATTCATCCTTAGTATTTTTAGGCTAAACACTACCGATTTATATTGACTTAATTTTTTATTTTCGGCTGGGATAGTACAATCTGCATTACCGTTTTCAGCTGGGATGCAATCTGCACTATCGACTTCTCATTTTCGGCTGACAACTTTCGGCTAACTTTAACAGTATTTGAAAATGCGAGACCTAAAAGTGATAATTTAAAGTGCTACAATTACAGTAATTAGAGTGTTTTAAGTGAATTTGTGTATTTTTATGTAATATTGATTATTGATACTATTAAAGTAAGCTGAAAGTTTTGAGCCGAAAGTAAAAACATCGATAATGCAGATAATGTCTTGGCTATCTCAGCCGAAAGTTGCTAGGCGACATATTTCAGCCGAAACATATTTTATATAAAATGGAAAATTAACAAAACAACGTATAAACTGGTATTTTCATGAAGTGATTTTACGGCTGAATATAGGCCCATTTTGGGTTGTCGCTGCATACCTTAGGAATTTTACTATAAGTTTCACCAGAGAATCCAAATACAAAATGTAAAAATTTGTATAAATTCAACCTTTAAAGTGTCATGTCTGGAAAGTAGTTCAATTAGTGTGAATAGCCAACAGTTACACCTAGAAAAATTATCAGAACAAGTTTCATGTGGGGAGCCCGGGAAAAGTGCGATTTATTTACTCATTATTTAAAAATATTTTGGAAAAGGGGGAATCTACTGCCCTTTCAAGTATCATATTCTGGAAAAGAGCATATATTCTGAGACATATTCTGGGAAAAAGCGGAAAAATTATTTAAAAATATTTTGGAAAAGGGGGAATTTACTGCTCTTTCTAATATCCACACTAATTGAACTACTTTCCAGACAATATGACACTTTAAAGGTTGAATTTACCCAAATTTTTACATTTTATATGGGCCTTTCATTCAAACGAATTTTCCTGGGCTCTCCACATGAAACTTGTCATGAAAATTTTTCTGGGGATAACTGTTGGTTATCCACACTAATTGAACTACTTTCCAGACATGACACTTTAAAGGTTGAATTTATACAAATTTTTAAATTATATATTATGCTCCTCTCATGAAACTTAACTTGAGCATTTATCCAGCAATAAATTGACTAAATGGAAATTCCAGTTTTTAAAGGTTGTTTTGTCAATTTTTCGTTTTAAATGAAATATGTTTTGGCTGAAATATGTCGGCTGAGATAACCAAGACACTATCTGCATTGCCGATATTTTATAACTTTCGGCTAACGTTAACAAGGTGTAATATTGTATTATGTTGTCATTTTGTAATTTTTATAGCGCCAATAATTAATTTGATGTTCATAAATTTATGTGGGTATTTTCTTCACAATCTAGTAAATATAATCAAACCTTGCTTGACAAGTAATTCTAAAATTGTTCTTGTTCTGAGGTCGTGGAATTTTCCGAGTTTTTAAAGTTGCCTTGGTGTTACAGTGATGAATTATCTGTGTCGGTTTCAATAAGTAAAAAATTATCGATTAAAGAGCCATACACATTCAGTAAGAATTTAATTAGCCCGTAAAGAGCATTGTGCGGTCTGTGGGACCGCTCTATTTTTCAAAAAATCAAATTAACCCCACTCCGTTTAATTTTTTTCCGAAATTTCTATTATCTTTCTAATCGAAATTTTTAGCATCATGCTAATTGAATAAGAAATATTTAATATAAAATTGCGGTCCGCTGGAACGCACCACTCTTTTCATGCAACATTTTCCACGACGCACTTTACGGGTTAGATATTGCGATAGTTTTCATTTAATATTTTGTTATTGCCGTTTCACAAATCGTAATATTACCAGACTCGTTCATTAAGGACTAATACCTTCTATCATCCATTTTCGAAATTGAATTGAGATAGCTGTTACGTGTATTTTTAACAATATTTTAACGATGTTTTGATCAAATATTTTTTTGAAACTTTAGTCAAAAGTAATATGTTTCAACATTACTTGGAAAAATGTTTTCATTTAATGCAATATTTCAATAGTTATTAAATTTCAGCAGCTTCTGCAAAATTCATAGTTTGGATGATTGGAGGTATTGGTCCTTAATGAACGCATTGTTGTTGTAGCCGATTAATAATTGCAGTCATAATGAAGTTGAATTGAAATTTGCGTCTTGGCTAATTTCTTAAAGTGAGTTCCTAATGGAATATTCAATTAATTAGTTTGCTTTGTGAACATTTATTCCTGGTTTCTAAATTTGAAGAACAATTGAAGGTTGCATGCATTATTAACAGGTAGTGAAATTTTTCCTAACGTTTCCGGAAAATAGAAACAAAAAGAGTAATTTAGATCAAACTACGTAGCTTGAAAATACAAAAAGAGAAACCATGTCAACCGTGTGTTAATTGTCTTCTAAAAAAACCAATATAAACGTCATTTCACCTTTTGTTAGGAATTCCCTGTTTAAATTTTCCTTTCTCAACACTCTTCACATAACATAAACGTCGTAACAAAAAATGTTTAGTCTTTGTTATTATAACAATACAACTAGATAGCGCTTTGCCTCATTTTATTACCTTCTAAATTTGAATTTCTTATCTAAAATCATGTAAATTTAACGATATGAATAAATTGTTCAAGTTCTTGAAATGTGAGATTGTGATTATTTCCCATCCCATTTTCTATCCACAATGTACCTATACAAAATTATAAAAAAATGTCTTGGGATAAAGAAACTGTTCAGTGGAAAACAAATTAATTGGTTTTTAGGAGATAAGGTCAACTCAATTCTATGTATTTACAAATAATATTAATAACATGCATCCATTTAAAATATCTTAGTGAAAGACTCATTAATATTATTGTTTCCTCCGTTTGGTACACCTTTTTATTATACAGTTTTGAGTTGCATATACAATTCCAAAGTAATTAGGTCTGGGAAAAGGTATCTAAGCTACATACATATACACTATACAGTATAAGTATTTTTCCGTTTGTTTGCCCAACATAAATATCATTGTTTTTATTGAATGACAGTTTTCTAGGAAATGAAAATATTGACAATCCCAATAGAAGGAGAAAGGACAAAAAAATAATAAAAGTTATTTTTTTTTCAGTTTCTTACTGTAATAACTAGATACTCGACTCATGAATATCTTGCTAAATAAATACAATAACTTATTGTTTATTTGCTAGTGGCTTGCGGGCCCTGTGGAACCTATGTATGTATATAATAGTTTATATAAAAATCACGCGTAAGAAACAATAAAAGCAAAACTTCATCAACTCCTGTTTTTGATGCAAACCTCATTTGACAAATATTCTGAAATTATTCATTGGATTTTTGGTGGTTTATTAGGAAAATATTTTTTCAAAATGTTAATATTTATTACCTCAGAAAAAAGTTCAACCAAAAGTTAAAATAAAATAAAATAAAATATCTAGACTGATTAAATCCCAAATATTTCTAAAAAATTTGAATCAAATCATTTGAAAATTTTATCGAGTTGTTGTATTACGTTTCAATATATAGCTTCAAACGTTAATTTAAATTAAAGGCAGCAGTTCGAAGCTGGCATTTTTATGTGGAATAGACTTTAGTGTCCAAGTATGCCCAAATAAAATAGTCGAGAGAATTTAATTCCTGAGAATACTGTTGCCAATTGCATAACGTCGATATAGTCGATAATGTCGCTTTGTGAGCCGTAGCAGAATCTTGTTGGAAGGTTCAATCATTGTTTGGTCACAAGTCCAGGGAAGAAGTACTTCTTGGTTCGCTTTAACAGAATATAACAGATTTAGGCTTTTGGCTTCTGGCAATAATTCGAGCTTCGTGGTATACTTGAAAACCACTTTGGATTTGGCTGGCGAATTTCGGTGAACCCAACATTTGATGATGTTGCGAAACTGTAGAGTGTTGACGGTGCGCGGCACACCACTTCCTGGACGGTCCGAAGAACAACTTCACTCTTGGTATCGTTTTGCAGACTGTTGCACATGGAAGACGAAGACATTGAATTATTTTTTTTTCCGAATTTCTAGTTTCGTATCGATAATTGCGAGATGATTCTTTTGGACATGATAACTCAAAAAATGAGAAAAACAGCAAATGTTGCAATTGGCGAATGCTCCAAAAATGGATTTTAATAAAAATTTAATCACTCGGATGACACTGTTATGCATTAACTCAGCCAGTTAATATTTCGCTTTAATAAAAATAAACGGTAGTCGCCAAATACGTTGAGTTCTAATAACTTGTGTTAGAAGGCATCGTTTAAGGTAATGATTAAATAAAATTCTTTACCATGGACATGGATAAATTAAATGAAATACAAAAGTAAGTCACTGCAAAGAATCCTGGAGCAGTTACTTATTGAGGGAACATGATGAGGAGTTATGTTACATCTTAATATCCTTTTATTTTAATTTAGAACATATTCCTACATATTTTGTCAGACCGCTTTACACCGAACTTAATATCAAGTTTCGGTCCAATTGGTTAAACCATTTGGACTGCCGAAAGGATACAGACAAACAGTCAGAAAGACACCACTTCCAAATCCGATTATTCGGGCATAGGGGTTGTTGAGGTATATACTACTTGTATATATCTTAATATTTAAATATTATTGAGCCACAATTTTATATAATTAAAATTATTTAATGGTTTAGGGCTCTCTATATTGTTTTTATTTTTTAAAAATTAACTTGAGCTTTCGGACTCACTTCGAGTCCATTTTCAAAAGCGTTTATAAAAATGTTTTCAATACAATTTTCCTTTTATAAATAAATCAAAAACAAAACCAAAAAATTGAAGGTTTTTCCGTAGAAACCAAAATTCGTGTGTCTAGACTAGAAAAATATTTTCCAACCGTGACAACAAAACTTGTGGTAAATTTTACGAAAAAAACTTTTACAAAATATGAATAAAATTTGAAACATTTTACAAAAATATAATGAATCAATTATAAGTATAAGACAAACAACCAAATTTATTTATTTATTTATTTTATTCAACATTTTACACAAATAAGGCAAGGCCTTTTTACAATATTTAAAAAAATATCTTATAATGTGCAACGCAGTTATACATAATTATAGTACATAAGTAAGTGGTATAATATAATCTTAACATAATTAAAAACTAAAATTAAAATACAATAAAATAAAAATAAAAATTAATAATAATATTGAATATTTAAACGCATAATTAAGGTAAAGGAAGAGGAAATAGGAAATAGAAAGTCAGATAGGATAATTAAGGTCAGGATAACAAACAGAGATAAAAATAAGAATTAATTCATGTTACTGGTTTCATCATACAGTTTTTTGAAGTTGTACAAACTAGACGCAGCCTTGGCACATGGATGAATATTATTCCATAGTTTTACTCCATGGACAAAGAAAGATCGTTGTCTCGGTTTAGACTTACATGACTTAGGCAGATTCAAATTTAATGTGCGTCTCGACCTACTGAAGTTAAGGTTTTCATATAGATAACTAGGAGTTCGCTTCTGAAGCAAATTAAACATGAAGCATAATGCTGATAGTTCTAGATATTTATTTAAGGTCATGTTGAATATTTGTTTCGACAAAACAGAAATAGGTTCACCAATACGTTTCAAAAATATGTACCTCGCACACGAATTGAAAGCAACATTTAAAAGTTTCAAGGATTTTTTGGAACAGTTCAAATATATTGGAGCACAGTATGATATCAAAGGACCCACTAGAGTTAGAATAATATGACGTTTTACATCTCTTGAAATAAACATTGCTGTACTCCAGAGTTTACTTAAAATCCCGTATATTTTACCGCACAGATTATTAACATGAACAGACCAGTTTAATTTATTATCTATGAACAAACCCAAGCTTTTGACTTGGTAATAGAAATCAATCCTTTGATTATCAATTACCAGATGAATAGACGGTATAATTACTTGCTTTTTATTCGAAAGGATAATAGCTTGAGATTTACTGGGATTAATTTGAAGTTTATTTACGATTGACCAATCAAGTACTTTGGTTAACGTAATATTTAGATTATGTACTACATTTATCAACAGAGTCGAAATCTCCAAACGAATACAATTGCAAATCATCAGCATAAAGATGATAGTAAGTATTATTGGTCTGTTGAACGACTTTGCATATTTCGTTTATGTAAAGAGAGAACAATATTGGCCCCAAAATCGAACCTTGAGGAACTCCAGATGTAATACGAATAATTGAACTACAATTTTCGTAATATTTTACTGATTGTTGTCTTAAATGTAAATAAGAAAAGACTAATTGACAAGCGCATTTAGAAAAGTTATACTCTTTACATAGCTTCATCAGTAAGGTTGTATGGTCAACTTTATCAAACGTCTTAGAAAAATCTAAAAGAACTAGAATACCAAATTTACCATCTTCTATATTAGAAGTAATGTCATCCACAACTTTCAAAAGTGCTGTAGTAGTGCTATGATTTGCTCGAAAACCAGATTGATAGTTGTTTAATAAGTTATACTTTGTTAAATGACCGTTTATTTGGTATTGAATAATTCTTTCAAATAGTTTGGATAGCACTGGTAAAATGCTGATTGGGCGAAAATCGTGCACAGTTACTGGGACACGTGTTTTAGGAATAGGTGTAACCACGGCTATTTTCCACGAATCTGGAAAGACAGATTTAGTAAGTGCTGAATTTATTAGATAGGTTAAATGGGGCAAAACTATTGGCATTATGAGTTTCATAAAAATAAGTGGTATGCCATCAGCACCAGCCGTGCCGGATTTAATTCTATCAAAATGAAGGGAAACTTCATCATTAGAAACATTACGAAAATAGAAAGCATTTTCAGAACTATATTGTAACGTATTTAAATTCAACTTATTGTTACTTCCAAGGAAAACCGAACCAAAATATTCATTAAACTCTTCTGGAGTTATATTGGATTTCGAGTCAGCACCAGGAGAATGAATGTAAGCCCCAAAATTTTTCCAGAATAATTTACATGGGATGTTTTTGTTAAAACGATCATTGAAAAATTGGCGCTTTGTGGACTTAATCAAGTTATTTACTTTATTTCTAGCTCTGTTATATTCTAACCGATTGAATTCAGTTTTATTTCGTTTCCAGTTTTCGTGAAGAAAATCGCGAATATTTCGGTACCTGAGAATGTCATTATCAAAGTTAATCTCATTTAATTGAGATTTTACTAAGTACTTTCGAAGCGGTGCAAAAGTGTTAAGTAAATTCAATACAAAAGCATTACAAATTGATAGTTGCTCATTTACATCGCATAACGAATAAAGACTATTCCAGTCTAAAGAGCTGGCAGCCAAACATAAAGCATCCCTGTCAATATTACGAAAGTTCCTCACAAAATTAAATTGCGTGTTTACCTTATAATTCCCAGGATAAAATGCATAGGAACCATAAATCATATCATGAGTAGTAGTAATTCCGGGGACAGAGATTTGCGTGAAAGTACGAAAATTGCCAGGATAATTAGCAAACGCTAAATCAATTAACGTAGCTTTGCCCATGAAATTAGCGGCCTCTTGTGAAATTAAGTTAAGACCAAAAGAAGACATTAATGATTTGAATTTTTTGACCTTTGGTTTAGTACTAAGACAATTACAATTAAAGTCCCCAACAATTATTACTTCACTGAATTTAGACATAATATCATCCAAGATAATTTCAAGATCATTGATAAATTCTATTTTGGGTGGACAATAAATCACTCCTATAACTAGTTTATTATATTGATTTCCAATTTCTATGAACATAACATCAATTTGGGAATTACTCACATTACTATAAACAATTTTAGGATTCAATTTTTTCCTAACATAAATAGCGACACCTCCACCTCGCCGACCCTCACGGTCTTTACGAAGTAACGTAAAACCATCAAGCTGATAGCACTGACAAGAGTGTTTGGTTTTGAACCAAGTTTCAGACACAGCAATTGCATGAAAGTGAACATCTTTCATAATTAGTTTAAATTCATCGAAGTTAGCAACCAGACTACCAGGATTTAGATGGCAAAAATTAAATGCAAAATCATTATTGGGGAGCGACGACTTCAAGACAATGTTCCTCATGTCCAAAGAGCTTATACTATTGATATAGCTATCATCCATCATTATAATTAAATATTAGAAAACCACTGCAATGAGATGAAATCAGTGACACATGAATTTTAATAAACGATGAGGAAAAGTGTATGCGGTGAAATGAATTGGATAAATTATGCATTGTAAATCTAAAATAATAATAATAAAAACAAAATAAATTATAGTAAAAAATAAAAAAGTATGTAAGCAATTTTAAACAAAAGAAAAAAATGGTCATGAAAATACTGAGTAAAAATAACGGTAAATTAATTAATATAAACATTAAACTAAATTTCTAACTCCAGCAAAAAAAAAAAATAATTAGACAAGAATAAAGAATTTATGAAGAAATTAGCACTTTAAATTAGATTTAGGAATTTGTAAAAAATAAAAAATATTAAACAAGAAATATATAAAACATTACTTTTTTTTCCTCGTAATTCTAACAGATGTTGCAGGTGCGGGTTTACTTCCACCAGTGTTAATTGTGGCGATGTTTGAATTAACATCAATGTTCGCAGTTGTTATTGATGATTTCTCCTGAATGAGTTGATTTTTATTGAATATTTCAGCCATGTTTACATCAATGGAAGTTACGGTATTTAAATTAATTGCAGAATTATATTGCTTTATAGCATTATGAAGGTCATCGATGCTTCTCAGTACAGCTGGTTTGCTATTATTCTTGAATAGCACATATACCAAACCACCTTTAGTGAAAACACTGGATATTTTATTATCCGTTCGCTTAGCCCTAAATGCAGCTTGCAGGGTCGAATAATTATATTTCGTTAGATACTGATTACAGTAAATTCGTGTGTTCATTTCTAATCCAATTTGACTTAGGGATAAATTTTTGAAAGATAAATAATTATTGAAAAACATCATTTTTAACCGTTCCGAAATAAAAAGAACATAAATTGGTATTGGTTTTTTAGATATGACATCACCAAGCAATAATTTCGGCGATTTCATCCAGTATATGCAATCTACAGCTTCAATTCCTTTTTCAAAATTGATCACATTTGAGATTTTTGAAAATATGTTCTCAACAGATTCATTAGCGATTAACGGTATACCTGATATGACGATAGTCCCAGATACTTGTTTACGTTCAAAAACATCAAATTTGGCGTCGAACTGTTTCATTTTAGAATGAAATGCTTGCAAATTGTCTATTAATTTTAAAACTTCAGACATAATTTCACTTTTAGTAGAGTTTAGACAAATTTCCAAATCAGATTTCGCTTTATTTAATCCCATTTCTAAACGAACAATATCTTTTTTGAGATTCTCAATATTTGTAGAAAAATTTTCATTTAATAAATCGGCAGCCATAATGACACTATATTTTGTATCTATTATTACACAAAACTTTATCACTTAAAGCAATTTCACAGTATGTAGTCTAATGAAATACTATTTAGTATAAATTAACGCACTAATAACAACACAAAATGTACAGTTTTATATAGAATAATTCAATATATTAATTAATTTGCGGAGCGAAATAAAACACGTCTACTCACAAATCGCCATTTTTTTTTCTTTTCTTTAGATAAATAAATCATAAGAATTACCAATATAAGCATAATCTCCAAAAATGTTTATTGAGTTATCACTGGATTTTATGTGTAACATTTCCAAAAACGATCTTTTCCTAAATTTTTTTGCTGTTCCAAAATTTTAACGTTATCTAAAGTTATTTGATGATTTGTGTTTTTTAAATGTTGAGCGAGGGCACTATTTTGGTTTAAATCTCGATAAACTGCACTTTTATTTTGATACAACCGTTTTTCGATAAATTGTTTCGTTTGTCCAGTATACGTTACGTTACATTCACATTGGATCTGATAGACAACATTGGACTTTTTCTTTAGAGGAACTGAATCTTTAAGTTTAGAAAACAAAGTTGTATTCAAATTCGATGCCGGTCTTCCCACAATCTTAAAATTATAATTTTTAAACAGGTGTTTAGTTTTTTCAAAAAGATTTTTTATGTATGGGATAGATAACTAATTTTGGTTTCTATTATCGGCCAAACCTACAGAATTTCTATACAAATTTTTTTGTTTCTAAATAGTAACATCTACTAATTTATCAGGGTAATGATTTTGAGCTAAAATGTTTTTTAATAAAATAAAATTTTTATAATGGAATTTTGTATCTGAAAGTTTTATAATTTTTTGAGTAAGAATTTTGATTGTGTTAATTTTGTAAGAAAATGGGAGCCAAGAGTGAAAATTTAAGTATCTTCCAGACCATGTATCTTTATGATACCAATCCACAGAAATTTTGCCATTAGGTTCATGTATCAAAAGAGTATCCAAAAATGAAATTTTTTTATCAGATCTTTTTCTATTGTGAATTTAATTCTCGGTTCTATCGAATTGAAAACATAAAAAAAAACATCAACTTTGTCAACTGGGATAGCCGTTATAATATCATCTACGTAACGATAGTAGAATAACGGTTGAAAATCCAAAGAATTTAGTGCTAAATTTTCTACATATTCCATCAATAAATTTGCCAAAATAGGGCTAATAGGCGAACACATTGGTGAACCAAAAATTTGTTTGTAAATTTTATTATCAAATGAGAATTCTGAATTATTTAATACGATATCTAAAGCTATTAAAAATTGGACTTTTGTTAATTTTGTTTTTGAATTTTGCTTTATACTCCTCCAATTGTTGCTTATAATTTTAGTAACACGTTTGTAATCAACATTCGTAAATAATGACGATACGTCTAACGACAATAAAAGGAAATTTTGAGGGATAGTAATATTACTAATTTTTTGTTTGAAATCTTCCGAATTAATTATAAATGAACTGGTTTTCCCTATACTATGTTTTAAAATGTTTCCCTAAAATGCTGATAATTGATAAACAATATGTTGAACCATCTACTGAGCTTATAATTGGTCTGTAAGGTATATTCGGTTTATGAATTTTTGGCAATCCGTATAATTTAGGAATAACCGAGTTATAATTTGTAAGGTCCTTTTTTGTATTTATATCAATATTTCCAGCTTCATTAAAATTTTTTACAATTGAATTGATTTTAGTTTGGATTGGTATTGAATTGTCTTTAAAAATTTCGATGTATGTAGTATTATCGTTAAGCAAACTATTTATCTTATCTAAATAGTCATTTTTCAATGTTAGAACTGTCATGTCTCCCTTATCTGCCCGTGTAACTAAAATTCCTGGATTATTTCTTAAAAACGTTTTTGCTTGTTTAACATAGCCTAAGATGCGATTTTCGAAAGGTGATAATTTTTTTGAATTTGCTCCATTTTTATGGTTTGTTATTATATTTATGAAACGGTTCCGGATATCAATTTTATCTACATCATTTAAATCAAAAATCGCACTTTCAACATCGGATATAATTTTGAAATATGGGACCGAATTACCGATAGTTGGCGGACAGAATTTGTTGCCTAAACTTAAAATACTCATTCACATTATTTAATGAAATATTTTCAAATTTGGCCATTTGTCTTACCTTGATTTTATTGAAATGGAAATTATAAATAATTGCTGATCGTTGAAAAAATTCTTCACAATTAAGTTGAGGTATACACAGTGTGATCTAACAATAACCGAACTTTTAATTTAAATCATAGAACACGTAGCGCGTATCTATTAAACGTCGGTAGCGTTAGAAAGGTACATGTTTCTTCTTTCGAACGCAGCTAAGTTCATGCTAATCGGTTGACAGGTTACAAAATTACACACGTTTTAATAACAGTAGTTTTTGTAGTTATGTCGCAAAAACATAATGGAACAAAGAGTAAATATTAAATTTTGTTGTTTTAAACTCGGTAAAAAATTTGCTGACACTTACGAATTGCTCAAAAAAGTTTATGCTACTGATTGTATGAGTCGTACTCAAGTTTACACGTGGTTTACACAGTTTAAAAATGGCCGCGACAATGTTGATAACTTTTTATGATTCCAAGGGTATTGTTCACAAAGAATTTGTTCCAGAAGGTGAAACTGTCAGTGAGAATACTATTTGCAAGTTTTACATCGTTTGTGGTCGAGAATTGTTCGTGTTAGACCCGAATATCCAAAAGGAAAACAGCTGTCTTTTTACATGATAATGCACCACCTCACAAGACCAAAAAAGTCAACGAATTTTTGATGAAAAAACAGATTTGTGTCATCGACCACCCTCCGTATTCGCCTGATCTATCACCGTGTGACTATTTTCTATTCCCAACGTTTCAGCCATTCAAGCAGCCGTGACACAGGTGCTAAAGAACATTCCAAAAACGGAGTTTAAAAGGTCTATGAATAAATTGGTTGATCGTTCCAAACGTTGTATTATGTTCAATGGATCCTATTTTGAATAAATATTAGCTTTGAAACATAATACCATGCTTGTTTTATTCTATAACTAAAAAGTTCGGTTATTTTTAGATCACACCATGTACATTCTTCAATACCTCGATGGAGGAAACTCAAATTTTGTTTTGTGGAATTGATGTCCTGAATGGTTTCCCTTATTTCTTGGTTGATTATTCCAAAAATAAATTTATGTTGCAATTTTTTGAAAACTGCATTGTTGATGTTGCAGACATTTTTCAACTCTCGTGATTTTGAGTACACTTTCTCCTTTCGGCATTGGAGTAGAAAATGTTGTTTATTGATCTGCTTGGCTAATTTATAATTTTCATTCAAATATTTTTTCATATTTTTGACAGGCAAGTTCCCACATTCCGATTTTATATAATTGAAAAAACTTTGATTAATTTGTGTATTCTCCATTTTTCAACCAGGAGATATTTTAATATTTAAATATTATTGAGCCACAATTTTATATAATTAAAATTATTTAATGGTTTAGGGCTCTCTATATTGTTTTTATTTTTTAAAAATTAACTTGAGCTTTCGGACTCACTTCGATTGAAATTTTTTCGCAAAATTTACCACAAGTTTTGTTGTCACGGTTGGAAAATATTTTTCTAGTCCTAGACACACGAATTTTGGTTTCTACGGAAACACCTTCAATTTTTTAGTTTTGTTTTTGATTTATTTATAAAAGGAAAATTGTATTGAAAACATTTTTATAAACGCTTTTGAAAATGGACTCGAAGTGAGTCCGAAAGCTCAAGTTAATTTTTAAAAAATAAAAACAATATAGATAGCCCTAAACTATTAAATAATTTTAATTGTATATATCTTCTTGTTTCAAATAACTATTTAATCTCAAGATGGGTTGATTAAAGTAAGATAAACTAATGAAATGTTAGCTAGTCAATTACTGAAAGTACCGCTCCTGTTCTGTTAGCTCTTCACTTAGGGAAGCACATTAACATTCAATTAGAGACACATTTTAGTTTAGGAATACTTTTTTTATTTAAATTTTTATTATAAATTTGTCTTGGAGAGTAACAGTGTCTCCTTTGAATACAGAATTAAGAATGAGTTTGATTGAATTATAAATTACGAATGAACTAATTTGGATTAAAATTCCCGTTATACTAACAAAACATACGGTATAATAAACAATCGTACATTGTAAACATGAATTCATTTATTTTCTCATTACACATTTTGAGTTTTTTAGGTCTTTTCCGTTTTTTATTGTTTTTTAATTAATTTTCATACTGTATATTCATAATACATTGTGTTGTATTTTTATATTTCGTCAATACTTCATTTATTATATTTCCTATATTATTAATTTTAAGTTATTTATGACCTACATTTTATTTATATTTGTTTATATGTTTCACAACAAGGTCCCAAAACGTTAAATAAGTGCATGCACCAAATATGTATGTGCATGTTTAAATGTACGCTCATAGTGCTTGTGCCAGAATTTGAGTGAGCGTTTGAAGTGTAGTTTCTTCTGTTTTAAAAAAATAACCAAATATGAATTCCGTCACTCTAGTTAATTGTAAGCAATTTTTATCGTTCTTCAAATGATCTTCCAGATGCCCATTTTCGGCTGTAGATAAAAAATTGTCATCTTTATCCGAATGCTTCTGCAGTATCTTTTAGTAAAATACATTTTTTAAAGATGTTTCACTTTACACTCACCAAATTGAAGCCTATACCTTCAATAAGATTTCCAACTTAACAGGCAATTTTAGGGTAGAGAGTTAAATTTAAATTAAATAAATGCAGGTTAACTCTTCGTTATCCTATTTAGGCAATTTAAATATTTTCCAGCACAGCTATCATTTTGTAATTGTACACAAAGAAAGGAAATGGATCTTAATAATGCCCCAGATTTGCAAACTAAACTCTGCAATTCCTTATCATTATTTTTATTATAGAAAAATTAAATAGTCATCACCTAAAACTCAAGATTAATGTCGAATAATAAGATATGGATTTGCTTCTTTGATATCGTCGAAAAATCTTCGAAAATCTCAAAACGGATGAATATTCATGAAAATTTCGAAATTCTTAAAAATCTCGAAGATTCTGAAGTAATCTTGAATTCTCTGAGTCCGAAAAAGTGGGTTTCGGAACAGTATGTCGCTGTCGAACTGAAACATCATATTTAAGCTTTTTTCATAAATTGGAAAGTCCCAGTGAAATTTAGTCCAAGTCGGTTAACCGGAAGTGACCACTCCCATTGGGCCAGAAAATTTATTTTGCAAATATCTCAAAAAGTGTACGGTTTACAGAAAAATTAATAAATACAAAATGTTTCCAAAAAAATTAAAGAATAAATTTGAATTTGGTTTATGAATTTTTTTTTATTTATAAACTGGAACGTTCCTGTGAATTTTAGTGAAAATCCGTCATCCGGAAGTGCGCCCCTTGGGCGACAAAATGTTTTTGGGGCATTCTCTGTCAAATCGGCCACCCCCCGCACATTTCAGTTTTTGAGATAAATAAACTTTTATGGGTTTAAAATTTTGCTTAGAATGTCTACATTTTAATGGCGTATGGTGTTTTTATGGCGTCCTTGAATTTTCAAAATGGCGGAAATCTTTAATTTTTAATAAAATTGATATAAAAACGTAATTTTAACTCTGTTAATTTACTCAAAAGTGTTTTTGGTGTCATAGGTTACACATTTTTTAATAATTTTTTTACAATTCTAAGATGGCGGATTCAAGATGACCGCCAAAATTGGCAATTCGACGTTCATAAAGATCGTTAGAAACTTGTCCTAGAAGGTTTTCGGGGTCGCTGATCACGAATTTGAGGTCAGAATTTCAATAATCAAGATGGCGGACACAAGATGGTGGTCGAATATGGCTGAAAAAAGGCTAATTTTTTGACGTTCATAGAAATCAATTAAAATTCGGTCTAGGGGTTTTTCGGAGTCGGTGATCATAGTTTTAGGGTCAGAATTTGAAAATTCAAGACGGCGGACCCAAGATGGCCGCCATAAATGTCAATTTTTCAACATTTGTGAAAATTGATGTAAACATGATCTAGGGGGTTTTCGGGGTCGCTGATAAGGAATCTGAGGTCAACATTTAAAAATTCTCTCAGAAAGGTACCAGATTCTCGATAAAAAGTGTCATTTTTAGACATTTTTTGAAAAAATGTCTAAAAATATCACTTTTTATCGAGAATCTGGTATTTTTTGAGAGGGTTTTTAAATTTTGACCTCAGATTCGTGATCAGCGACCCCGAAAACCCCCTAGACCATGTTTTATCGATTTTAATAGACGTTGAAAAATTAACATTTATCGCGGCCATCTTGGGTCCGTCGTCTTGAATGATCAAATTCTGATCCTAAATTAATGATCACCAACCCCGAAAACCCCCTAGACCGAGTTTTTATCGATTTCTATGAAGGTCGAAAAATCAGGCTTTTCACGGCCATATTCGACCACCATCTTGTATCCGCTATCTTGAATATTAAAGTTCTGACCTCAAATTCGTGATCAGCGACCCCGAAAACCTTCTAGAACATGTTTCTAACGATCTTTATGAACGTCGAAAAATTTGCCAATTTTGGCGGCCATCTTGGGTCCGATATCTTGGAATTGTAAAAAAATAATAAAAATGTGTAACCTATGACACTAAAAACACTTTTGAGTTAATTAACAGAGTTAAAATTACGTTTTTATATCAATTTTATTAAAAATTAAAGATTTCCGTAGCAGATACGGTCCGCCATTTTGAAAATTCAAGGACGCCATAAAAACGCCATACGGCATTAAATAGTAGACCAGGTGTTTAGACGTATTGTTATGTCCGGTAAAAATTTTATTGTAAAAATCACAAATAAAACAATATCAATTTCAGTTGATCGATTGAAACCTGCTCATTTATTCCGTGAGCCGGATGATCGAACTAATAAACCACAAAATAGGAATGTTCATATTGGATTTGATTTACGAAAACAATAAAACTTACAGAATGGAGATTATCATTGAATTTTAAAAAGTTCATTTTCAAGAGAGTATTATACCGTGCTAAATTAAAATCTTAGTAGGGGAACCCCCTACAAGCCTCTGAAACTTCTATCTTAAGAATCTTTTAAAAGTTTTAGCTCAAGTAGTTGTAAATAGCTCTAACTCTTCAATAGCTCGAATGGCAAATCCATCTAACTTTTGAACTTCCTAGGCATTTTTCGTATATCATTGCGACTTGATTAAAACTTTTGTAGAATACGTTCAAGAAGAGGTTAAGTGTTGGCAAAATATTTTTTTTGTTAATGAACTGAAATATTTTGTCCAATTACTAATTTGAAAAATTTATTAATATTTACTATAATAATATATTATACTGCACAGAAGGGTTACCATCGAGGAACCCAGGAAAATAATATGGGCACACTAGAGCATATTTAACTTTGAACGATATTTGTGTTATATGTGTTGAACTTCATAACACAAAGAATTGTAATAAAACAAACAGGAAGCATCAGTGAGAATAGGTTAACGGAGATTGATGTTCACATCAATAGTTCAAAATGCGTCTTTGGCGCATCCACTCTTGATTTCCTCAGCCACAAAATAACCCCAGAATGGTATTCTGCCATCTGAAGAACGAATTAACGACATTAGGAAATTCCCAGCTCCAAGCTCAATTAAGCACAATCAGCGGTTCATGGGTATGATAAATTACTATCACCAATTTATACCAAAGCCTTCTGAAATACTCGCAGCAGTTCATAGCCATCTGCCGTACTTCTACGTAAGCTCAAAACACCTAAGAATTTCTCTTGGACCAACGAATGTGAATAGCGACACAGTCATCGACCTACTCCGAGACATAATGCAAAACCTTATCACAAAATCAACTCGGAAAGCGAAACAAGATGGCGTTTTTGTTCCCAAGGCACTTGCCAACTGTGATTTTGTGTTCGTAAGAACAGACAAGGTTCGCACAGGCTTATCCCCTCCATATGAAGGCCCATTTAGAATCATTCGATGCCTTAGAAAACATTTTTTTATTTTTTTATTTATTTATTGTACTTTAACAATAATTTAGTATTAAAAGGAAAAGCATTAAAAGGAAACAGAGTAAAAGGAACAAAAAAAAATAATGAAGCTGCTTCCATTAGGCAGAAAAACCTCTTAAATTTTTTTAAACAATTTCCACCTCATGCATTCACATTCTATTTGGAGCAATAGCTCATTTGCAATAAAATGTACAATACAAAAAGAGGTGAACTGATATTAAAAATTAACAATAATAACAATCATATTAAAAATAAATTTAAAAAAAACTATGTGGCGGTTCACGCAATTTAATCTTACGCCTGAAGGTATGCGTTCGCCACCACAAAACAAAACATCTCACAAGAGAACACAAAGACGCAAACAAACACACCTAGTACCAAGTACCAACTGCATAACACAAAAACAAAACAAACATAAATCAGTCTCGTCTCGGATATTGTGAGGGTCGCACGCGCGCTCATTATTATTGGTGGAAACAATCGGCACAAAATGGTGGTGAATTAATAAATAAATCTGTATACATACATACAAATAAACCATCACAAATTAATAAAATTTATTTTTACAACTAATAATAAATTAATAATTTAATTAAATAAATAAATAAATTTAAGTACAAATTATGTACATCCATAAAATTTAAATAATGTGGTTTTAAATTAATGAATAAAAGTAAAACTTTTATATTGGTGACCACCAACGTCCGTGTTTACGGTAATTCATCAAACAGACATGCACCTACAACAATTAATGAGTCACACATAACCGAGCCACACATAACCAAGCCGCGCACCTGTGTCATGAAAAATCCACCAAGATACACAGGAGGAGTCATATAGTTAGATGCACGTGGTCATACACATCGGCATACAGATCACCGCCGCCATCGCCTATCGTCGCAATCATCAATATATTGCTATCATCAGCAAAGCAATGGTACGCAGCTCCCTGCACACATGTGTATATTCAGAACCATCTTGAAGTGAATAGAGTCGGCATGTGAAAAATGAACTTAAAATAAGGGATATAGAAACACTAAAAATTCATTTATTTTCATAGTGTTTATATGAAAAAACGCGATTTCGATTGACGATAAAATATGAATTAAAAGTTAAACCCAGTTAAATAATTTTTTAAGAAATCGCTAACAAACAACTCAATGTCTTACTCATTTAAAACACAGATTCTCAAATTTCCATATTTTCCAGCAATATTCAAAAGAAAATAGGGGAAATTAAATTAAAAAACATTCTACAACAACAACAATGTGTATTAAAAAGAGAAAATTCAGTTTAATGACGACATCATATCTCCACATCTAAAACCAATGGTAAGAAAAAAGACAACACGTCTCCGTTCAACAATCAAAATAAAAATAAATCACAAAGAGCAACAGCAAAAAAAATAAATAAATAAATCGATATCGAGTGCGAAGAAAACAAAAAATCAAAACAATCTAGCATGCTTTGCAAATTCAAAATAACTATAGAAACATATTCGAATTCAAATTTGAATGGAGGCAATGAAAGAGATGATTATTGAAATTTTTATAAACGAGTTATGTTGATGACGTAGTATATTACAAAAACAACAATATTTAAAATTTCAAAAGTACCTTATTTTTCATGACGATTTTCACTTAGAAATAAACATTTTCAAGATTCGATTTTTCAATCAAATAATATTACATGTTTCATGAAAATTTTCATATAAAAATAAAACAAAAGCTCACATTTCTAATAAACTAAAACTGTAAATGAAAATAACCGTTTCCCCATATAGTTTCATAGTAAAGGAAAAATTGTTTGTACCTTATTTTAAGCTTAGTAAAAAATACAGTCGATACTGGAGGCTCTTATTTATACAGTAGGCTCTGGTATATTGCACATATTTTCGAAACATCACGCATAATTACCACATCGTTACATATACAGTATCACTCACAACACACAATAACATGTCTACACATACGCAAGGTAAAGCGGCATCACACACTCAAAATGGAGTCAAAAAGTCATTCAACACCTTTACACATACACCGAACGTACGCGGAGCCACACGACGAACACGAAAAAGTACATAAAAATGGGATCATACACACAGACGAAAACAACAACACCAATATCACCACCTTTACACCAGCCGGCATAATAAAATCGCCGTCATCATCATTTTGACCACCAGCAACATCAGCGGCGTCGTTACCGCTATCATCACACCACCTGCCAGTAACCATGACGACAGCGCCAACATCATCACTTCCATCATCGCCATTATCACCGACAACAACAACATCAACTCATATTTTTGTTTTATTATTATTATATATACATTGTACATACATTGTACATTTTACCACCACTATTTTCATTTTCATTTAATTTTCAGTTAATTTTCATAATTCATTTTTTTTTTTTTGTTGTTTAGATTCAATAAAATTATTTTTTTTGTGTTTTATTCAAATGGCTCAAGCAAAACGACGCGACGTACGGCAAAACGTCCACCCAGTCATTCCTAACCACACTCCTTAGACTGACACGACGTAGGACAGAACTGACCTCAAAACAGGTTATGTCAAACAGGACAAGCCTTCTGCTCTGGCGCATGATTTGAGGTCAGGCAGGGACCATGCAAAACTGTGACAAATAAACGTCAGAAAGCACTGGCAAGTAGCAGTTTTGCTGGCAGTCCCCACTCAGACGCAAGCAACACACACACGCACGCAACACACACGCACGCAAGCAAGCATCACACACACGTACGCAAGCAATCACATACACGCAAGCAACACACACGCACAAGTATTACACACGTATTGACGATTGGAGCATCACGGATTCCACCTAGTGGAAAATTTTTAAACTGGGCTACCTGATAATTTGACGTCCGAAATTGTTGTAAACAATTCCAATTTTGAACTGTAAACTCAATTTTTACTTACCGGATTGCTAATAATTGTAAATAATACCAATTTTGGACTATAAAAAAAAATTTAATTACCGCATTGCTAAATATTCTTTCGTCGCATTTGTGACAAATGTCATTTTATCAGGTGCATCATTTTAACTTTTTTCTTCGAGAGGCACTTTCTCTACTTTTACAATCGTCAATACACTTACCGGGGCCTTATTCCCGAATACATAAATGCTGTCACAATAGTGTAAAATTTGACAATATTTTGAATTTCGTATTCTGTAACACCAAAGTGGTATATAATTTACATAATATTAGCCGTCTTCCAATGGGCAAAATTTGCTACTTGGAAATACTTGCGAGTAGATACCCAATGGAACGAGAAATTGAGTAACACAAGTAAAACACAGCCTTCTGTTTAGTTGTTTTTTTTTGTCTTTTGTAAAGTGGTTTATTATAGTAATGGCGATATTTAAAATTAGATTCAAAATGTGAAAAAAAATGGACATGTAATAAAAGGAAAGCATTGATATTTACCGCATTGATATGTAAACAGATTTTTCTTAAAAATGTATCATCAACAACAAAATAATTTTGTATTGATTTTGACATTTGACATCATCAAAAAATAAAAAAACTCGAACGTAATAAAAAACTCTCGAAAAATATCGAGAAAGGTCTAAAAGCCATCTATTGGAATTTTCGCAACTTAAATCCACTAGCGCAAATTTTATGCGTAACTACTTCTGTTTTCTACACCATCGTATGAGCATGGGTAGTTGTGAGTAGATACAAGTACTTGCAAGTAGTTTGCTTTCGCCAATGGAAGGCGCTTATTGTGAATCCGGCAATACAATATAGTTACTGTCGAAACCACAATACTGCTTGAATTTGGCTTTTTTAAAGGAATCTACTACAAAATATACTTTAATCTACTACAATTTTGTAGTTAAAAAATACAATTTACACTTGTGTACGAGAATGTCATTTCCACATAAAATTGTTTAGCATTTTTGTCAAATTGGCATAATTGTCAATAGACAGCTCCAGAGGAGGGAAATTTACTCGTGGTGGAGTCATGTGGCGGTTCACGCATTTTAACCTTGAGCCTGAAGGTATGCGTTCGCCACCACAAAACAAAACAACTCACACGAGAACACAAAGACGCAAGCAAAAACACCTAGTACCAAGTACCAACTGCATAACACAAAAACAAAACAATCATAAATCAGTTTCGTCTCGGATATTATCAAAGCAACCTTGATTATACAAGCCATAATCTAAAAAAACGAAGCTTTTTTAAGGGAATTAGAAACAACGAAAAAATCAAAATTTCCATAGTAAAACACATAAAACATATGGGAAATCACTTTTTTTCTTAAGACAAATTTGTCAATGAAAACGTTACAAATTCTTAATTATGATTTCTGAAAGATTTTCATAAATGTTTGAATTTCAACATAATATAAATGTCGTTTAAGTAAATCGTTTTCATTTTCTTGTAATAATTAATTTATTTAAACCAAAATATAAAAAAAAGTTCATAACAACAGCATTCTGGTCAAATAAAAAAGAAAAGCTTACTACAAATTGTGTGCATTAAGTCAATATACATTACATAGATGGCAGTGATGGCAGTACACATTTTTGAAAAATCGTACCAAAAATTGCCACCTGGGGAAATTTTAAGTTCAAAAATTGTAGGAAAAGAAAACAAATTCTCAAAATATTAAGAACGTTTCATAATTTTGTGATTAAACAATTTTTTTTCGTATTTTTCTGTATAAATCTGAGACATCTAACGTACACTAGTAAAACTAAGATAAATGTAGCAAGTATTATTTTAATTCGTCAGAGCCAACTTTGATGTTTTTTTCAAAATGAAAGTTCGAAAAATATATTTTAGAAATAATTTGATTTTTATATTTCTGCAATTAATATTTACTTAATACCAATATAGCCTTCCTGTATATTGCTGCTAAAGGTATGTACAACACTTTTGTATAAAAATTTTGTAACATTTTTGCTTTTTTCAATGAAAAGCTTGAAGCTAAAAAACACCATTTTTACTATGGATTCCTATGGAAATTAGTTGAAAGTTATTCCACTAAAAAAGCTTCTAAAAAATACGTCATAATGATTATGGCTCTATACTCTAGAAGGCTCTGATATTATGCGAAATGCGGATCGCACCAGAGCCTTCTAGAGTATAGAGCCATAATCATTATGACGTATTTATTAGAAGCTTTTTTAGTGGTATAACTTTTCACTAATTTCCATAGGAATCCATAGTAAAAATGGTGTTTTTTAGCTTCAAGTTTTTCAATGAAAAAAGCAAAAATGTTACAAAATTTTTATACAAAAGTGTTCTACATATCTTTAGCAACAATATACAGGAAGGGTTTATTGGTATTAAGTAAATATTAATTGCAGAAATATTAAAATTAAATTATTTCTAAAATATATTTTTCGAACTTTCATTTTGAAAAATACATCAAAGTTGGCTCTGACGAATTAAAATAATACTTGCTACATTTATCTTTAGTTTTACTAGTGTACGTTAGATGTCTCAGATTTATACAGAAAAATACGAAAAAAATTGTTTAATCACAAAATTATGACACGTTCTTAATATTTTGAGAATTTGTTTTGCTTTTCCTACAATTTTTGAACTTAAATTTCCCCAAGTGGCGATTTTTGGTACGGTTTTTCAAAATGTTTACTGCCCACTGCCATCTATGTATATTAGCTTAAAGGAGCTATTCCACTTGACTGAATTGACTGATAGTAAAAAGTGAGGGAAAGAGAAAAAAGTTCGAAACTTTATGTAATAGACAAAGGCAACATTTTTTTTTATTTTTTTATTTTATAGCAAAAATTTGAGGAGAAATTTTGACAGCACACAAAAACATAACCAATAATTATAAAAAAAATTAAATATTCCTATTAATTCAGTTAATTTTGTATCTCAAAATAATCTAAAAAATTAAATATTATTAATAGCCACATCAGAATTATATTTTTTGGTATATTTTCCGTAAAAATTAAAAAAACCTCTACCAAAAAAACGTCATGGGTTTTTTATTTTTACTTTTTTATGGCAAAATTTTAAGGAGAAACTTTGAAAAATATATTAACCATAAAATTATTAGTGTGCGGGAAATATTTCTCATCATATACTAATTTTATGCATGTGTGTTAGTGTGACTGCTATAAAATGTTCTCAATTTGATACTTTTTATTGCAGTCACACTACTACAGACACAAATATTTCTTGACTGAGAAGGGTTTCTGTTTCATTCGCTCATCTAGCAAATGTATATTTTTATCTTCCTTTAATTTTACTATCAGTCAATTCAGTCAAGTGGAATAGCACCTTTATGCACAGGATTTGTAGTAAGCTTTTCTTTTTAATTTGACGAGAATGCTGTAGTTATGAACTTTTTTGTATATTTTGGTTTAAATAAATCAATTATTACAAGAAAATAAAAACGATTTACTTAAACGATATTTATATATGTTGAAATTCAAACATTTATGAAAATATCTCAGAAATCATATTTTAACATTTGTAACGTTTTCATTTACAAATTTGCCTTAGGAAAAAAAGTGATTTCCCATATGTTTTATGTGTTTTACTATGGAAATTTTGGTTTTTTCCTCGTTTCTAATTCCCTTATAAAAGCTTCGTTTTTTAGATTATGGCTTGTATAATCAAGGTTGCTTTGATCGCACGCGCGCTTATTATTATGGGTGGAAATAATCGGCACAAAATGGTGGTGAATTAATAAATAAATGTGTATATGTACATACAAATAAACCATTACAAACCGTATAATTACAAATTAATAAAATTTATTTTTACAACTAATAATAAATTACCAATTTAATTAAATAAATAAATAAATTTAAGTACAATACAAATTACGTACATCCATAAAATTTAAATAATGTGGTTTTAAATTAATGAATAAAAGTAAAACTTTTATAACTCCAAAAATGTTGACTTAAATAATTTCGCCGATCCTAAACTCTTATACCCTCTTATACTCTTAAACTCTTATCATGCACCACTCATTATTTTTTATAATTTTTTTGACATTTTCGATCATTTGGCAGCTGTTGTGTTAGATTTGTTTTCAGCTTGATTTGTTTCAGTTAATTTAACATTTTTAAACATTTTATAATGATGTAGGTATAATAAATATGTTATGCAGCGTCGATTTGTTGTTTTTAATTTTCTAAACAAATATACGTAAAAATAATGTAAAAATACACGTAATAATAACAAAAAATCTTATAATTATTCTTGAATTCTCCATTTTTTATGTTGCTAAAATAAAAACGAACATTTTTATATGGATTGGCCTAAAAATTGATGGCGAACAATTTTGACATTTTAACTCGCTCACGGTGAACACCATAATACGAAATTTTAAATTCGCCGACTTCAACTCGCCGTGAAAGTCAAATGTGAAAACCATAATAGGGGTATTAATTTCCAATGAAATTGAATTCCAATGAGAAACTCCCTTAACGTAAAAGGATTTATTTAGCGACAATTTACTGTGTTAATTAATGGAAAGAAGCAAACCATTTCAATTGACCGGTTCAAACCGGCTTACGGCATACTGTTTTCCACTGATGAAAAATCAGATCATCGGACAGATAAATATGTTAGTTCGCAGCCTAACAAACATTTTCCTTAGGGAGGATGAATCACTTGCGGCGGAGTCCTGTAGCGACTCATGTATTCATTTGTATACATACCAAAAACCTAGCAAAAATAGTTTGGACCACAATAAACCCTTTTACCTAGCAAAAATAGTTTGGACCACAGAAAATGGAATCGAACTCTAGATTATATTTTTCCGTTTTACTCTATCTCGCTTTCGTTTGAACAACGACGATTAGCATACAATTCTTCTCGTATGCCAACACTAAAATTTCATAAAAGAAAACCAATACAACGAAAACAATTATATTCAGCGATGAATAAAAATTCGGTTCGTATATTTCTTTAGATATATAACAAAAATCTTCTGTTGGAAACAGACGCTCACCCTGCGACATTTTGAAAATAAAATATTTAATTAATTTTGGAAGTTGTGTACTTATATGGAGGAATTTTCACCATTTTTCTAATATCATGAAAATTCAAGTGCGTTGTGAAAAATAATAATAATTTGTTCCATTAATAAAATTACCTGTATATTTAATAAGTTCAAAACTTTTGTAAAATCAACTTTTGATCAATAGAATTATTATTGATTATTTACTTAAAATTGTGCCTGTGTTTTTCATTTTTCGTGAATATACGCTTAACTAAACCGAAATAAATTAGCGTTTTAACCCATACGGCATTAAGTGCAACGCTAAACTTTCTTGGATATCACACAAGCCTTTGATAAAGTTTGGCACGATGGACTAATACACTAAATGGAAAAGCTTCTACCGAATAAATTTCAGATGTCCGTCAAGGCATCGTTCTAGGACCAATATTATACTTGTTGCACACTGCCGACTTACCTGTAACGAACAAAGTAATAATATCAACATTTGCCAATGATACGGCCATCCTAGCTTCTCACAATAATCCCGATATTGCCTCAAAAGAGTTACAGAGGGGAAAAGGGAACGAAAACAAATCAACTCACGCTAAACAAACGCACCTGCCCACCAGTGAAATTAAATGATACAAATATTCCTCAACAAACGAAGGTCAAATACTTATGTTTGCACCTGGATAGAAGGTTAACGTGGAAAAATCATATTGAAACAAAGCGCAATCAAATAAAAATTACATTTTCCAAAATGTATTGGCTGATGGGAAGAAAATCTCGGTTGTCATTAGCTAATAAAGTTTTACTGTGCAGAGTTATAATAAAACCCATATGGACATATGGTATTCAGCTATGAGGATCCACCAGCGCTTCAAACAGAGAGCTCCTGCCACGAACCCAAGCGGAAATACTTCGAAGTACATATTACCAATGCTCGATAGTACGAAACAGCCACGATTTAGGCGACTGAAATCAACAGATCCACTCGGACTGATGAACCTGTGAGCCTGTAAATTTATTAAATGTTTTTGTTATGTATAATCTAAATTAACTAAATTGTGAGCCCTAACAAAAAGTATTAACCTATGTTAAGAATTAAATATGTAATAATTTAGCATAAGATTTGATTACTTCTTGTGGGTTTCTTATGTAAAAATATTCAAGAATAAAGCCATTGGCAGCATTTAACAAAAAAAAAAAATAAAATAATTTACTATAAATATGTGAAAAGAGTACAAGGATTATAAAATGCACTAAATGAGTACACAAAGTTTTAGGAATAAATCAGTGCCGAAAGAAGTTCAGTACCCCTGTAAAGAATACATCTAGTCACCTTACCTAAACTTGATTTTTACATTCTCTAAATGCTTGAATTTCATAGCATTTTGAAAAGTTGAGAAATTTATCGGATACTTTTCAAATTTGAGGCTCCCCCTCACTCTGGCCTCTGGGTGTCCCTTTTTCTTCAAATTTATTTTATCAAACATCCGTATGGGTTGTGATCTAAAGAGTTATTAAATAAATATGGCCGATGGATCAAACAAAATAGAAAGCTTTTTCATGTAGCATGTGGAATGAAGAGAGAGAAGGTGCCCGAAATATTTACTTACAATAGAATCGTACATTAATTTTTATGTAAATTAAATCAATCACCGATTTGGAACATGCTTGAAAACAATAAATAAAAATGTACAACTTACTACTCTGTCTACAGTATAAAATTTGTTACCGTTGAAAAACACTTCAGGGTATGAATTTTCTAGCGGTTAAAACGATAAATTTAATTTATTTTATAATATTTTTCAAATCCTTCCTAACTTGATTATATCATTAAAATAAAATCGTGTTTGTAGTTTAATTTTGTTGAAATTATTAGAACACGTTTTACATTACAATTTTTTTTCCATTATTTCATTGCATTATATTCATCTGCGAACATTTTTTAATGAAACTAGATTTTCTTTTCTTAACGACCTTCTTTAGATAATCAAACTGATAAGAAATTGTATCCTATTTATGGTATACCTTTAAATACAACAAAGTGGTATGAAAATTGTTATTTTCCTTACTATGTACTATATATGTATGTATGTATATGAAACAAAATTTATGATAATTATGTCACATATATTGTTGGTATATTCTAATTTCTATTATTATGGTTATCATCATCATTACCATATTATATTGTACTATGGTATAAGAGTAATAAATAGCGTAGTCATTGTATTATATTAAGAAAATTGTTATTTTAAGATAACGACGAAATTCTATGTTACATAAATATGGTTCCTCATAATATCTGCGTATACGATTTTTGTTAGGAATTTTGATAAGAGACAAAATTAGGAAAATCCTTATTGAAATCGATATTATTTAAGCATATTATCTAGATTCAATGTCAATATATTGTCTCGAATTTAGTTTAAAAAATAAATGTACTTGCATAATGTGAAGAGGATAAATTTAATAAAATTATGTTATCTAATTTGAGATTATTACTACATATTTATGCTTTATGGGCTTAATTAAATTTATACCCTTATATTCCGAAGAGATATAACTTTTTGAAACCTATAGAGCTATTAAAATGTCATTTTTATGTCTATTTATGACCTTACCTACGCTATTCATATGCTATATCAAATTTTATGTTTTACTTATCAATATTACGATATATTAAATTAAAGTATTATTATCTTTGTTATCAAAAATCTAATTATGTAGATTGAATTCCGCTTAATTGGATTAGATATAATTAATTAATTCTTTATTAGATAACTGGATTATGTACTTTTAACAGCAATATACAGCAATGCAATTTCGGTTAGTTGCAATTTATTTTGACCGAACCAATTTCCCACCGAGAAGTTATAAATTTCAATGTAGAACACCGGCAATCGAGATAATAAGTAAGTTAACAAAAACTAAGGAAACCCTTCTGCGTTGTCTTATGGATCAAGTAATATGTTGTTATCAGTACTTTTCATAGGCAAACAGTAGTCTTTTAGATTGGGTGAAAAAAAAGTGTGTACCAGAATGTTACGTGGCAACTTTGATTTTAAAAATTTCAAACTACCATAGGACTAGGAGGATAATAATTTAAATTCAAACTAACACAGATACTGTCCCACTCCGCTGCGCAATATCCATTCTCAAAAAAAAAAAAAAAAAAAATGATTTTTCAGGCTGATGAAATAATAAATGCCTTCCATTCCGTAATTAAAACGAACATTTCCCAATCTCTATAAGTATTATAATATAACTAGCGGAAAGGCAAATCAATAAAAAATACCAGTAAACCGTAAAAATGTCCAATTGAAGAAGATTATTAAAAATTAATGTTGTACAAGAGGTATAAAAATAAAATAAAATATTTCATAAAATCCGTAATTAAAAATTCTAATGAATACGATTAAAATTCAAACAATTAAATTAATTTTTCGATTAAATTTATCCTTTTTCTTTTTTTTAAACACATGATTACAACAAACATTTTCCGTTGTTATATTCTTCATCTTTATTGTATCATCATGATGAGATAATTTCAAATAAAAAAAAACATTTCACATTTTTATTGCAATGGAACGATTTGATTTAATTGAGTGATTCAGAAAGTCAGAAACTAATTGAATGAAAATATTAATAGAAATAGATTATTATTTAATGATGTCTACCGCCCTCGACACTGGAATGGTCATCAATGGTTTTCATTTTATGTTTGATTTGGAAATCGATTTAATCTGATGCATTGCAGATTTTGTGTATTTAATTTTACATATGTGCGGCAAAAATTTGTTTGAAATAATTTTAATTAATTTTGTAGCTAAAATTATAAGAGAATTTATAATCGGTTACGAATTGAAAGGTATCGTCGTTTTACAGGTGGTTCAGAGGGAATCTGAATCAACCACGACGCGACGTATGGTGAAATAATGAAGTTGTTAAGCTGTCAGGAAACGCGCGAGTTTGGTCGATTTTGTAAAATAAATGTTGGTTTTTTTAGTAAATTATCTTAGAATTGTTTTTAGGTTCTTGCTGGTTCAGCAACATCGATTCCGATCTTCACAAATACCCATGGATACAAACAATCAATAAAAACATGTATCATCCCACTAAATTGAATTATTAAATGTTACCTACTTGGGAATTTAAAAAAATTTGAAATATTTTTGTTTACAACATTGATAATTTCAGTAAATTATCATGTGGAACTTATACGGCTAAAACAATGGTAGTGTCAAGTAGTGACGATTTACATTTACATTCGTTACGGGAATACTGAAATGTCGTTATAAAAAACAAAGAAAACAAGTTACATCTACATTATTAAACATTTTGATCAAAATTTCAACTTTAGGGTATCATTTGAGTTTATTATTTTTTCTCTTATTTTGTTTTATTATTTATTAAACAGGTAGACCTTGATAAACCTGTTTCCTACAAACATCTTAAATTTAAAACTATCTGCGATTAACAACCGAATAAAACTTTATTCGAAGAATTCCTGTTCCAAATATTGCAAATCAAAGAGGTGGATCTGAGAAAATATGTTTATGTCCTAATGAATATAAATAAGTTTGTTGAATTATATACCTTTTCTAAGAATGAAACAAAATCGTATACCTTTTTTTGGGGTGTTAAGAGAACATTCGATTGATTTTTTTTTTTTTTTTTTTCTATTATATCACCGTAAAGAAGGTAGTTAGTCTATTTGTTGCTTTGTTTTTGTACGTGCAAGAAAATGAAATTATTTCCATTTCGTGCTAGCAATAAAAATATTAAAAATACAAGAGTTGACTGAAAACCATTAAAATTAAAAAAAAAATGAAATATACGTTGTATCTCCCTTTCACAGAAAGTACAAGGTTTCAATATTAAACATTTATACGGAGTACAAATTCTTGAAGTCTCTTATTTGCATATTGGGTAATTAAAATTATATGGGTAAAAATAAAAAGTTTTTCAATTTATACATTTGAATTTGAATTTAAATTTGCTGTGTATTATATTCTGAACTTTTTGTAAATATTATTATAAATAATTGCGAAAACTTGTAATGAATAATAAACGTTTGCCTCCTGGAAATAATTTAAGACACGGATGCTTTCAGTTTTTCTGCAATCAATAATTCGTAAATTCGTAAAAACTTCTGGTAATACTGTTGTTGGTGTGAATTGTGTTGATGCGCATTTTTACATCCCAAAAAGACAACTCGGTTTTGGGCCCAAATCCGAATTTAGAATTCTTGTTTTATTTTTCCGGATGTACCAGCATTCTAACGGATCTAATAACCTATTGTCTCTCACTTGTTTCATTAAACTTAGGCTAGATAAATTAATATTATGACTGGATTCCAGTGTATGTTTGGCCACTGATGATTTTTTTTACTGTTGTTTAATTTAATACAGTCCAGATGTTCTTTGTATATTTTGGATATGGCTGGTAGATTGTGTGGAATATCGACCAGCCGGTGAATCATGCTGTGGAAAGCTTCTCGCTTATGTTGAACCGGATGATATGACTCATTGGTAATATATCTTTCCGTTGCGGTTTTTTTGCGACATATGTGTCTATTAGGCAGTGAGTGAATTAGTTAAAAACCAGTTAAAAATTAAAATTTTGACATAAAAGTTAAAATTAAAAAATTTACTCACCACAAAAAATAAATAAAAAATGTACCATGGTAGGCACCGTATATAAAATTTGACAAGCGAGTTAAAAAAACATAACCTCATTTTTTTAATATTGGTTCAGTTAATACATAAGCACGACTTGTTTCTTTCTGTTTCTTCTTAAAACAGCTTCATTTAATAAATTACGCTTTTTATAAAGTAATAAAATAGATAACAAACTAGGAAAATGATTGTTATAAATTCGCTTCATGTTGTTGTTCAGTTGTCACAATTTTAATTTTTAACTAATTCACACAGTAATATTAAATTTGGTAGATAAAAATATTTCGACAACAACTCGCTACTTTTGCTATGTATTAAAAAAATAAAAAATTCACAAAAATGAGTAATTCCCCGAGAAAAATTGATTTCAAAACTGAAGTTAGTTGCAAAAACCACTAACTCCTTTATAAATTTTGTTTCAAAAATCAACAACACCTTATAAAAGTCAAAATCAAAAACCATCAATTCCTTCATATTGAGATACTACGTGTGTAATATCATTTACAAAAACCCACAATCCCTTGAATTTTTTTTTCCCCATATTGATTTTTTTAACTAGTTTTAACGGTTTAGGTAGTGTTTATTAGTCAGTCTGGAAAAATTGTTCTTAAGAAATAGAAGTGCCTATTAAATTAATTTATTAATGTAAAATTAGTGTTCAATAAAGATCATAGGTATGGATAGTGTCGGTAACGTAATGGAGATTAATGAAATGGGATCTAAACCACGAAAACGAGTTTTAAATAAGAGTGGTTGGAAGCGGGAAGAAGAAAAGAAACTCAGGTAAGCTCTATCTTTTCAAATGTATATATATTTCGAGGGTTTAAATAAATTATTATCTAACTACACTACTCCAAAAAATTAAAGGAACACTAATTTTTTTCAATTTTTTTAGTGTTTTTTGAAGAGCTGTATCTTAGTAAAATACGGTCGTACAGAGATGAAAAGAAAAGCATTTGAAAGCTTCAAATCTCTAGTTTTGAGACTTTTGAACGGAAAATTTTTGTGAGATACCGTTATCACGCAATCATAAGAAAGAGCGCGAAGAAAAAAAAAATTCGAATTTTTTTTTTTTTGTAAGGTGCCATGGGCGCGGGAATTTTTTTTTAAGTTAAACGAATGCATAGGTCGGTTAGCCTGTTAATTAAGCGTAAATTTAATTTCATTCTGGTCTCTCTATGTCAACTTTTTGCTGAGATATCTGACTTTGAATCAAAAAAGATCCTTTTGCCTTTGATCATCGATATCTCAGCAACCAATGATTGCACAGTAAACTTTAGTGCAGCCTTAAAAACTTCAGTAAATTTCCTACAAGACCCTTTAATGATTAGTGGAGAACAAATTTTTTTTTCACCCTCAATACTGATTTGAAAAAAGTACAAAAAAACGACTTTTTAGGTTGTCTTAATAAATCTACCGTTACTTTACCGTTATTGATGAAAAGACTAATGTTGCCAGGTCATTTTACAGCTTAATGTACTCCTAATAGCCCTGTATTATTTTCAAATTGATCCATCCAACCGTTTTTTCGGACAGATTGATCAAAGTTTTACAAAACAATTAAAGGAACAAGTATTCATCAAAATAAAAAAACCACTTTTTTCTCATTTTACGTTAGTTACTTGTTAACCCTTAACGATCGTACGGTTTTTTTTGTAATACTCGCCGATAAGAGACGATAGAAAATTAAATAAAGTTCTGCAATATGAGCAATAATTATGGAACTTGGCCATTTCTCATCCGATTTTAGTGAAATTTGGTATGGGCGATGGAAATGGGATTCTAAACTGATTTTTGGATAAAGTTCTGGAAAATGGCCAACTAGGAAGGAACTTGCCCATTTCTCATCCGATTTTGATGAAATTTGGTATAAGCAATGGAAATGGGATTCTAAAGTGATTTTTGAATAAAGTTCTGGAATATGGCCAACTAGGATGGAACTTGGCCATTTCTTATAAGATTTTGATGAAATTTAGCATTTGTAATGAAAATTGGGTTTTAAAATTATGTTTAGATGAAATTCAGGATTAAGCCATATTAGGATGGAACTTGGCCATTTCTTCTAAGATTTTGATGAAATTCAGCATGTGTAATGAAAATTGGGTTTTAAAATTATGTTTAAATGTAATTCTGGAATAAGCCGTATTAGGATGGAACTTGGCCATTTTTTATCCGATTTTAAACAAATTCAGCATGTACTATAGAAATAAAACTCTACAATTATTTTTGGTTAAAGTTATATGTTAAAGTTGGAAGGCGCCTGCCTATTCCTTAAACGAATAAAAGAAATTCGATATGTGCTTTAAAAGTGAATAACTAAAATCGTTATTCCTTGTATTTAATGATTTATTTTATCAATAATTTAAGGATCTCATTTTCATCGTGAATGCTGAAATTCATAAAAATAGGATATTAAACTTCCAAGTTCCATGACAATTGGCCAAATTCTGGAACTTTATCCAAAAATCAGTTTAGAATCCCATTTTTAAGGAACGTGCTGAATTTCATCAATATCGGATAAGAAATGGCCAATTTCCTTCCTAGTTGGCCATATACCAGAACTTCATCCACAAATCATTTTAGAATCCCATTTCCATCGTACATGCTAAATTTCATCAAAATCGGATAAGAAATGGCCAAGTTCCATCCTAGTTGGCCATATTCCAGAACTTTATTCAAAAGTCAGTTTAGAATCCCATTTCCATTGCTTATACCAAATTTCATCAAAATCGGATGAGAAATGGGCAAGTTCCTTCCTAGTTGGCCATTTTCCAGAACTTTATCCAAAAATCAGTTTAGAATCCCATTTCCATCGCCCATACCAAATTTCACTAAAATCGGATGAGCAATAGCCAAGTTCCATCCTAGTTGGCCAAATTCCAGAACTTTATCCAAAAATCACTTTAGAATCCCATTTCCATCGTACATGCTGAATTTCATCAAAATCGGATAAGAAATGGCCAAGTTCCAACCTATTTGGCCATATTCCAGAACTTTATCCAAAAATCACTTTAGAATCCCATTTCCATCGTACATGCTAACTTTCATCAAAATCGGATGAGAAATGGCCAAGTTCCATCCTAGTTGGCCATATTCCAGAACTTTATCCAAAAATCAGTTTAGAATCCCATTTCCATCGTGCATATCAAATTTCACTAAAATCGGATGAGAAATGGCCAAGTTCCATAATTATTGCTCATATTGCAGAACTTTATTTAATTTTCTATCGTCTCTTATCGGCGAGTATTACAAAAAAAACCGTACGATCGTTAAGGGTTAACAAGTAACTAACGTAAAATGAGAAAAAAGTGGTTTTTTTATTTTGATGAATACTTGTTCCTTTAATTGTTTTGTAAAACTTTGATCAATCTGTCCGAAAAAACGGTTGGATGGATCAATTTGAAAATAATACAGGGCTATTAGGAGTACATTAAGCTGTAAAATGACCTGGCAACATTAGTCTTTTCATCAATAACGGTAAAGTAACGTTAGATTTATTAAGACAACCTAAAAAGTCGTTTTTTTGTACTTTTTTCAAATCAGTATTGGGGGTGAAAAAAAAATTTGTTCTCCACTAATCTTTAAAGGGTCTTGTAGGAAATTTGCTGAAGTTTTTAAGGCTGCCCTAAAGTTTACTGTGCAGTCATTGGTTGCTGAGATATCGATGATCAAAGGCAAAAGGATCTTTTTTGATTCAAAGTCAGATATCTCAGCAAAAGGTTGACGTAGAGAGACCAGAATGAAATTAAATTTACGCCTAATTAACAGGCTAACCGACCTATGCATTGGTTTAACTTAAAAAAAATTTCCCGAGCCCATGGCACCTTACAAAAAAAAAAAAAAATTCGAATTTTTTTTCTTCGTGCTCTTTCTTATGATTGCGTGGTAACGGTATCTCACAAAAATTTTCCGTTCAAAAGTCTCAAAACTAGAGATTTGAAGCTTTAAAATGCTTTTCTTTTCATCTCTGTACGACCGTATTTTACTAAGATACAGCTCTTCAAAAAACACTAAAAAAATTGAAAAAAATTAGTGTTCCTTTAATTTTTTGGAGTAGTGTAGATACACCATGAGAGAACTGCCTAAAATACTGCAATGTCGACATGCTGGTTCAACCTTAAACTGTTCTAGTTTAACTATGAAGTATGCTTTACAATTTTCTAAATCATTTTATCGTTCAAAAAATAAAATAGAACAAGATAAGTTTATTTTAACATGCAGCGAAGTAAAACCACCGAATAGAACCAATCGCATAAGATTGGATCTAACATCATGAGAGCGATATCCACCAACCACTACGTTCGAAAAACAAATGGTGGGATCGTAAGGGTTTGCCAAAAAGCATTTACAGGTATACTAAATATCAGCAGATACCGAATAACAGGTGTGTGTAAACGTTTTTTCAATACACGTTCTCTGCCAATGGCAACTCGTGCAGGCGACCGTGGCAGTAAAAAATTCTTACTGAAAAAAGACGCCGTGAAAACATTTATAAAAAGATTTAAACCCGTGGACTTACAGTATTGCCGGTCCAAAAATGTTTGTCGTCAATACTTAGCAGGCGATTTGTCCATAAATCAAATGCATCGAATGTATCTATCGGATCATCCTAATCAATTGCACGTTAAAGCAAGTTATTTTCGTCGGATTTTTAATACTTGCTTTAACGTTGGATTTAAGGCACCTTCCTCCGATAAATGTTCTACCTGCCTAATGTTTTTGGAACAAATTAAAACGGCAACGGACTCAAATTCGAAATCCGACATTATCATCAATAAAAGAGTGCATAATCTGCGAGCCAAGAGCTTTTATCAACTGGCAAGAGAAGAAATCGATGGGATGCTAACCATGTCCTTCGATTGCCAAAAAAATATGGTGCTCCCAAAAGTACCGAATCATGAAGCGTACTTTCCAAGACAATTGTACTTGTACAATTTTGGTGTTGTACAAGGTTCATCAAAATCCAGTCTTCACAAGGACAATGTGTATCTATATCTTTGGCTTGAAAATGAGCACATGAAAGGACCCAATCAAATCGCTTGTGCCTTGTACGATCGGCTAAGCTTAACTTCATTCGAGAATATTTCTGTCGTTCGGCTTATTTGTGGCGGTTGTGGCGTACAAAATAAAAATTCTACTGTAATGGGAATGCTCTCATTTTGGTTGAAGCAGGTGGCACCAGCCCATGTTACTGAAGTCCAAGTAATTTTTCCGGTTTCTGGGCACTCTTATATTCCACCTGAGAGAGTGTTTGCCCAGCTCGAAAAAAAAACTAGAGCTAAAGAACGGATAATAAAGCCAGAGCAATATTTTGATATCTATTCTGAGCATGGACAAATTATTCGATTAGGATCCGCTACGTGTCCGGTAAATGACTGTAAAACACAAACTGCAGCATGCATTAAACCACCGGGGCAATGGCATTTCAAATTTAATAAAGCCAAAAGATTCATTATCACCAAAATGATGAAAGCCAAAAGATTCATTATCACCAAAATGACGGATGCGGAACAAAATTATAGGTCAGATTTTGGAATCGCCAAATCAGTCCTCAAAAAAGGAAAACGAATAGGGAAAATACAGTCTACATCATCTACATATCTGTACGAGATTCTTGGAAAAATTCTATGTACCTGCATTCTCATTTCAAGGTTACCCGTGAATAAATTCGCCATACATTTGGACAGGGATGTTCCCATTGATGTTCCAAATGTTTGTTTGTATGTTTTCCCCCTGAACTGAAAATAGCTTTCTTCCATATATGTTCGTGTTAGTTCGCGATATAAATCTATGTATTCTTGGTCTGTATGTTGATTTTCCAGCCACTCCCCTAGAATAAGCAAGGTCTTGTAGTGATTCACTCATGTAATTCGTTTATTCAATTCGTTTATCCCTACAATTATTCGAAATATAACCCATTTCGACTATAAAATATAATTGTATTTGAGCAAGCTCTTTTCAGTCTAGTAGTGACGCCTACAGAATATTTTGACATTAACATATTCTGGGTTTGTTTCTGTACTCACTACTTTTAACTAAATACATTTTTAGACACATTTAGTACACCAACTATAATCTTAACCACCATCTTTGTCAAATGGTACAGTGGTTAACACCGCGGCGTTTGAATCGGGAGGTACCGGGTTCGAATCCCTATAGGGTTTCATCATCTGATTACGATCGGTGATGAAGATGAACACAACTATTTATGACCCCCTGTTGAGAGTGGGCCGACCCACCTTTCTTGTCCTTGTCATTACTATAGGCTGGTATGAACCAATGCAATGGGCAGTTGGTCTACGCAAAACGGGCCTATAAACGTACATCCTCGATTTGGCTACTACGTAAGGTAGGGCGTAAAAATCGAACCGCGAAATACCTGGGAGTGGCTTGAGCCCCAGAAAAGATTGCAGAAATAGAAACAAACAAGCAAACAAAACAAAACACTTATTTTTCCCGGTCTGATTGAACTATAAAAATTGATACTTTGAAAATTTAAAAAAAATCTGTGATCTAGATATTGTACATTATAAGGCTTTCGTTTCGCTCTGGCAATTCGGCAAATATCCACATAATTGGCTGGCATGTTAATATTCCTATTTTTAACTTTTTTCTCAATTGTGGAATGCATTGAATTCGCTTCCATCTGAATGTGACTTTTTACCAAAAAATGTTTGGATTATTGTAACATTATGTTCTGATGCTAAATTAATAAGGCCATTCGATAACGTGGAAATCCGGTTTTCATAAGTACACCCATTGCGGTATAGTAGGTACTATATTAGTCTCACTATTTTCTAGTTTAGGTATAATTTCTTAAGATAAAAACTTTATGATTATAGATGTAAATTCGTTTGCATCTAGTCGTGCCTCAGCCTCGTGCCACAAAAACCAATATCCGTTAGTTGATTTAATATCAAATACAGTGAAATTGTCTACAATGAGTTTCATTTTGTAATATAAAGATGATACGTTGGATTTTGGGCAGAGTAGTACCGATTGCAAATCCATAGTGGGGATCCAAAGGGGAAAACTAATGCGAATATTTGTTTACTTTAAATTTATAGTTTTAGATTCTTAAGTTTAAATTTATTTTCTTTGAAATTGAATAATTTTCAAAACTTAAAACCAAAGATTTTAAATCCTTAAAAATAAAACCTAAATTCCTTTGCGCAAAAATTATAGGGAAAATATCTTAGTTTTAATTGGTAAATTCTTAAATTTATGGATTATTTTTCTGGGTGTATATCACATATACATATGATTACGAAAAAAAAATGAAATAAATAAGGAAGTGCCTTTTGACCCACAACATCAGTAGCAGGCATCCCTTTAGCTAATAATAATAAAATGGTACCAATATGAACATTATTTGTTTCAACAATGTTATAGTGGTTTAAAGTTGGATTCAATTGATCAAGTTGAACCGTTTGGCAAGACGTGCATTCTTGTTTTCCATCATTTGCCAAAGTAATAGTTCCAACAACTACTACACTGCGCCAATTAAAAAACGGAACAGAAATTTTCTTCGAAAAAATACCCAGATTTGAACGCTTGTATCTTGGTGAAACAACACCTCTCAAAAAAAATTTTTTGTTTCTAGTTGAAGGAAATTTTGTTTTCTTTTCGATACTGGGAACCGTTTTATTTTATTTTGTTTTTTTATGACTTTTCTGAGTAAAACAAAAGGTGTCTAAAAAAAAAAAATTTTTGCTGCTGTTTGAAACTGTAAACGAACTTGCTCGATA
This sequence comes from Tipula helvola, assembly GCA_963556165.1. Taxonomy (NCBI): domain Eukaryota; kingdom Metazoa; phylum Arthropoda; class Insecta; order Diptera; family Tipulidae; genus Tipula; species Tipula helvola. The sequence goes on along the minus strand of OY744481.1, from coordinate 295,158,518 downwards.
TTTCATTCAAAAATTCAAATCGGCCATTTTATAGAGAATTTAGAAACCTTGCAAAATGATACTAGGAAAATTTCTGTGCGACCACCCCTTGTCGAGTTATTGCAGTTTTAGAGAAAAAGTATCAAAAAGCGTAGAAGTAAATTTTTTTATCTTGTAAACTTAGCACTCTACGATAAAATGTTAAGTCACTTTAATACTAAAACTGTAACACACTAAAACTTCAATAACTCGACAAGGAGTGGTCGCACAGAAATTTTCCTAGTATCATTTTGCAAGATTTCTAAATTCTCTATAAAGCCGATTTAAATTTTTGAACGAAATATCGAGCAAGTTCGTTTACAGTTTCAAACAGCAGCAAAATTTTTTTTTTTTAGACACCTGTTGTTTTACTCAGAAAAGTCATAAAAAAACAAAATAAAATAAAACGGTTCCCAGTATCGAAAAGAAAACAAAATTTCCTTCAACTAGAAACAAAAATTTTTTTTTGAGAGGTGTTGTTTCACCAAGATACAAGCGTTCAAATCTGGGTATTTTTTCGAAGAAAATTTCTGTTCCGTTTTTTAATTGGCGCAGTGTATATTAGAGTTAAGCAACGAATTTGAATCATTAGGTTGGGGTATATGTGTAGCGGCACATTTTTCTTGATCTTCTAGCTTTTAGGAGCTAGATTTACCATCCGGAGGGCTCTCGACATTATTAAAATAGAACTATTGTCAATTGACGCCTTAAATACAAAATATCTATAAATATATTATTTTGTACAATTTTGAACGTTTTTATATTTTGGACTAACCCATTTCTCTCATGTGATTTCAACAAAATTAATATTGGCTTTAAGCGAGAAAAATGCGTAAGTCTAAAATATTAAACATTGCAATTTGATTAAGTCCAGTTGTCCAGCATTAACAGTTTTGCCAATAAACTACAAAACATCACATTTATTAATCACAAGTCTTATAATTTAAATCAGCAATTGTTTAATACGTATTTTGAACTATAATTTCAATTAATCACTTACCTAATTTAAATGTTATTAATATTGAAAGTTTAGCGCGTCCGAACCCGTCTGATTTATATGGTAAACTAAGGATTTGCACATGCTACATATATTGTTTTTCCCCATACACAAATTTTTTTTTTCGTTTTTACCGTTAATAGGTATTTCGTTTTATTGTATTTTATAAGTGTGCGAAGAATCGATGATACAAAATTTCAACCTCTCTTGCCGAATTATAGTTTGTGGAGAATGAAAACGACGGCAACGTTGCATATTAATTGACATTTATTTTCATACAAACACATACATATTTACTTTTTATTTTTACACTCTTGAAAAAAATATTGTATTAGTTCAAATTCATTTTTGAATTTAATAAAAAAATAATTAAGATAATATAAATTTAAAAGATGTCTTGATGTTGAAAATTGAATTATGCCTTAATACTTTTATTTTGAACGTATAGTAAAGCATTGAAATATGTACGATTATTCGTATTTTTTAAAACAATGAAATGTGCCATTTTATGTTTAATAAAACATTTAGGGTACTAGTTTTGGGTTCATGTTACAAGCTGCGTTAGAATGTTATGTTAATCGTTGCGTTAAAATGTTACGTGTCATGTAAAATGTTATATTAAATAAAAATATTTCGTCTCTTTTTATTTATCACATTAAAATAGAAACAAAAAAGACAAAAAACATAGCGAGAGTACTTTCAGTGTTCACGTTCAATGTATGCTGTGTTAAAAATGTCATGACATGCTAAATATTTCTGTGCGTACGACTTTCCCCAATGTTATATACATAGCTAATTGCATACCATAAATTTTCAATGAACATCATTTTCAAAATACAAAAAAATAAAAAAACAAATCATGTCATGTAGCAAAAATATTGTTACGAATTGGCCTACTGAGTTCGTTCGGATTTTGCAATTAAAAACACTGTGTACTTTTTATTTCACTCTACTTTTAAACACTTTGATATTTGCTTTGACTTTACTATTTAATTAGGGATTTTCCCAAATAGAATTCCAACGCCTACTGACTGGCGGCTAAAAAATTTCGTATGTAGTTTTATATGGTCAAACATGTGTTTGAATGTTTCATTAAATTATTAATTTCGACTAAAATTATTTTAAAATTTGATATTTATTATTAATCGCAACATACTCATCTTTATTAATCATAAAAAAAAATACGGGGACATCCACTAATTTAGACAGGAAACTTGTATTTGTAAACATGATTTTACTTATTTTTGCATGTAAAAAAAAAAAAGTGTAGTCAGCGCTGCCCAAGCGTGGGGACAAGTGTTGTGCCGCGTAATCTACATGGCGTAATTACATGATTGTCTACACGTGTAAACAATGTATGTAGACAATTCAAAAAATTACGTCGACAATGTAGACCATGTCGACAATGTAGACAATGTCGACAAAGTAGACAATGCAGCGACAATATACAGAAACAAAATTTTTTGATAACTTCATATTTAAGTGGAATTAATTCAATATGCACGTGCATAGTTTAAAGTGTGATATTTGTATATTTGATTTATTTGGCGCAGTCTTATCATTTTAAATGCCAGAATACTGTGTTACTAAAAGTGTTTTAAAAATGTTAAAGTTTAAATTGTATGTATTTATCAATTGAAACGTAGTAAATTAATGATCTAATTTAATTTCAAAAACGTTTAGTGCTCCAAAGATTTATTTATAGTGAATTTTATATTAAATTTATGCAAAGTTTAAGCACAGTATCCTGTTATTTAAAATGGTAAAACTGTACTAAATGAATCAAATATACAAAACTGACACTTTAAATAACGTATTGGATTTAATAGATTCCCCAATAATTACAATTTTAACAAATAAAAATTACTCGGACACTATTTCCGTGTAACTTCATAAAGCAAATTTATGTTGTAGTTCACTTCTGTCCGCTGGAGTACATCGTAGATCGTACCATATTCGTCAATAGTTTTACTCAATTTTAAACGAAAAGACACTTTTGGTTTGTTTCTTTGGTTTGGCAAGTTTTCTGAAATCTTTGCTTCTAATTCTTCTTCGATATTTGTACACAATTCATCTTTAATCCTGAGGGAATAATATACGTCTAACAATTTTTCCGATCGCTCGAAAGTTAGACGACTCCTTATTGGCGAATGCACGTGTGCCCAGCCAGAAAATAATATTTCTTCAATTTGTGCTGATGATGCCGGAATTTTAAGGAATAGCTTTGCCATTTGCGATAAAAAGGGATACTTTATTTTAGCCATGTTCCAAAAAACTATGAGTTTTTTATGTCTTTCTCATAGAGCATTTTGAAATATGTGCTTTGATATCTAAATTCATCCCATTCTTCGATCCCCACTCCGCTTAATTTTTTAAAGAAATGTTGTGTATTTTTTCTAAATAATGATCCTTTGTAAGTTTGCCAATATCCATATGAGGATGCAAATAAAATGATGCCAAGGCATATTCCTTCAAAGCCATTTCCTTCCGAATATTCAAATTCAATTTAAATTTAATTGGCAATTTAAGATCTAACCACAAATTATCCGCATCGGCAATTGAAAATGAAGACGATTGGCACATTTTAATGATATTGTATGATATATTAGTTCGAACATCTGTAAACTTTCCTTCACCCGTTCAATGAACTGATCGTCAAAAATGAGTTTAACAACGTCTTGTTTAACTGTTTTAATTTTAGACTCAGCTGCTACGACCTTCAACTGCTCCAAGTTCTTGATAAGGGAGCGGTAAGCATCTCTGTATGAGCATCATCGTGCTTGTATTCTTTGAGTACAGTATGTAGTCACCTTCTCTGTTATTGCTATATTCAATACGTTCTTTGCCAACAAGTTGGCGGTATGGCTATTGCAAGTACTATGCAATAAAACGTGGTTGGTAAGTTTTCCCATTTTGACCATAGTACCTACTTGCATTATTGGAAACAACCTTATATACTTTAGTGTTGTATAGCTGCTTAGCAATGTCTACCGATTGAAGCAAAATTTCGGTTAACCTTGCTCCTGTTTCGCTTTCACCTGTTAGGACCAAGCTTGTAAGAAGGATTGCTCGTCAATGACATGATGCAGCATAGATGTGTTGCTAGAACTGTTTTTCCAACCACCTATTAATAGCACTGACTCATCAGTAATACTGGCTTTAGCAAATGAAATGAATTTTGGATACGTATTGTCTAATAAAGTCGTTGATAGTGCTTTTCTTCCTGGAAGTTTAGTAGCGTAAGCTGGTCTTAACTATTTAATTAATGACTTAATATGTTTCGATTCCACCAATCTTAAGGGCAGGTTTCATCCGAATACTAATTTGGCTAATCCCTCATTCAACTCCATCTCTTATTTTACACTTAATTTGTCAAATTATTTTGCAACTACTGAATTTGCTTTATAGAATTTTTTTAAAGTTCTGTTCTGAATTTATGAGGTTATGAAATTGTACCCAGTCCAATTGTACCAACAATCTAAACAATTATTCTTAGCGCTTTTTTCGTATCCCTGCAAAATTATAGCATATAGTTCTTCATTAATCCTAGAATGTTTTATTTTTGGTCTCCTTGCTCTAGGTTATCAATTCTGGCTTTATGGTTGATTTAGGAACTTCAAATATAAGCGTAGTTCGTAGAAGTAATTAAATCTATACATAGGAAAAAACAACAAGAAAAATTTGATTGTCTACGAATTTTGTACATTGTCTACATTCTCTACACATTGTCTACATTGTCTACTAGACGCACAACACTGGGACAAATGAACTATAATCGATTTTGGGAAAATCCCTCATTCTGTCCGCTTGATACTGGTGGGGGCTATGACAACAGATTTATTTCTTTATTTAATGATTTAAAATAAACCAAAAACTTTCTGTGCTTGCCATCGGTCGTGTTTATAACACTTAACCCACTAAGCTATTGCTGTTCATAGCGTGAGCTTATTGTATGATGGCCAAAATCGACACACACAATATTTATCTCTATTTTTGATTTTATAGTTTACCAAACATTTGCGGTTCAGGTGTAGCTTGAACCCCATTCATTTTTTTTTGTTGGAAATATTGTTTAATTATTTAATTTAGATATTCTTAACTTTTTTTTTTTTTTTTTGGTAAAACATTTAGGGGACTAGTTTTAGGTCGATGTTACACGCTGCGTTAGAATGTTATGTTAAATGTTGCGTTAAAATGTCACGTGTTATGTAAAATGTTATATTAAATAAAAATATTTCGTCTCTTTTTATTTATCACATTAAAATAGAAATAAAAAGACAAAAAACATAGCAAGAGTACTTTCAGTGTTCACGTTACATGCATGCTGTATTAAAAATGTCATGAGGACATCTCTGAGGTTATATAATTGCATACCATACATTTTCAATGATTATCATTTATGCTGGAAACACATGAGCAGAATTTCTGCTAGCATCACTGCCGGCAGAAATTTGGTTGAATTACATGAGCGTCTTTTTTGGCAAGCAGAATTTTAATTTGTCGTATTTATTTGATACATATTTAATTTTAATGTACAATTTTTTTAAATGAATGATGCATTATTTTGTCACAAATTAATTAATTTGTATCCTCCATTCTGGCACTTGTCACACAAAACTTATTTTCTGTCAACAAATTAAAAAAATTTCTTGAAAAATATAGAAAGTATACAAATTGTACTAGATTTGTTATCTTTTACGTAATGTAGCCTACTGATTCGCAGCAAAATTAGAAATAGAGACATGAAGCAGAATTCTACATGACAAGCAGAATACATGTATTTCAATTCATTTAAACTTGTGTAATTTTGCTGCTTACAGAATTCTGCTCATGTGTTTCCAGCATTACAAAATACAAAATATAAAAAATCAAATCATGTCATATAGCAAAAATATTGTTACGAACGGGGCTTCTGAGTTCGTTCGGGTTTTGAAATTAAAAACACTGTACTTTCTATTTTTTATACACTTTGATATTTGCTTTGACTTTACTATTTAATTCTGTCCGCTTGCTACTGGGTGTGGGCTATGATAACAGATTTATTTCTTTATTTAACGATTTAAAATAAACCAAAAACTGTTCTCTGCTTGCCATCGGTCGAAACTTAACCCGTCTAGTCTAACCTATTGCTGTTCATAAAGTGAGCTTGTTGTATAATGGCCAAAATCGTCACAATATTTACCTCTATTTTTGACCTTATATTTTACCAAACATTTGCGGTTCAGGTGGAGCTTGTGCTTGAATCCCTTTCATTTTTTTTTTATTAAGTTTCAACTTTAAAAATAATTAAATTCTGGGCTGAGTTAACTTCACAAAAGAATGCTTGATGTATACAATTTTACGAGGGTTGCCTGATTCAATTTTTTTATTTTCTGGGATGAAATCCTGGGATAACTTTACATACATCACATTATGAGTCATTATTTTACAGACATTTCGTCATTATAGTATAGAAGTGGGTAGCAAAATTTCATTTAATAAGCTTTATCCGTTTTTAAGTTAATGCGTTTTCTGTGAAAATTTAGAGAGAAACTTTAACCACAAATATCTCAATAGTTTTGCATGTGCAATAATTCATTATTCAAGTGACGTTTGTATAAATGGAAATGCCATATTTCTTTAACCAAAAACTAATTTGCAATCAAACAAAAACAGAAAAACTAAAATTTTAAATGTACAACTTGTTTATGAAAAAGCTAAAAGTGGTTGAGTTATACATTTCGAATCAAAATTGTTGAATTAGTCGTTTAAATAAAAACTAGTTTGTTTTAGTTTATTTAAATAAAACAAACAAATTTTTATTTCAACTATCATTTTATGTATGTCTGTTTACCCTACGGCTTTTTTATTTTTCATCTAAATTCTTGTTGTGTACATTTTTTTTAAAAAATCAGTCATTTAAAATAATCATTTCCTTTGGCTATAATACAATTTTTGTCTGGAATAAATTTTCAGTTACAATCTGGTTTTTCTTTATGCTAAACCAATAATATTCGGTTACTTTGAATTTATAATATAAAAATATGGTAGTCATTAAAAAATTTTAATTACGAAAAACATGATACATTTTATGTGTATATCCATAACGTAGCCAGAATCAAACTCCATTAAAGTTAAAACAGTAATTTACCCTGTTAAACCATAATGAGCATACCAAACTTTACTGGAAACCATAAAATTATTTTCAAATTAAACATTTTAATTATTTATGTACTTACATAAATGTAAAAGGAAAAACAAGACAATTTCAAAGGAATTTTAGAAAATTTGAAGAAAAACATTTTAATTGAAATTGATGTTAACTATAAAATGTAAACCTGTTTTTTATACAAGCGTGTTTCAGTCATAGAAGAGGATAAAATTAACTTTTTCTCCCAACGTCTTAAAAGTCTCTTGTTTTAATACTGTTTTTGGGTATTAAAGTTGGCCTTTTTCTTACTATTTAAAATAATGTGTGTGTTGCTAAGCTACACTTCTATTCCTTGGTGTAAAAGTAGGCACTTTTAATACTAGGAGAAAAAAAATATAGTGAAGACCCAATAATATGTATAATGTATATGAAATAAACAGCAAAAACCGCTTATATGCGCACTCATAAATCTTACGTGATTTTGATGGCAATAGGTTTATCACAATTTATTTTCCTGTTTGAACCACATCCGGTGGTAAATTTGATAAATCTTCTGAATCAAACATTTTGTCCGCAAGAAAGAAAATATTGAATTATAGCTTTGCAGTTTGACGCGTACAATAGTCAAACCAAACAAAAGTCATGATCTCCTTAGTTTCACAAAATATTTCAACAAAACTAGTTTCAATTTTGAAGATTTAATTACATAATTTGTACTTACTCGTATAATTAGTAATATACAACCGACACAATATGAACTCTTCGTTGGAGAAAAATAGTATATGTTATTCGGATTAAAAGTGACTTTGTTTGACTCGCAATATTTGCATTTGCTCGGCTACGCTGCGCTTCGCCTCGCATGCAAATATAATTGCTCGTCAAACAAAGTATCACTTTTAATCCTAATGACACAATGTACTATTTTTTTTAAATTTAATATTTTTGGCGGTTTTTTACAAATTCGCTTAACATATTGTAGATATAACACAAATTTTGCTGGCTTGTTTCTTGTACTCTTGGTCTCCCTTTCTTGCACCTATTCCATGTGACATCTATAAGTAGAGTAATTTGCATAATGGAGACATGAAGTATACCATAAGACACATTACGAAATAAAAGAGGGGCCCAATATTTATTAATTTCGTTGATGTCAATTCATTTTCACGTATCTAAAAATATTTAAAAAAAATTTACGTGTCTAAAAACGTTTATACTGGTCGTACATGTCGATGAAAGTGACCAATGGTAATAACTTATTACGCATCGTATCATTTTACTATTGTTCACTTTCATCGACATTGGTCATGTACGACGAATTTTAAGCGGTTTTAGATAAGATTTTTTTTTTTCAATATTTTAGATACATACGTGAAAATGAATTGACATCAACGATATGCATCTACCTCGATACGCTGAAAGTATGAAAGCAGGCACGTTTGCATCTCTAGGTAACCTTCGTAGAGCGTACATTAAAAAGCGCTTTGGCAATCTTTCTATGCGTTTAGAGTAGTTAATATAAAACGGATTACATACGGCAACACAATATTTCAACAACTAACGAAGAAATGAGTAGTTTCAATCACAAAAGTTAAAAAATAGTTTTGAAAATTTTAAAGTCATCCGAATAAATTAGAGTGTAGGAGTGACTCAGACAATTTACAAATTATTGCCTTGAGACTGATTTGGCTTTGTTTTAATCGTTGATTTAAGTTCCAGAATATAATTGCTATAAAGAAATCGGTTAGATATATGTATATACATACATTCTTACGCAATACAACGAACGAGTTGTAATTAATAACATTAGCATGTAACTTTCTATTTTTAAAATTTATCAACTCATTGTTATACCACGGTTCCTTCTTTGTACTTGAAGCTTTCATTCTAGGGATAAATCTTTCAATACCTAGATTAATGTTTCGGTAGAAATCACTCAACATATCGTCGATATTATCACAAGCAAACACAGCCAGAAATGCATTTAAGGGGGGATTCATAGTTGCCTTCGTTCGTTCATTCAATCGTTCTGATAATTTTTTTTTATCCAATCAAAGGAACAAGAACGAAAAATAACGTCATTTTGAAAGAAACCCATTGATTAAAAAAAATCAGAACGAAGGAACGAACGAACGAAGGCAACTATGAATCCGGCTTAAGGAACTGAAAATCCATAAGTTTACTGAATAACTGAAATATTCAGCGGAGAGTGGAAAATACTAGAAGATCCAGTTAAATCATTACACGCGGAAACTGTCACCTCATGATCAAACGGTACAAAAGCCAGATCCAATAAGTTACATTGTTTTAAGCCCAATGAAAATATTTCAGAGAGGAAGTTTCCCATCTCATCGTTCATATTAATAGGAGTTAAATTATGATCAATAATCTCCCATACAATAACTGGTATATGTTAAAATCACCAAAAATAAAAATACGATCCTCCGGCTGAAGAGCAGGAACAATATTAGATTTCACTGAGTGCGCAAACCTGTGATAGCCTGCCATGCTTGATTGATAGCGAATATATGTGGCCCATTTTGTTCAGCGAATATAATTGTACACGAATAGCAAGAATGCGGTTCGCAATTAGCCAACGTTATCGGACTAGATGAATATTTGTTAGAAACTAAGACTACAATACCAGTGGTATTATACCACAAGTCTTACTACAAGTAACTGAATAAAGCCCTCTGTACCCTAGCAATCCCTCGTACTTCATTTAGACTTTCACAGCAAGTGTTCCATGAACTATGCTTTTGCTTCAGCAACCCCTTGTTAAAGTTAGTAAAGTCGCTGCGACAACTTTCGCACCACCAGTGTTTCTTTTTTGTTGAACTTTTCTTTGGGCCCTTCCAAAAGTTTTTACAGTTCTCGATAGCCAGTCGATTAGGCATTATCTGTTTTTTAAACATAGTTTGTCTTTTCCAGCGGCAACCATCGGTCTTTCACTAAGCATTATTAGAAATTAGGGTGATGTAAATCACCTCATTTGTAATTGCAGTAGGATTATCCGTTTATTAGCTATACATAAACTGCTACCTAACAAAAAACAATAACTCACTTCTTTTGGTGATGTCAGAGCTTGTCGAAACTATATTGTATAGGCATTTGGATCACGTCCGAAAAAACAGTTTTTTGAATTTTTTGCGCGATACTTTATGAGATCCTTTACTATATCGGTGGGAATCTCTTCTTATCATAAATTGACTTACGGTTTTTGGTGTTGAGTCTACATAGGTCCCATTTAAGCAGGGCTCTTGTAACAGTCTACCGATTGAACTAAGAAAGCCGATGTGCTCTTTTTTTTCTTGTTCGTCACTCGTCAGTTTCTGAAGTTTAGGTCGACTTTCTGCTCCTATATCCTGTATAGTATATACTCTACCCTTACATCAGCAACATTTTGTAAATATTTTCCAATCTAGTGGTAGTTCTATAAAGGTAGTCTTACATAGATACAATATATATCATGCATTTTAGGTTTAATTGAGGAACTTGCGGTTGATAATCTTTCCCTTTGTTCGCCGGTACTTTCAGTGATGGCCTGCCCAATTTTGTTATCTGTTCCGTCGTAAATATCATTTTATGGAATACCCTAGCCACAACTGCCACTCTTCTACCATCTCGCAGCCTCACTTGTACAAGGTGCAATTCTACCTCCGAGTTTTCCTCCTTTTTCTTGGATTTCATTCCGGAGGTGATTTAATATCGAAAATCCTTGTATTGGAATCATGGACTCCTTCGGGTAGTTGCCTGCCTTCGAGTATCTATCCTCTCGTTACCATTTTTGATTAAAAAGCTGATCCGTTTCCTGGTAGTTCTACTCATCCTCCCACTCTTATGCTGTCAGCTCATAAGATCATTCATACCTTCCTGCTGGAATTGCACCAGAGCTAGCAGCAAGACGCTTCCTTCAGTACAACTGTTTCTTGAGGCGAGATCCTCTATCCGTCGTTGAAGCACTGATAGAGCACTGATTTGTTTTTGTACTTAACTCACTTAATTTAGGATAGTTAAAATTATTTTAAAATTAGAAATTTTGGTGTTTTGTTTATCATAAAAGTGTAAATATTGTTGTAATTTATGTTTTGTTGTGATCTGTCAAATAGTATTTTATATAAAAAGTAAGAAATATATGTACATAAAAATATACAATTCGAATAAACAGTAATGTACATGCTTTATTACATGTACGTATATATTTATGTAGATTCCGCTTTGATGGATATTTATATTTTTGGTAACTTCTTTAGGAAAATGAATCGTAAATATCGCACAGAGCAAGAAGTCATTGATATTCTTAGCACGTTTGATTCCGATTTGGAAGTTTTTATTGGTACGGAACGAAATGAAACAGAAACGGTCCAAAAAATAATGAAATAAGGGAGAAAAACGCATATAAAGAAATGTTAGAACTGGATTTAGAGCAAGACACATTAGATTAGATTGTTTAGACAAACATGTTTTGACTGCCCAAGAGTCGGCTACAATTTCAACCACAAATTTCAGAATTTGTTCCAAGTGTCGAGTCACATGAAATTCCACCCGTTAAAACTCCCTTGGCATATTTCAGGAATTATTTGCCGGACAACATTTTTGAAGAAATGGCTTTTTTAACAAACTTGTGTGCAGAACAAAGTTATAAACAGACCAACACATCGGAAATGAAACAGTTATTCCGACTACAAATAGCAATGGGCCGCTTCAAACTTCCCAAAATCCAATTGTATTTTAATAAAGCTTTTGGGATTGCATTATTTAGAGGTGCCATGATGAGCGGTCGATTTTTTCAGCTACGAAGTAACCTACATACCGATTTTACAAAGTTCGTCCATTTATTGAACTATAGAGAGCGATTTTAAATTTTATTTCGCGTCAGCACGCTATCGCCGGCGGAAAAAAAGCCCTTGCACAAATATACACAAATATATTTTTTATCTCCCATTATAGACAGCGACCACCAAGCATTAAGATACATTTTTAACCCCAAAAACTCCGTACTTACAGTCGCAGCCACTTGATTACAGAAATGGGCAGTGATAAGTATAAAATTGAATCATCCAGGAAAAAAGATAAGTAACGTAGATGGTTTGTCAAGATTACCACTATAGAATGTAGAACAAACGTAGGCGTAGATAGTATAAAATATTTCAATTTTTCCGACAAATTTCCGGTAGGTAGATAGTAGGCACTAGGCAGGTATAGAAGCCAAATATGATAGAATTTTGAATAAAATTGATCAATTTGTCATGTGCGGTTGGCGAAAGAATGTTTCAAATTTAACAGCAGAAATTAAAAGTTTTCACAACAAACGAGTGCGTTTGTCATGTGAAGGTAATTGTATATTTTATATGTAAAGGGACGTCATACCCAACGAGTTGGAATCGGAAGTTCTCAAGTTATTACGTGAAAATCATTAGGTATAGTTCAAATGAAAATGTTCCCACTTTCATACGTTTGGCGGAAGGGTATTGACAAAGATTTAGAAAAGGTAGTCAAAGAATATCTCGTTTGCCAATAAACACAAAATAAAAAAACTAAAGTCGTGAATGAAGATGGCTACAAGCCTTTGAGAGAAATAAATATTGATTTCTTCTTCTCAGTAACCATCCTGTTTTTATATTGGTTCAGATTTTTGCTTGACGGCCGGCAAAACATAAAATTGGGGGTTTTTGAATGAAATTAAATCAATTTTAATAAACATTTTTACGAATATGGTGGAACTTATAGATTCAAACTATTTTTTAATAATTTTTATATTGAAAAACAAACAATTTTGCCAATAATTGGATTTGACGGTTTGAAATGCCGGTTTGCCATTTGTGCATGGGGCAATCAATGCCTTCAATCTTTATTAAGCAGCAGTCCCGTATAAGCCGCAGTCCTTTAATAAGCCGTATGCATTTTGGTATTCACGATTTTCACCAACTGTAAACGGCGTTAGTATCTAATCTAATTTTTTTTATTAACAGGCTGCGGGTTCTAATGGAAAAACAGGGTACAGAACTGAAACACAGGTCATACATATTTCAAACATATGGAACAGAAAAAGTTCTTTAAGTGATTCGGGGATAATTTTAAGAAAGTCAAAAAGAGAAAAAAGGGACCGATTGAATTATGAAAGTTTTTGAAAAAAAAACAATTGTAATACAAAATTTAGTAAACCAGTATTACTTATTAATTAATAAATAAAAATAGTTTTTTTTTGTATTCTGCGACGAAACCAGTGGAGGCGAGCATATTGGAGCCACACCAGGCAAACAAAAACGAAGGATTGACTAGGCCACCGTCAATAATATCCGTCAGCTGAGGAGCTGTGTGGCTCAATGCAAAGTAAAATTGGAGTGTCATTATTTACAAGTAATTTAACGTTAATTTAAAAAATTCAAAAACCAACTATTTTTGTAATCGGGATACTACATACATACTAACAAATACAAATTCAAAAAATCACCAAAATTTCAAAATTGAAGATTATTAAAAACTAATAATTTCATAATTTTCTAGCTTTGAGAAACCGTTGAGAAAAGCAAAATCGGTCAAATAGTTCCGAAAATATGACCAAAAATGTAATACATGTACCCGAAACTCCTTGGAAATGAGAAAACTTTGAGAGAGTGAAAGAGAGGAAAAAAAGTTTATTCTATAACATTTTTTTGTTCTTTTACTTAAAAATCGAATAAATATTATTGTTCGAACAATTTTTGAGACATCGACTGCCCAAAATCCTATATTTTTTACGATTTCGTATGGAATGACTCTATAAGTGTACAAATCAGCATACTGGGGTGGATTGATAAGTCTTTAGAATGAAACAGTAAACATATTTTTTTTTAGTAAAACTCACTTTATTTTTCATCTTAGCCTCCTTTAAGCCCGATACACTTAAGCCGGTATTCCATTACGAAAAAATGTTTATCAGCAAAAATATATTGATATAAATTAAAATCGGTGGTTGTGTGAATGAGATACCCAACTTCGTCAGTACAAATTTTTCGTAATGGAATACAGGCATTATTTCAATTTCATTAAACCTTTAACATCTCACCTTTTGAAATTAAAGTTCTTCTGGTAAATAACCAGATAATTATTTAATGAAGAGTGAAATTATTACGAATTACAAGTTCAGTTTCGAACTGAATGAGAAATACGAAAAATTTAATTATTTTCCAGTCAATCTCATCAGGATATAGCGACTGAATTGTTAGTTACATTATTGATTATGATTACTTTCTATTTGTAAATAACTAGATAATTAATGGATAATTGTGCCTTCTGCATTTTATCCGTACTTTTGAATACATCTTTTAGTAAGCATACTAAACTTTCTAATAACTTCCATTGAGTATCCCCTAAATTAAGGCGAACATCATCAAACAAATCAATACATTTTTTAAATGAAGGTAGCTGCTCCATCATTTTGAATTTGGAATTCCAACTCGTAGCATTATCAATAATGGGTCTTTTAAATTTGTGTTGATTACTTAAACTCACATACGAAGAGTGACCCAATATTTTAACTACCGATCGGTATGCATTAAATTCCATGTCCAGTATTAAAAAAAAATCATATACACCGTATACACGCAATTGCAATGTGTGTACACATCAATACAATCAGTACAATCACTCATCGTCATGATCACAATCACTGTCACAAGTTGTATCATCACTACAAACAACATCTTCAATTAGTTCTTCTAAATCTGGATTTCTCTTAATCATACATATTAGCACTATTATCACAGGTTACTGAAACAATTTGATAAACACTTGCATTATAAATATTTAAAATATCTACAATACTATATAATCTTAAAAATATTAGCACCAGTTGGACTTTCCCGCACTTCCTTCATTCCAAGTGTCCTGATAACAATATAATGTCTATTCAATCTTGTGGCACATTCTATTTTGATCGAACAATTTTTACCTTTAATTTCATTATCACGTATACATTCGTTCATTAGGCGTCTGAACTTAGATTTAACATATGTACTCTACTATGTTATGCCTATATATTTTATTTAGGCTGCGGTCGAATTCTCGAGTAAATCCGCAAAATTCGGTAAATGCATTTACCTTTTTTTGCTGGAGAGTAAGGGAAATAAAAAAAGGTAAATCTTTTACGTTTAGATACTTTATTCTTTATTGTTATAAGAATTGAACGAGTAAAAAATAGAAAAAAATGCGTAATTTAACAGAAAACGAACATTAAAAATCTAAATTTACCGCAGTAAATGATTTACCCGAGAATTCGACCGCAGCCTTAGTAGTGAATTCATTATAACCATCCGACGTCAACAATATAATACTGATGGTTGTATAAATTTAGATTTATTCATTTATATTTGAATATTTTGTGATTGAGAAGTAGATGGTGTAAAAACAATTTGTTATTTGATTAGATTCAATTTTATTTTCTGACAGTTTGGCAATTTTTGTTTGAATAATATTTTCATAGTCTTCTACGTGCTTTATTTTTTACCTTTTAATTTCATTTCACATTTTGAACATACTAGAATCGTCTGTTTTATTCAATTTAAAATAATTTTGCATTTTTTTAATTATTTGTATTCTTTGTAAGCTACGAAATATGAATAAACAAAAAAAAATATTGGCGATTTGACATAAAAGGACAACTGATTAAGAGTGAAGTTGCCTGAAGCTAGTCGTGAATTAGTTGTAATGCAACATAGTAGGGGAATCATTGATCAAACCAAATATTACTTCTGCTGAATGCTGAATAATAAAAAAATTAAATAAATTTGAACAAAATATTGAAATGCAAAGCATTTTTATATTTTTTTTTAGGAAAATGTATGTACCAATAACGTATAGCAACCATTTAACGGTCAATATTAGTGTAATTACTTTCTGATCAACATGGATGATATGTTTTATGAATTAGAGGATACAGAAGTAAGTATGGATTTCTTCGAGTGTAATGAGATAGTTGAGATAAATAGCGAAGATACCCAGTATGATGAACCGATTTTAATGGAGAATAGCGAGCAATCGAGTACACTAATGTGCTTAGTGATTTTTTCGAACTCTACGAAATGCTTTCAGATTTATGGAACCCAACAAATCCTGGGTATATTAAAAAGGTTAAACGAAATTTGGCGTTGGATAAACTTCTAACCATATTTCAAAAAATCAAAAGTGGTGCTAATAGAACAGATGTTAGGCGTAAAATAAATACTCTTCGATCTAATTATCGAAAAGAATTGAAGAAGATATTGGATTCCAACAAATCGGGTAAAGGCGCAAATGAGATCTATAAACCTAGTTCGTGGGTGTTTTATTCCCTCCAGTTTATGGATAAATATGAAAAGCCATTTAATTTAAAAATTCAACAAACGAACAGGGATCGAACTGTAGTAATAAAATTCAAAAATGAAATTGTTAATAAAAATTATATTCTTTTCAGACTTAGCCCCTTCTACTGAATTATGGTCAAGTTTAATGTCACCACCACCACCGCTACCAAAGAAACGACGAATTATGACCAACACAAAATAAAATGAACTATATTACAGAAGCCTTGTGTCTATTTGGATAGTACGGGAAATAATAATACTCCACCGATTGCAATAGGTTGGGGTGAGGCGCTCACAACATTAGATTCGCGGCAACGAATGTTTGCTGAAAAAGCGATAAGTGATATTATTTTTGAGGCTCGGCAGGGAAATCTACATTCAAATTCAGTGAAAATAAATGAGGGACCATGGTTTCCCCAACCGGCTGGTTAAATACGCCAACAACCTTATACACTCAATTGTCTTCAGGCGAACAACAAGCACCGGTCACAATTACCGATTTTTTTTTCCAAATTTTGTACCAAATTAAAATAAGATTTTGTAATTAATTAATTTTATTAATAATAAAAAAATGAATTACTTTATTTTATATGTGTAATATAATGTATTATTTCTTTGTTATATATATACTAGGGGGTACAGCCCGTCCTAGGACGGGTACAATTTATATATAATTACCTGTTAGGGACCTCCAAAATTGCATTCAAATTTTTTTAGGTAAAAGACAGATTAATAACAAAATTTATTAAACATTTTTTTATTTTTTATTTATTTTATTTTCCTTCCTTATAGTGAAAAAAAGTTCCTTTTAATACATTTTGTTATTAATATTAAGTAAAATAAGTAACACAGAAATAATTCATTCACGTAAGAATGAATCACATAAAAGAGAGATTTGCAAGTAGTATCTTAACGTTATCTCGGTTAGGCGCAGCTTTTAAAATCTAGAACTGGCTCCTTGAAGTATGTATATCGCATGAATCTATTTGGCACAAACAACTATCGTATTTTTGTAGTTACGCATAGTTTGAAGAAAAAGTTTTCCCCAATTCAAAAAAATGTAATCAAATGTTCCGAGCGAGCG
Organism: Tipula helvola; assembly: GCA_963556165.1. Classification (NCBI taxonomy): domain Eukaryota; kingdom Metazoa; phylum Arthropoda; class Insecta; order Diptera; family Tipulidae; genus Tipula; species Tipula helvola. Next base: position 295,140,969 of record OY744481.1, on the reverse strand, counting down.
TTCCGGAGTCAATCTGTGAGACAATCTGTGTTATATACATAATATATTCCTTGTTTTACAATACAAAATTTTATGTTTTTCAATTCGTACAAACAATGAAATGTCGTTGTGGAATAAAAATAATATTAAAAATAACAATTAATTACTTCGGTGAGCATCGAACCCGAAACATTTTCTATTCGAAGTTTGTTGTTACTGGTCAACACCTATATCGCTTAGGCTGCTCAGATATAAAATTTGAGACACTACAAACATACAAATATTCAAAAAAAATATTCAAAAAAAAAGTTCGAAAAAAAAATCATAGTAACCTTTGAGCGTTTCACGTAAACAAACATTTCTGTTTTATTATTGTCTATCTATCTAATGCCCGATATCAGAACAAAACAACAAATCCTCAGTTAAATAATATCTCGTCTCTTTCTTCTTTTATGAAATTGCAACTTGTTTCAAAATTCAAAATCAAGGTTGCATTGATTATATTTCTGTATTACATGAGCATTTTAAAAGTAGAATTAAATATTTGATTTTTCAATATCGCTCCAATAAATATTTAATTCTCCAGTTACAATGCTTACGTAAAAAAAAATATAATCAGGATAGCATTGATTTTGAATTTTGAAACAAGTTGCAATTTCATAAAAGACGAAAGAGATGAAACATTATTTAACTAAAGAATTGCTGTTTTGTTCTGAAATCGGGCATAAGTATTATAATAAAATTATTTGCGTTGTCCTCACACCCAGAGAAAAAAAATTAAAACTCAAACAAAGTGTGCTTAGAACTTTGATTTCCAAAAATAAAACTCATAAATACGAGTAATCAGTAAATACGCTGTATAATATACGAGTACATACATAATGCAGCACTAATCTTATTTGATGAACGCTGAATGTGTCATAAAAAATGTTTTTAGCAATTTATAAATTACTAAGAGATATTATGCAAACTGATAGTCTAATGGGGGGCACAGTATTTGTTATTGGTGGTGATTTTCGTCAAACCCTACCAATAATTCAGCATGGGACTCGATCTGATAGCATAAATGCATGCCTCAAAACTTGCGAAATATGGACTAAATTTAAAATATGTCATCTTAAAACAAATATGAAAGTTCGTAACGACGAAAAAAATTCGAAAGAAAATTTGGTTACACAAATATTTGGGTTTGAATTTACCCCGGATGATATCCATCTATATCAAAACCAAGCAATTTTATGTCTGTTATGTATTTTTTTAATGAATGAAGATGTTTTAAATATACTGAACGTCGATGTGAGAACATATAATAGTATAGGCTCTATAACTGTAGATTCTACTGATCATGAATCGATACAATTATTTCCGGTAGAATATTATATTTAATTAACACCATCCGGAATGCCCCCATATATACTTACTTTGAAAGTAGGAGCTATTGTCATGTTATTACGAAATTTAAATACTAGAAAAGGGTTATGCAATGGTACTAGATTAGTAATAAAGGATATGAGGATAAGAAAATGTAATCTTCGTTGAGATTTTAACTGGTACAGCAAAAGGAACATTTGCTTTTATACCGAGAATTACGCTTATTCCAACAGATACTGGTTTACCTATGCAAATTAAAAGAGTTCAATTTCCTTTACGATTATCATTCGCTATGATAATCAATAAAGCCCAAGGTCAATCGTTTGAGAAAGTCGGTATTTATTTACCACAACCAGTTTTCTCGCATGGTCAGTTAAATGTAGCTTTATCAAGAGCTACCAACAAGGAACATCTTTTCCTGAAAATAGAAGATACAAATAACCAGGGAGAATTGGAAGCAAACAAAATCTATACTGTTAATTGTGTGTATAAAGAAGTTCTTTGAATTATTATAAATAAAGAAACTAAATTTTCAAAATAACTTTTAATATTTGCTTTTTTTTTACTCTCTAATGTCCGAAAAATGTTTAAAAATTTTGTTAAATTTGGGTATGTTTCAATAGGCGTTTTCGGAAATAGATCCTGAATAACTTCAGGCTAACTTTCGACCATTAAACTTATTCACCTATTTACGAACGAAAAAGATAACTTCAGGATAATTTAGATGTTGTGGTTTAAATTTTTTTTTTATAATTAGCTGTAAATACAAATAAACATAAAAACGAATATATTATTAGGATCAATATGAATGTGTTTTAGATAAATTGTTTTGTATTTTTTTTGAATTATCTCTCAAAATTCATTTTCGACCTTTTGCTTTCACATCAAAATTTATTCTTAACTTTTTGTTTGTGATGGTAACTTGGATAATTTTTTACCAACATAAGAAAAATTAAAAATTAGCCTGAAGTTATTCAGGATATATTTCCGAAAACGCCTAATGTATCATAAATCATAATATATTCATCATTCAATGCCGCTGAATTGACTCTTATTGGTGCTGTTTAGTAATTTTATGAAACAATTAATAAAAATCACGATTTCAACACTTTATTAAATAAACGCCGGAGGCGTCTCGCCGCGTAGCGGGCGTATTCCGCTAGTAGTAAATAAGACATTTTTGCGTGTGGTCAAAGATTGGTTATTTGAAACTAAAGATGTGGGGTTTATGTTTGCTAAATAAGTTTTGTTTTATATAATTTAATTTTTCTTTTTAATGCTACTGTGTATGTTACTTTGGGTTTTATCATTATTATAATATTTTTGGTATAATCTTAATGCTATTTCTTTTAATTTAAGTTTTTCTTTTATATTAAATTAAATTTTTAACATTTGGTTAAGAGAAAAAAATAAATAAATAAATAAAATAAATAACTAAATATATCGCACTATCCATACAAAAAGACTATAAGTACTAGTTGATGCATTTTTGAATAGTACCAATAATGTGGTATCCACAGAAAAAATTTATTTTGTGGTAAGGTTCCTCCTGCATAATCTATAAGCTATAATAAGTACACTATCTTCATATTTCATTTAAAGTCCAAACAAAAAAATGATAAGTTTACTTGGGTACAAAATAAAATTTTCAACAAAACATACTATGTCATTTTATATCGCAAGTCACACATAACACAATTGCAAAAAAAATATTTACTATTTAAAAAACTATAACCAAAGCAACCTTGATTATACAAGCAGAGACTACTGTATAAATAAGAGCCTCCAGTATCGACTATATTTTCTACTAAGCTTAAAATAAGGTACAAACACTTTTTCCTTTACTATGAAACTATATGGGGAAACGGTTATTTTCATTTACAGTTTTAGTTTATTAGAAATGTGAGCTTTTGTTTTGTTTTTATATGAAAATGTTCATGAAACATGTAATATTATTTGATTGAAAAATCGAGTCTTGAAAATGTTTATTTCTAAGTGAAAATCGTCATGAAAAATAAGGTACTTTTGAAGTTTTAAATATTGTTGTTTTTGTAATATACTACGTCATCAACATAACTCGTTTATAAAAAATACAATAATCATCTCTTTCATTGCCTCATTCAAATTTGAATTCGAATATGTTTCTATAGTTATTTTGAATTTGCAAAGCATGCTAGATTGTTTTGATTTTTTGTTTTCTTCGCACTCATTTTATTGATTTATTTTTTTCTGTTTGCTCTTTCTGATTTATTTTAGTTTAATTATTGAGCGGAAGCGTGTTGTCTTTTTTCTTACCATTAGTTTTAGATGTGGAGATATGATGTCGTCATTAAACTGAATTTTCTCTTTTTAATACACATTGTTGTTGTTGTAGAATGTTTTTTAATTTAATTTCCCTTATTTTCTTTTGATTATTGCTGGAAAATATGAAAATTTGAGAATCTATGTTTTAAATGAGTAAGACATTGATTTGTTTGTTAGCGATTTCTTAAAAAATTATTTAACTGGGTTTAACTTTTAATTCATATTTTATCGTCAATCGAAATCGCGTTTTTTCATATAAACACTATGAAAATAAATGAATTTTTAGTGTTTCTATATCCCTTATTTTAAGTTCATTTTTCACATGCCGGCTCTATTCACTTCAAGATGGTTCTGATACAAGCCATAATCTAAAAAACGAAGCTTTTATAAGGGAATTAGAAACGAGGAAAAAACCAAAATTTCCATAGAAAAACACACAAAACATATGGGAAATCACTTTTTATCCTAAGTCAAATTTGTAAATGAAAACGTTGCAAATTCTTAACTATGATTTCTGAAATATTTTCATAAATGTTTGAATTTCAACATATATAAATCTCGTTTAAGTAAATCGTTTTCATTTTCTTGTAATAATTGATTTATTTAAACCAAAATATAAAAAAAAGTTCATAACGACAGCATTCTGGTCAAATTAAAAAGAAAAGCTTACTACAAATCGTGTGCATTAAGTCAATATACATTACATAGATGGCAGTGATGGCGAATTTATTTTTGTAAAATCGTACCAAAAATTGCAACCTGGAGAAATTTCAAGTGCAAAAATTGTAGGAAAAGCAAAACAAATTCTCCAAATATCAAGAACGTGTCATAATTTTGTGATTACACAATTTTTTTTCGTATTTTTCTGTATAAATCTGAGATATCTAACGTATACAAGTACAACTAACGATAAATTTAGCAAGTATTATTTTAATTAGCCAGAGCCAACTTTGATGTATTTTTCAAAATGTTAGTTCGAAAAATATATTTTAGAAATAATTTAATTTTAATATTTCTGCAATTAATATTTACTTAATACCAATATACCCTTCTTGTATATTGCTGCTAAAGATATGTAGAACACTTTTGTATAAACATTTTGTAACATTTTTGCTTTATCCATTGTAAAACTTGAAGCTAAAAAATACCATTTTTACTATGGATTCCTATGGAAATCAGTGAAAAGTTATACCACTAATGCCCAGTTGCACAAATAAAGAGGCAACAGCCAGTTAAGAAATACTTCATCTTTTTCTTCATATATGAAAATACGATTTGTTTCATAATACAAAATCAATGCAAGCTGATTATTTTTCTTTTTTACTTGAACATTGTAACTGGAGAATTAAATATTTGACTACCAGATTTCGTTTTACTAAATATTTAACTGAATAATAAATATTTCTACGTAAAACTAAAACAAAATTAACTGGCGTTGAATTCATATTATGAAACAAGACGCATTTTCATAACAGAAGAAAAAGAGAAAATATTAGTTAACTGGGTGTTGGCTTTTTTTTTGTGCAACTGGGCATTAGAAAGCTTAAAAAAAATACGTCATAATGATTATGGCTCTATACTCTAGAAGGCTCTGCTATAACTCGAGTTAAACTTTTTCACGAAAACAAAAATTTTCCTCAAAAAAACTGTAACTTACTCTTTAAGTACTGATTTTTTTCATCATGTCCATAACTAGTTATATTTTTTCAGTGAAACAGGCAAAATTAAGAATTTTTTAAAATAGCTAAGGAAATGTACAATAAATCTAATGCTATCAAAGTTAGTTTTATTACTTTAATTAATAATTTTTAGTTATTTTTAGCCGAAAAACCTTTAAATCATTCTATTGAAAATCGTTCTTTTTGACTTGGAGTTATTTTGAATGGATAGTGCGATATATTTATATAAAGAAAAAAAGCCGAGCTTCTGTTAGAGGTTTCTGTGAATAAGATTTCATTAAATTAGTATGTAATGCAAAGCCTCGTCCTCTACGAATGCAAAAGGAAACTTATCATTTATGTTGGGTAACGAACTGGGATTTGGTAAATTGAATGATGTTTGCTGTAAAAGCTCCCCAAATTTGGAAAAGTAAATCACGCCTCCGTCTGAACTTCGATCATTCATATCAGCATCAACCATTATAAACTCTATTTTTGCATTCACAAAAGCCACAGAACTATGCTATAAAACCCTTTTTAATTGAAATACAAAGCACCTGAATTACGGGGTTTTGTAATGGCAATATGTTTTCCATCAATTGCCCCCAATGTATTCAAAAATTGATGTAGGTTTCCAAAATCATTCGAAATATTAATCCACTCTTCGGGAGGTTTAGGAAATTGAAAACAAATAACCAATTATTTGGAATGAAATTTAATTTAATACACTTCAAATATAGTACTGTACAACGCACCTTTATGTAGTCTTGCAAGACATAAATAAGTATTTCGCATGTCTCGAGAATTGCATTACTTATTGAAGAAGCAGCTGAAAACTTTAAATCTTCAAAAGTTCTTCCTGTTGCTAGGAATCTCAAAGTCAATGCCAGTATTTCATTGACAGATATACTTTCTCTTATTGTGGTATCTTGCGTTACCAGAAATGGATGGACCATTCGCAATATTCTTTCGAATTGGTCTTCGTTCATCCTTAAATAATTTGTATAATCATTTGCTTCACTTAATTTTAATTCATTTAGTAAAACTATATGAGAATAATTTTCTCTCATAAATTGTGACCCTAGATTTCCGCCCGTGGAGATCATTAACAAAAGGAGTTTACTTTCATCAGCCATTGCGCCGCCATTTTGTTTTTAAATAATTAAAAAGCACTTGTTGACTTATATTGTATAAACATGTATTAAAAACCGAATTTCAAAATATGCTTCGTTTTTCTTAAAAAAATTGGAGAAAATGACCCTAGGTTTGCCGCCAAAATGCCAAATAATTTGACAACAAACATATTTAAAATTATATGCTGGGTGTTGCGTTTCTCTTTGGATTTAAATTTCTCTAATTTTTATATCTAAAATTTATTACATACAAAATACCATACACTAGCGCTAGCTCTCTAAATGTTGTACAACAAAATAGCATGATAGAATGGTTACAATTGGACGGCTGAATAGGGTCTATTATTTTATGTCTATACTAAAATTTTTATGAGCATTGCCATAATACCAAATGACAGTAATCATAATTAAAATTATCCTAAAATCTTTGTGTACTCCATCATTCGCACATAAAGCTTATTTTGTTTATTTTTTTCATAAATATGAAATATCATAAAATTAATTATTATGCTACATTGTGTATTTCATTTATTTTTGCTATTTTATCGTTGTTGGCTTATACTTGTACAATGTACATACACATATTGTATTAACATTTTTATTATTATAGTAAAAAAAAATGTTTAACACATTTTTGATGTTAGAATTTGAAGATACCCAATATATATTCATTCGGGTTAATTTTACTGCACTGGACGGGTTCCATTGTTTACCAAATCTTTTGTAAAAAAAAAAATACGCTGCTATTTTCTTTGTTGAACTACATCCTATTTGTTGGTATTGGTACTACTTTACTCACAAGTCACAATCAACATAATAGTTGTCATTTTTATGATGGTAAACCATTAATACTACGGATAAACGCCTTTACGAGTTATACACCCAGACGAATTACCTACATGTATATAGACATACAATAGTATTATGTTATGCCATATGTAGATATTTTTGTGAAACTTTTCTTTGTTTTTCCATGTATATGTCATTCACAAAAGCGAAATGAAATATGTACTCGAATACTAGAACATAATTATGGTAATGAATGTTATCAGTATTACATTATCAAATGTTTGTTTGTTATCACAAATAATACATATGCATCAAAGATAGTTACAAACAACAGGTAATTATTTCGAAAAACAACAATTTTCTGATAAATATATACGAAACCCGAGATAAACATTTTGATAGCGCAAATACACGTCATATTGATTATAGGAATTGAGAACTAAAAGTTATCGTTTGGAGTGGATGTCATAACTTGAACTACTTGTATTTAGATCATTAAAAAAATATTTGAAACGAGTTTTCACTGAAACTTCGCGTAAACTTTTGTGCAAGAAGAACAACATTTGCGGGAATCTTTACTCTTTCGTAAGACGTTTAAAAGTATTGATTTTAGTGTGAAAGATTGTGTCAATTCTTTAAATTAATTAATTCAGCATTTTGAAGTCGGGATTTTGAAAATGGGCATTCTACCAAAAATATAATCAAAATCCGTAAATATTTTCATTTTATTTCAATAGTTAACTTAATAACAATGGTGCACGACCACCACAAATAAATGTTAAAGTTTTCATAACTTTTTTAGTTTAAGGCAATAAACTGTCTAGCTAACTAGCTCTATCTATAAACGAAATTTGAACAAAATATTTTCTTGTAGCTACAATTATGCGCTGTGCCTTTTTTGTTGACTCTCATAGTTAAACCTCTAAATTTACGAATTGGTTGAAAATGTCAGATAGAGCGCTCAATAAAAATTTTAACCCTTTCAAACGCCATTTAAAATTGACTTTCTTCCAAAAATAAAATACGTAGCACAATTATGCACTGCTATGATATGGCATTGCTCATAAAACTGCGTAGTGTGAACATAAATACATAAGAGAATGATCGCACAAGAGAAATGAGCAAAGTTGATGAAAGTTGAAAGTTGATGTACAATATATTGTACAAGGCTTTAAGATGAAAGAGCAAGGCTTTAAGAAGTACTTTAAGATGTAAATCGACATAATATTTACTCTACGCGAACAATTTCTCTACCCAATCAGTCGACTAAAATTATGCTTGGCTTTGTGTATATAGTAAGAGAACATGGAAAACATGGCTTAATCAAACCTGTCAAAACCAACAACAACAAGTATTTCACGCATGATTAGAGTTGAGATGTATTAACAATTAATTACATTTTCTCTCCTGTTTATTACAATAAAATAGAAAATATTGAAATTTACGTCACGTTTCTTTTTGGTTTTATTATTAACATCAAAAACAGTAATGAGCTGTTACGTTTAAATCTGGTCGTGATATAATACAAGGAAATTACGGGGAAATAAAATCGCACTATCCATACAAAAATATTAGATGTCATAACAGGTGAGTTTTAGAAAACCAAACAAACGGTTTGTAGGTTGTTGGCCAATATTTTAATTTTCAACTAAAGCTAATGAGAGAAATATAGCATCCGATTTAATTTTGGAATTAATTTAAATCTTTTGAGTTGAAAAGTTCAAATTTGGTTATTGCGGCCATTAAATTTGGTTATTTTTAAATAAATAATGAAATTAACTATTAGAAAATGTTTACATATCTCACGGGGAATATTTCTTTCGCTAAATTAAAATTTACCAACAAATGCTCGAGCCATGCAGATGCCATCCCAAAAACAGATTCTCAGAAAAGGTGATGCACAACGTTAAAAGTTTATTTTATGACGATTTTGGTATAAAGTTTGCGGATCAAACGGAAGGACCGAGCAAAACCAATATTAATTAATGATGTATTCTTGATTCAAGTAAAGATTCAAGTTAGGCTGGGAATTGGCGAAGCATCTGGGTGAAAGTATGCTGTTTTTATTGTTAAATTATCTAACTCTTTTTGTACGCTCTATTATGAATGAGCTGATACTCAAAATAGAGTGTGCCGAGAAGTACGTAAATTAATAAGTGAACAATAAATAAATAAATAAATAAAATTGGTAACATTAGGTTAACACATGACCTCTAATTGTTGATTTTCTAATTAGATTACCGTCAGCTGCTAGATACTTTTGAAATGTCTTCTTTAGTCTAATAAACCTGTATCTGACACCTACGATAAATTTATTCTAGAACAAATTTGTGCCATTTATTTGAAAAATATTGCTCTACATTCACAATTTTTTATTAAGCTGTCCGAATGGGCCAACATCAGCTTAACGTGTGGATTAAAATCAAAAACCCAACCTGATGATAAACGGCAAGACGAATCGTGAAAAATGGAGATTCATCCAATTGTGTCAATAATTTTTCACTTGCCTAGCGTGTAATTAGATTCCAAGAAAATACATAAATAGAACTAAGAAAGAAGAATTAAGCTAGTCTTTTAGGCGAATAATTGAAATTGTAAGATTCAAATATTCACAGCGCTGGCTCCATACATTTGAGCGCCCTGCACGAGAATTTTTTGAAGAGATGAATTATGAAATTGGAAATTTGGTAAGAAAATAAGACATCAAATTTAGAGCATGTTGGAATTCGACTTTTTATTGGAACAATGTAGTTTTAAAACTGCAAATGCTGAAAAGAGGTAGTACCTAATGTTAGGATGTTAAAGTAGAGAATTGGTTAGAAGGAGGTTAGATAAATTTGAGATTAATAGTAGTAGACACTATAATTTTAGTTTGTTGCTTTTAGTTAATAACTGAGAGAGCACTACATGACTGATGTCCGGAGTACAGTCAACAATAATATGGAAAAAATTTGAATTGTGAATACATGAAATTATTTTTTCAGTGACTTTCGGTGATAATAATGAAAAGATAACTAATTTTTTATAATTCGACGAACGTATTCCTGCATGACGAGTTCAAATTTGGCAAGTAATTCAATTAGGCCTAAATATTTTCCATTGTTCTTGTTATATAACTTAACAGAAGAACCGCAGGATGTCATATTATTTTGCTCAAGTTATAGAGCGATACTCACCAATCTATGGAAACCGCATTTTTCCAACGCTCTGTTTCCTTTTGAATTATAAGTTATTCCGCTCGACGGATTGTTGATTCTGACTTCATTATTCAGTCCGTTTCTATCCACGTTTGGGAACATATTGTATGATTTGGACTATTTTCATGTGACTTAATCACTTTAGATATCGTCGTTACCATCTCAAACTATCGAATGTGAAAAAATTAATTTTTCATATTCGTTACTTAGCTCTAGAATTGGTAGTGATATAGTGGCAAATCGTCAAATTTTTTAGCTTTAATAAAATCATAGATAATGGGTGATATGAACATTTTTCTCAATGTTACTAAGTGAAATTATCGAATATCAAAAAAGAAAATTTTCACATTCGATAGTTTGAGAATTAAACAGTATCTGCTAAACTCGATTTCGAATTCGTACGGCCTCAATCAAAACATAAACAAAAGAAATAAAATGCTTGGTCAAAAGTATCAGAATATAATATGCGTCGTCGCAGTATACATTCGTTATTAGCAAGTACACGAAAGAAATGATTATTGTCGAAATGACGGTTGTTTGCATCTTGAGGATATCGTGTAAGTTGAACTTGCCTGGAACCTTAAACGACCAAGAAATCAGTATTTTTATTATTAAGGGTATTAGGCCATCAAGCTGGATCTGAAAATTTATTAAGTCTAAGTCTGCGGAATTGTCAACATTTATTTGATCGGATAGAGAAGGAGAAATCAACTGATCTGTTATTGAAGGGCTTTCATTAGAATTTTTGATCGAAGAAACTTTTGACAAATTCCACAAACTATTAATACGAGTACACAATCCCTAGATTTTTGTTTTTATTTGCTTTTGGAAAATACTAATATTGTCTGAGAAATGTAAGATGGGATGGCATGACATAAATATGCTTCTACAGATAAGAGATATCCGTTCAGACATGAAACTAATTTCTCTTGTCTAAGTAGCTCTACCACTACCATGATTAAACTATGACCAAAAAACACCGGCCACATAAAAATGTTTGTGTACCTGAGAAGAAGAATGCAATACGCACGATGATAAAAAATATTCTTATTTTATATTCAATATTTAGTAAGTTCCATTTGAGTGTAAAATAGATTTGCTCCAACATTCGCGCCTACAATTTTGCGCCCCTAAAAGTGTTGTGCCCTGCGCGGCCGCGCACCTCTATCACACCAACGAGCCGGCCCCATTGCATTCCTTTCCATTTGTGCTCACAAACACAACACTTAAAGATGCAAACGATAAAACCTGCAAAACTCAGAAAAGTACCACTCAACACTTAAAATTGCAAAAGTATAAGTAATTAATTAAATTCAACATCATAGTCATTAATATCTCTGAAAATATATGTCAAATTAATCGGTTATTCGTTACTTGTAAGAGAGCGATCATCAATATTTCAAACTACATTCAAAACTTAGAAAACAGTAGACGACCTAAAATAATAAATCCAGTTAGTATCATTCACCTATTTAAAAGATCTCCACCGCACTATTCACCATCACCACTCAAAAATACAAGTCAGTAAAATAATAAATCAATGAAAAGAAATTGATAAATTATATTCTTGAAAATTTCGTTGTACCATATAAGTAATATTGACGTTTGTGTGTAAAAACTGTAACCTAAACTCCATTAAATCAATTAAGTTAACTAAGTTCAATATATTTGGCATCCCGATTTTTATTTTCATAATTCAACGTTGTTTACATTCACTGGATCAAAATTTGGCATGAATAAATATATACGTCACTATGTGTTGCAAATCAAATCTCAGTTCAACCCAAAATTAATATTTCTATATTACTATTTTATTTATATAATTTAGTTAATTTATAGTCTTTTAATTTTATTTAAATTAATTTAATATAATTTATTTAATTTAATGTTGTTTATAATACCCCGTATTAAAATTAATCATACCTAAATAAACAATTTGATATGGATTACATATGACAGTTTCCGATTCGACTCAAACTTACTCGATTATACGAAGTATAAGAATCCCATTTGAATCGAATACATGAAAATCTGTGTTGTGTCTGTGTAGCTCATGGTTTTTAAAGATCGCTATAATTTGTGACAGATGGTGTATGATTTTTGTTGTGTAGGTAATGCTGACACAGAAAAAAAAAGCAAATCACTAGAAATTTCGCGCGGGAGACGATTTTTTGCTTAAAGATCAATAAATAGCGGTGCCTGTGGTTTTTTGAGTTAATTAGTGAGTAGCTCTTGGAGTTAATTTTATTAAAAAACATAATAAAAAATAAAAAATAAACAAACACCAAAAATATCTGATTTTATTTTCGTGATAATAGTTTTAATAAATTATTGATTTTTTTTTAACAAGAAGAGAAAAATGTTTTAAGACAAATAAATGAAAGTAATTTAAGTGTGAAATTCAAAATTTTCGATTTTCCTGAGACTTAAAGCTAATAGAGAAGAAGGAAGAATCCAATAAATCCGGAAAAAGAGAGTAAATTCTGGACCTTTCTGTAGAATAAAGATAATCATTTTATTGCTACAATTAAGAATTATAAAATAATAATAATTTGGTTGTAATTGGTGATTGGAAAAGTAGCAAATGCGATACCTATTGGAAATAAAACAAAAATTTTTCACCCAGTACCTTGTCCATAAGAAATACATATAAAATTTGCCTATCGGAAATAAAATAAACTGTCATAGCCACCAACAAAATTGTGCCAGTCCAATCGTCAACTATTAAGAATAATAATAATAATTGTGGGTTTTTCTAACGTGAAGTTTATAAATATTTTATTAAATTATTAAGTTTTAAAGAGACTGTGCAAAATTCATAGATTAAGAAGTAGCTAGTGAATAAGAAAAAAAAGAACTGAAGAAAAATTATTTAAGACTAAAAAAATTTTGTGATCCCAATTGTTGTGTTATTAGTGATAGTGACACTAATTAAAAATAGAACTAAAAAAAATAAAATAAAATTGAATAATAACACTTTTAAAAGAGAAGTAAAAATATTCGCTAGTGGTAGTGTCTAACATTATGTTAAATTAAAATTCAATAAAATTCTTTATAATGAAAGAGTGTCCACATTGAGTTAGTGAATTTTAAATGAAAAAAAAAATGTTTAATAACCACTCAATGTGTAAATCTCTTGAAGATTTATTGTGCACCAATGTGGTGATCTCGAAGTACCAGTCCCGTTGTGGAACAATTCGATGTTAATTATTTACTAGTACACACGGTGTACCAACAACTCGCAAAATAAAAAAAAACAACGGGCGAGTTCACGCTCAACTCGCAAAAGAATTATGTGAAAACCTGCAACTACTGAATCATTTCAAGTCTCTTCGATGGGCCTGAGAACTGTTCGCTCAGTATTTAAATTACGATACAATTTTGGGTTAAAAAGTCAATAAGTTATTCTATTTTAGATTTGGAGGACGAACCTTACCGATACTAATTGTTTAATTGAAAATTAAAATTTATAACCGACTATATTTCAGTATGGCCATGTCTTGGTGAGCTTGAGCAAAGTACAGTTCTGTTAAGTTGATCATCTAAACCTGCCCTGAACGCTTTAAAATTCCCCATTACTCATACACGGCAATTGTTGAAGATTCCATATTTAGAATTTTGTGAATGGTCACGGCAAATCAGGGGCCCCGTCATGATTTCAGCCGCGAAATTTTTTTTTTACGATATCGTGAATTTGGGATCACAAAACACGATACTTTTTGGCCATCTATTCAATAGCGAGAAAAATTCCGCCAACAAAAATAAGGCGGACCATTTTCCGATTAATTTATTGTTGAGGATTGTGACAAGTGTTTGCATCTAATCTAAACTAAAATCAAAACTAGTCTCAAAATAGTGCCGCGTACACTGACAAACGTCATTAATGAATGGGTTTGCAGCCTTTTCGATAGCGGAATTCATAATAAGAAAGTTGAAGCGGGTCGGATAGAACATGATAGAGGCGCTGGTGAACAAAGCAAAGTATCATCGCTTGAATCATCATTTGAACTAAATGAAATATGGCGGATTGCGCTACAAAGCACTATTTTGAATAAAAGCGCAATTTTGACTGTAAAATCATAGCAGCTGGAAAGACGGTAGCATGTCTCCCTGCACATTCTTCCTTGCGCGTATCGTTGGAAAATGGAGTTCGAATCTGTTTACCACTCTTATATTTTTGGTTTCCTATATGCCCCGCATAACCAAACTCAGCAACAGCATGAGCAATACTAAACATAGTATACCGATTAAACAATTTCAAAATTATTAATTTATTATGTATCAACGTATGTATAAGTGTCATTTTTACAGCTCGCTAGATGTATGATATTTAATATTTAAAGTATGTGTGCATTTGTCTTTGTTTAACGTACTTCCATTTCAGTTTTTTTGAATCACTTGCACTACACATGCATACTTTTTGTGTCTTTTTATTTTAATCTGACGGAAATTGTAATTCGAATTATATCGTATGCAAGTTCGGTGCATTTTATGTTCGTTTTTCTCGTATTTAATTTGAAATTTCAGTCGTACCGGATTTTCCGTTCCTTTTTTTACATGAAATTTTTGACTTACCCCCGCTAAAGATGTTTTGACATCAAAAATGAAAAATCGCCTCACAATTAAAATTCGCCCTTTTGCGTTTAGATTTTAGACTAACTAAAACTGATCAACAACCAAAATTCATTTTACATTACAATAAAACAATATTATATCTGTGTGTAAGTGAGTTCAAGTTCAAGCAACCTCAATATTAATACATAAAATTCATAGAGAGAACAAAATTTTATTATTAGTTTGTAACAACCGCTTGTGGTTGTTCTGTTTTAATTAATGCAAATCTGTAATTACTGATGAACACTTAGGCGACGCTGCACGATTATTATGTGCCTTAAATTCCTCTTCCACTATACGTCATCCATTCATTCAAATTGATTTATAGTAGAAAATATTTTTGTTTATTTACTGTGTACCAATTTCATTTCTCCTCAAATGTATCTTGGTTGTATGTTTCTTGAATGTATGGAGCGGCCCAGCGGCGGTATAGTGCGATAGTAGCTTGTTTCATTTTTTATTTTATTTTGCGCGCGTGGTTATGATACCAAAGTGGAATGTTCGAGAAATTTGATTGTTTGGTATTGGTGAGATGTGAATCGATTTTGGGTGATGTTGTATGTGTACGTCATCCGAAATCTATCGTTCGGTTTTTTTTTCTATGGTTTATTATTTTTCGGGGAGAGGGTAAAAATTTTGGTACGTGTCCGTCGCGTCTATTTTATAAAATGAGTTTAGTTTGGAATTTTAAGGAAAATACACAGAAAAGTCAAGTTTGTGAGTTTTTTGGTCGAGAATAAACAGACTCGACTACAATATGTATAGTTAATAATAAAAAAAAAATGGACAGTATATTTTTATGTGAAAATTAAATAAAAACAAAAAAAAATAAAATTTATAATTCGGTTTTTGCACCATATTGTTGGGAAAAAAAAAATATTTAAAATAAATTCTAAATATAAAGTGAATTACTCATAAATTATAATTCAGTGTTTGCCGTGTGGCATGTAGAGAAAAAAAAAAGTTTATTGCCGTGTGGCAAAATTATTTTGTTGTTGTATTTTGTTTGGTGTAAATAAAATCTAATTACAGTCTAAATTGAGAATAAATATTTTTTTTTATTATTGAAAATATAAACAAAAGAGCCCACTAGTTTTTATTGACAATACTTTTTTTTTATGAATGTAAGAAATTGGCGTCGTAACCAGGTGGAAAATTGGTTTTCATTAATGCACGTTTTGTGTACCGAATTTTAGTAGCGGTCCTGCTTCAAGGCCGAGTATAAAAAAATATAAAAATAAAAATCCTCCAACATAAACATCCAGAATTTAAACAAAACATTTGAGTGATTTTGCAAGTGCGTTCATCCTGTGTCAGAGGGTGCATATAACAGGCCGGCTAGTTTGGCGGAAAATTTGATCGGTTATTGGTGACCGGTGGCTGATTTTGTTGGTGAATTGTTGTGTGGCAGCTGACCTTGCAACACATGTAGGTCGAGGACAGTGAGAAGGGGTGCTGTGTTCCTGCGTCGGCGCTGTTAACTTGGGTCTGACGGGCCTAAAATTTTAGTTGTTCAGGTAAGGTCTCACCTGGTAAAATATGTAAGAAACCAGTGGCACCGCGTGTTTGTTTTTATTAGTTTATATTTTTGTAAGCCAAACTTGGTGGTCTGTGTTATTTTTCTTATTACTATATTTTTTTTTTTTAACTAAATTTATATAATTTACGGGTTTTACAGGTTTCGATACACATCACGTGTGCCTTTTCGAATTTTTTTTGGTTAACGGGTTTTTTTTATTTTCCATTTTTTTCAGTTGTCTAGTTTTTCCGTTCATTGATTAGTTATATTTTTTTTCCTTTCATCATTAATTACAGTTTTGAGTGATAAAATTTTTTGGTTTTTCGTTTAAATTTTTTTCAAGTACAGTTTAAATAGTATGATTCTTTGGTTTTGTTTCTACAGTTATTTCCTCCCGCGCTGTATGAATAGTGTAATGTTTTGTTAATTTTGTTCGTCGTGATCACGTGAGGGATGGGGGCGTCCCATGTGGAGCTAGTGCATGACGAATTGGTATCGGAGTGTGTTTTGCTCGGGTTGGGGGTATCACTCTAGGGGATTTCGACCAGGTCTGTCGGGAGGGCGTCCTTCCTTCTTTCCTATGGCGTCGGTGTCCGCCGCGACCGGCAGACATAATTCGCGACCCGGCGAATAAGGGGGCCCTTTTAGCAGACAGGGTGGAGGTCGCCAGAGTGACATCGTCATCCTTAGTGGAAACACAACACTTTATTATTATCTACCACTGTGGCTCGTGGCAAAGGTAGAATAATTTCTCTTGACCCGTTCGTTTTATCTCTATGCGGTTTTCTAGCATAGAAATATGTCTGGTAAACCCCACGCCTAGTGACGAGTGTAGCCAGCACCAGACTGCAATCAGACCGTTATTTCTATGCTCTGCTAACACAATCCCTTTTGTGGGGATTGTGTTACAAGTTTGAACAAATTATTTTTAAAAAATATTTTATTTTCTATTTTTTTGCGATATTTCGGCTTTGTGCGCCATTTTCAAGCAATAAATCAAATAACTAAAATTTACAACAATTAATATAAATAAATATGATAAAAATGACATAAATAAAGTGTATATAATTAAAATATTTACAATTTATGAAGCGCGGCGTAGCTGCCAAAATTGCGAGTCAAACAAAGCCAATTTTAATTCGAATAACGCGTACTATTTTTTCTTCACCGAAGAAAATTCATTGCGTACACTAATTAGAAGTACAAATTACACGCATTTAAAATGTTTAGATTGAAAATTTATGATTGAAATATTTGGTATAGTTTTGGGTGGCGGTTCACCAGGACCAGGCATAGACACAAAAAGGTCCATAGCTAGCGAAGGAGGCCTTGACTTTTTTTCGTTTGGGTAATTTACCAAGTTATGGCGTGTCAAATAATTTTAATACTGAAAACAGTATTAAAACAATATTCACACCTAGACCTGTTCCAACTCATCTTCAAAATTACTTGAATCAATGTCATCTTAATCTTTATACATTTACATTGGTAATGGATTTACTTGCTGATATCGAAAATATATTAGCATTTGAGGATATTAATTTGGCTACGGTAAAAAGATCTAAAATTACTAATGATAAAACCCAATTTTTGAAAAGAAAGCCAAATTTAACAAATAATGATGCAATTTTTGTTAAGGCACAGAAAAAGACTTTACAGTTTATAAAAGATAATGATAATATAATTGTCACAAAATCAGACAAAGGGAATCGAACCGTAATAATTAATAAGGACGATTACAAACTTAAAATGTTAAATTTACTCAGTGATATTGATACTTATGAAGTCATGCCTAACGATCCAACAAAGAAAATCAATAATAAATTTCTACAAATTATTGATGAATTAAAAAATAAAAATATCATTAGCAACCAAGAAAAATTATCACTCAAAATTAATAATCCTGTACCACCAAGAATTTATGGACTCCCCAAAATTCATAAAATCAATGTACCCTTAAGGCCAATAGTTTCAACAATTAATTCTCCAGGATATAATTTATTTAAATTTTGTTGCAAAATATTAAATTTGTTATCACACGATAGTATTTTTAATATAAAAAATTCGTTTGTCTTTAAAGATTTTCTAAATAATGCTAATTTGGATGAGCGTGATGTATTAGTGTCATTCGATGTAGTGTCGTTATTTAAAAATATACGAATACGTGAATTATCTAATGATTGTAAGGTAACAGAAAAAGAATTTCTGTCAATTTTAGATACCTGCGTGAATGAAAATAATTATTTCAAGTATCACGACGTATTTTATAAGCAAAAAAGTGGCCTAGCAATGGGAAATCCATTATCACCTGTATTAGCGGTTATAGTGTTGGAAAAATTATTTAGAGAAAAGCTTCCATTGCTACGCAAGCAACAATCTTTGTTTTTAAATACGTAGATGATATTATTTTGGCTACATCCAATGAAAATATAGAAAACATCCAAACATTATTTAATTCTTTTCATAATAAATTAAATTTCACAGTTGAAAAAGAAGTTAATAACACCATTTCGTTCTTGGATATAAAACTACATAGACATAACAATAAAATTAAAACAGAACGGTTTAAAAAAGAAATAGCTTCGAACTCGCTTCTAATTTTTTTGTCAGCTCATCCCTAGCTTTGTATCTCACCGATTCAGATTTTCGATAAAACACAATTAAAAAAATTACAAACATTTTGAAAATTAATAATTACCCAACAAAATTAATAAGAAAATTAATTAAGAAATCTCTATATACATATCAAAATAAGAAACAAACAATTAGGAATGAAATTAAATTTGGAGCTTTACAGTATATACCAAATTTAACGGATAAAATTAGTAACACTTTGAAATTAAATTCAAATAATTTGATAATAGCCAACAAAATCATGAATAAAACGTCGGACACTTACACTCAATTAAAAGATAAAATACCATCGTCACAAAAAAGTGGGTTAATCTATAAAGTGTTATGTAAGGACTGTAATTCGTGTTATGTTGGAGAAACCGGAAAAACTTTAAACCAAAGAATGGTCCAGCATAAAAGAGATGTTGCGAACTTAATAAAACTCAAAGGTATACCACCCACCAATTTTAGATCAGCTCTTGTAAAACATTGCAGTGAAAATAAACATAATTTTGACATTGATAATGCAATGATTTTGAAATATGAGAGTAAGAAATTTAAGCGCCAATTTAAAGAATCATGTCATATATGGTTAGATAACAATCCTGTTAACTACAAAGTTGATACAAATAGGTTACAAGCTAGCTACCTCAACATTATTAAAAATTACACATAAAATATTTTTCGTATCTAAAAAAATCTATGTAGTCTAAATTTGTGACGTTGAAATGTGTTTGTTGTTATTTTGAATTATTATTTTGAAAAAAGTCAGCTATTTTTGTTATTGTTTTTGTCTAGTAGAAAAAAATAAATAGAGGTCAAGGCTTGTGATGATAAACCAATTTAAGAGGTATGATCAAGCGCATTGGCGACGCCGGTATTGAGTTCGCCACTAACTTCTTTGATTTTTTGTTAATTCAAACAAAACTATGGT
The DNA here is from genome assembly GCA_963556165.1 of Tipula helvola. Taxonomy (NCBI): domain Eukaryota; kingdom Metazoa; phylum Arthropoda; class Insecta; order Diptera; family Tipulidae; genus Tipula; species Tipula helvola. The sequence goes on along the minus strand of OY744481.1, from coordinate 295,120,858 downwards.
GGACTGTATTAAAAGCCGAAGAAAACTTGTTGGTTGCATGTATTTATATTTTGTACAAATAATATTTATCACAACTATTACAAAGCACAAACTTAATATAAAATATGATAATATTTATGATACACAAATTTTGACGAAGTATTTGACGGGTTGCAATTTGTATTTTTATTATAAGTAACAAAAAGTATGCGTATGGCATAAAATACAGAACAAGTTCTTTAATACACAAAATTCGAAGCGATATTAATTTTAAGAAAAGTATACAAAACATACAAAAACTAAAACCTAATGAATACACAAACATGGAGAATACAATGCTCGTGCATAAATTTTAGTACAGAATTTATATCAGATATTGCTACCAACGTAATGGTTTACAATTTTAGTTTACTGTTGGTAGCTGTCAAAATGAAAAAGTAAACAATTGACTTATTACATTTTGTCAATTGTACTTATAAAATTAATTATAAAGTTTAATTAACATTTTTGCACTTTATATGGTATTTAAAGTTAAGTAATACAAACATAAATATATCTAATTACTAATAATATAACACACAATAAATACCTAACACTAACAATAATTTTTCTGTCTTTTAGGAACACCGGTTTGATAATTCCGGCGTTAACACGCATGCTTGCTATATCTTTCACTAAAAAATTTCGTCATTTGATGCTTCATTCGGTGCTATACTTTTTCTTATAAACGCTAGTTCATAGCAAAGAAAAACAAATCGAATTGTTTTGCGGCGATAGCTTTTGTGAAAATTTTAATAAAAACAACAAAGCCTTGTGATTTTATCGCACCGAATGACAACAAGCGCAAGAAAAGACGAATTTGAAACAGCTGTCAATCATACCTTTCAATTGGTTTATCATGGGTCAAGGCTAGCCAAACAAATAAAAATTGTTTGTTTAGTTTTTTATAAGAAAAACAAATTATTCAATTTTTGGAGACAAAAATAGCCAGAAGGAATTAATTTTTGGAAAATTGTAAATATTTTTATTATATACACTTTATTTATGTAATTTTTATCATTTTTATTTATATTAATTGTTGTAAATTTGAGTTATTTGATTTGTTGCTTGAAAATGGCGCACAAAGCCGAAATATCGCAAAAAAATAAAAAATAAAATATTTTTTAAAAATAATTTGGGTCTATAATTTAATGCAGAAGGATTTATATAAAAAAGACCTTATATACAAATTAAATAATACAATGTATAATGTGCGCGCGCGCCTAAATGACTTTCAATTTAAAAGATTAGCGTACACGCTCGCATCGCCATCACCAATCACTTTATTGTATCTTATCCCATATAGTTGTTCACCATTACTAAATCCCTCTACTACAGTCTTTAGCCGAAGTTTTCATATTTGTTGAAGGACCACAAAAATTACGATTGCAGTCGTGCTCTTCTACAATTTGTTTTTCATTTGCCGCCTTTTCACAAATGTCCCAATATTTATTTCGAACCATACTCCAAATAACTTATTTAGTAGAATGTGCAATAATGGACCCAACTCCAGATAGAGAACCGTAGTTGCTTCCAGCTCCTTATATTCTTTTGGAATAGCAACCGTCTACTTGCACGGTAAGAAGTGGGACACCACGATGGCTGTACGTTTTAAAGAAATTAGAATTAAGAAATTAAATTATTATAAATTGTCGGTACACTTTTGCTTTCATACCATCCACAAGGCACAACTGTTATATGGCCTATCGTGGATAGAATATTGATCTACCATATGCCATACATTCACCGATATCGGTGTAAATGGCCTTATGTAGCATATTTTACACCCAAAATTGGCCGAATTTCTAATCGTCGGTACGCGCATTTACAACATCACAATTCACTATCATGTCTTCAACTGTAATACTGCACTGCACATTATATTGGAAATTTGGAGAATAACAATTACCACTTATACGTAACCAATGCGTTCTCTATTACGAAAACTCCTTGCCAGAGTCTTCGAAGTACTGGATTCTTATTTGAATTGAATCAGATTCGTTCGTTTCCTATTTAAATCAAATACGAATCTTATATTTCGAATAGTCTAACACAATACCACCCTTGTATTAATAGCTCATAAATATTTTAAATTATGTCTTAAAAGAAGAATTACATCAATTGCATAATTTATGCGGCCACAATTTGATTTTTACGATCCCTAATTTTGTATCATTTCAGTATCATACAGCCTTAAGTAATATTGTATCAGAATATATGGCGGAACTGATAAATTAGAAATATTAATTTTTAATTTTAAAAACATTAAATATAGATTTCGAGAATATATTCCCAATTGGATAATTTCCAGTTATGGTTTTTGTTGTTCTGTGTTTTACAACGATTATTATTTTTTATTGGGAACCATAAATTCACTAAATTAGGTTGAAACCGATAAATGTTCATAAAAGGGAAAACATTAGAAAAAATCGAAATAAAATGTGCCCATCATAAATCATGACCACCAAAACCAATCAACATTATCTTTCGATAAATTATATCCAAAAGCTTCATACCACAAAATAAATTTAACTTTTATACAGAACAGTAAAGGTTGATTTATGGTTTGTAAATATTCGTGTTGTGTAACTAACAACACAAGCCAATGAATTTTATTTAAACACTTTAATTTTTTAATTTGAAATTTTATCTTTTTGTGCTATTTTGTTCATCTGGCATAATAATTTACATGGGTTTATGAATAATATTACATTTTATCATAAAAACGTCTTAATTACTTTTCATATCGACTTTTGTGTTCTGCCATTAAACTGAGAATCACAAAAAAAAAAAAAATAAAAATTATGAACAATAAAAATTTTATTGAGTTCACGAATCGTTGATTACATTGTTGAAAATTTTTTTTTATTAAATCGAAAAACGTTAAATAAATAAAAGAATAAAAATGGAAGGGAAGTCTATCTCTACATAGTATATACGAGTACGTTACAGCTTTTAACGATTGAAATAGTCTATTTTCAATTAAATTTATCTATTCTGTATCGTAAGCGCATTGTTTAACATGGACAATGAACTCGTTGCGGTATTGTAAATTTTCCTTAAACATTAAAAAAATTATCTACCTAATTCACGATTTTTTTTTTTTTTGATGAAATGTGAGAGCTACAATGGGGTATGGGGAGGAAAAAATGGATCAGTATTCAGTACAACAATTTTTATTCAATAAAATATATTTGAGCACATTTTATTAAATATTTAACGGATTTTTTTTCTTGCATTAGGTACTTTATTTTGGCAAATTATATAAAAAATCCTCGTGGAAACGCTTACCATACAACATAAAACAGAATCGTTTTTTTGTTTAAACAGTAACAATGGGAATCGAATTTGTGGGAAACAAAGGTTCTTGTAAAAGTTTTGTATAAACTGAAGATGAAGATTTAAGAAAAAAACTGACATCAGTATGACAGGGATAGATGGGAAGAGTTTAGTAATGATTAATGAACATAAAGCACTTATTGTTCACAGATTTTGTTCAGCAAAATTAGCATTTATAAAGGAATGAAATTGGTCAGAAGCATTTTTTTTTTATTCGATTTATCTTTTCACGTGAGATTAAGAATTCGATGAGTCCCAAAATCGGCCGAATCGAGACACGTTTTCGCAAATAACTCGGTTATTTTACATTTTAGAAAAAAATATTAGGATAGTAAAGTTGTTGCCTGGGAAATTTTCTATCGATCAGTTTACTATAGTTTCTAAAACGAAACCCCGTGATACCATTTTCTGTCTCAAGATCCTTATTGTGTATTATATGTACTATTTTAACTCAAAAACCGCGTTTATCAGAAAATGTTGTCAGAGTCCAAAATAGAGGATCCTAATAATTTACTCGAAATTCTTGATTTAACTCCAAATCAACTGCTTAGACTAAATGCCATCATAGATCAGTTTCCATCTTCTGTCAAATTAGGTTTGGGAAGTACTAGTCTACTGAAGCAAAGTATCAATACTTAAAATTCTAGGTCTGTCAAACAGCACTATTTCACCTGCTATTCAAAAACTGCTGTTCACTAAATTTGATCGTATGCATCAGATCGGTGTAATAGAAGAATCCAATAGCCCATGGTCCTTTCCAGTTACATTGGTAACTAAATCAAACGGGAAGCTACGTTTGTGCCTGGACGTCCGGAAGGTGAACGAGGTGAATGTTCGGGATGTGTAACGCTCAAGTTGTTCGACGATCTGCTAATTACATCCAGGAATTTTTACAATCATATCGAGCTTCTGCGTCTCGTGGATTTCTGGCTATGAAAGAAGAATCTTACCATTAACGTGGGGAAGAGCCAATTTGTTTTAAAGCATATCAAATACTTAGAATTTATTGTTGCCTAGGGTTGCATTCGGGTCGATCCTGAAAAAGTATGACCCATAGAAAACTTTCCGCAACCGTCCGACTTAAAACAGTTACGCCGATTTTAAGGTATCTGTGGATGTTACAAGCGTTTTGTCCCAAATTACTCTAGCATAGCTGCATCTTTCATGGACTTACTAAAGTCTGTAAGAAAACCATTTTAAAGTCCGATCAAGCTCAAATATCATTCGACGAACTTAAGAGACTGTCTTAATATATCCTGATCACTCTCTTTTTTTTCTCCTCCATGTGGATCCTTCCGCTGTTAGAGTGGGAGGTACTCGGGAGATGTAATGCAAATATTCGACAACCAAGGTGAAGTGTTACGCTGCTGTCCTTTGAGTAAAACATTTTCGACCGTATATTGAAGGCTTCCCATTCACGATCATCACTGATCACTGATCATGCAAGTTTTGAACGGCTTATGTCGAAGTACAGGCTAGATGGAGCCTTCAATTACAAGGTTTCTATTTTTCCTTATCTCACAATCAGTAATTTTTTTTATAGAAAAAATATCGGTTGTACTTTTAGACTGGAATACAAAACAGGCCTAAAAATGGACCCTTATTCAGTAATTACGTCCATGCCAAATCAGTATTTTTGATAATTTTTCGAAATAAATAGAGCAGTAAAATTTTGATTAAAAAAAAAATACTGGGCAACGCGGTTATTATTTATGTATCTAGGGTTATAAAATTGGTCACTTTGGAATGTATGTGAGTACCACTGCAATGGTTATTTCCATTCATTAATACATGGACGCGGTCGCAAACCTTCTGCTTTGTGACTATTCACCTTGATTAAACCCCAAATCTTTCTTGGCCTTCTTTTACTCCATCTTTCATGTAGTTCATGCCACAAGCTAACATGAAAAGAAATCGGCTAAACAGTGAATCCAACCCAGATCAACAAGGGAGTTTAGCCATAATAAGGAATCGGCTTATTAGTGATCCTGGTTTAAAACTAGAACCTCCGTTGACGCAATTCCGTGTGAAACCAGTAAAGCCAATAAATAGGGGATCATAGCTAAAACTAGAAAAAATGATTGTGACGGATGTGGAAATTCAATATTTAGTAGAAAGAAGAGTACCCATCTTCTACGGTCATCAGGACATTGACAAAAGTGAAGGGTATTACTTCATAGACGCGTACAAGCGCGTAGACCAAAAAGAGGATTTCACAAATTCGGATCAAGCAGAAACTCCATTGGAGCAAATCACGATACGCCTCCGTGTAGGGCTTATAAAATAGTGAGAGACTTGAAAGTTCAAAGCTTAAATGAACTTTACAAAATCATCACGAAAAAGTTCCTGCCATCGCACTCCATCGAATCGCTGAGTAACAGATTATACTCAGCCAGTAAGGGCACATCGGAAGATTGCTCTGAGTTTGAAGCAAGAGTAGAAGGTTACGCCTTAGGCTGCGAGGCGGGGGTTCGAGCAAAATTAGGTGATACGAATATATCGCCAAAACCATTTTTGGAGACACTAGAAAGCGATGCCTTCATCAGAGGATTAAGCAACGAGATCATCAGAGCTCATCTAATAATGATTTCGGAAACACCGATTAAGGAGCTGGTGGTTGTGGCCGATAGATTTGAAGGCCACATTATGCGATAGTCAAATGCCAACTATGTGAAAGAATTGGACATGAAGCAAAATCATGTCCAGAGAACATTCGTACTCCAAAGCAAAAGGATTAATACTTACTCCCAAAGTTCTGTAGGTACGGCAAGAAGTTGGCAAGAAGAACATAGCAAACGATGATAGGTACGAGGAAATCGTTACGCAACCAAGAAGAACGTTGGATTACTCCAATACAACAGCTTGTCAAACAGCTAACAGAATTTCAGGTATTGGTAACCTAGTAAATACTACACTGGCCACAACCAACTAAACTACGCTACGAAACAACAAGGTACAGACCAATCGAATTACCGGAATCCAAATACTAACTATCCATGACAAATCAACCAGCAGACCCACGCAAACCCAATTAACCAGTTCGACAGATGAATCCGAATACTAACTGTCTCAAGTTTTGAACAACTCCACCAGACTGAAGAATAATCAATACTGTACAAAAGCAAAGCAAGAAGTCGACCAGAAAAATCAAGTTCTGGCAAACATACAAATCAACTACATCGACGATTATAGTCTGGAGCAAGACAATACTCAATTATTCAGGCAAACGATGACAGCCTGGAGCAAGGCAATACTCGGGGCGAGTCTGAAAATTAATTAGTCGATTAATCAAGCTTTGCCTTAAATAATTAAAGAATTAAAATAAATCCTCTGAATTCCCCCTCAAACATTAAAATAAATCTTCTGAGTTCCGCCTCATAAAATAAAATTGATCTACTGAGTACTATCTCAGTTAATCAATCGGGTCCCAATTCGAAAAATAGCGTTAGTGTTAGACCAACGTGCTCCGCTCTAATACCAAATCTCAATTCCAAAACAGAAATAACCCCCACCGAACCGAAAGAAGGAGGTTCGGTCACCAATGTGTCTCTCAAAATATTCAATTCATACCAGATCAACCTGGTATCAAAGCATAAGTTTTCTCACGATATGGTAAGCTTGAAACCGGCGGTATCTAAAAAATAATCTATCCCTTTAAGAGATTCTGATGCCTCGGTGTCGTTGATCAAACAAAATCAAAAACACCAACTCGTTAAATCAAAGTGGTATAAGGCCCTGTTAAGAGGGATCAACAAAGAACCCACTACCGCTTTTGGTTGTGAATTTGCACATATAAACCACACCTTAAAAATTCCTCAAAAATTTTCAAGTAGTTGAGGACAATCAAGATGAAATTCTTGGGAGAGATTTTCTTAACAATAAAAAAACAGACATTTTGTATAGTATTTCAGAACTAAAAATGTTTGGGAATCAAGTTTCTAAACAACCCAACGAAAGTTCACCTCCCTCTATGGGAAGAAGTAATTGTACAAATCCAAACTCCCACAAATTATCAATACCTATGCAATTCAGAAGAGAGTGCAAAGTATGTTTATTGGTAATTGCCTTATCTAACCCAACCTGCTGAAAGCGCAGGTCAGCATTGTCAATATAATTCCCAGCGAAGTAACTAATTAAAACTTCGTCCCGAAACTCACTGATCTTGCCCAATATGATATTTTGCAGCCCTGTTCTGAGAAAAAAACCTACAACAACTCAAAAGTAGAGATGCTCTAGTTACTAGCCAAGTTACGACTCTGGAAAAAAATCTAAATATCGAAGAGTCCACTTTACTGGTGAAAAATTTTCAAGTGCTCCAGGTGTCAAACATTAAGTTAACCTCCATAATGGCACACCACCTATTAAATGTTTTAGTGCCAATCCATTTAACAGTCCTTTACTAGTGGTGGCCAAAAAACCAGACAAAAATAGTAAAGTGAAGTGGAGAGTTATTATAGACTTTCGAAGAACAAACGAAGCCATGATAGGAGATTCATTCCCACTTCCATTAATTAGCGAAATTTTTGACCAACTGGATCACTCACAATATTTCTCTACCATAGACATGGCCAGCGAATTTTGACCACTTACTTTACTCAGAACGCATTTTGGAATGAAAAATTTACAAAGCACATTCCAAAGAATGATCAACAGGCAGTCTATGGGAGGAATTTCAGCGACCGTAACAGTAAATTGAGTGACATTCAGCGCTTAAGAGAGATTTTCAGCGCTTAAGAGAAACAATTTAAAAATAAGGAGATGTGTCAACTCCTCAGTTAAGGAGATTCAATATTTGGGACACATCATTACTCGTCAATACATCAACCCCTAAAATAGTAGAAGCCTCGCCAGTAAATATAGAAAGTTGGTGCCAGCTTTTTCTACAATTGCTACGTCTCCAATTTTCCAATATCCCGAATTAGACCGAGTATTCATCTTGACAACAAATGCCAGCGATTATATGGCATGGGAGCCATTCTTAGCCAAATCCATGATGGGAATGACTTACTAGTTGCCTACGCTAGTCGTACACTAAAACTAGCGCAGAGACATTTCTCGACAATAGAAAAAGAAATGCTCGCTGTTCGTTACTCAAATAACGAATACGTAAAATCATAAAACATACACTTATAATCAGCCACTTTCATCTCGTCATCACCAGGTCACTAAACTTTATGCGCTGAAACACCATAAAATTGTATTATTATTATTATTTAACATTAATTATTTGCAAAATTCCATTTGACATTTGCAATGTCAAAATGGTAGTCTAATTCTAATATTTAATTTATACGAGTAGAATTGTACCAGAATTATAATGTTTTATTTGCAGTGCAGTGTCGAAAATTATAAGCATTGACGCGACATCTGCAATAAATACATATTATCTAAAAATATGTCATTATAATTTTCGACTCGGTACTATTTTTTTTGTCAAATCAGTACGATTGTAACCACAGCTTAATACAGACATAAAATAAATAAAAATTGTAACGAATAGTGAGCAGAAAGTTTTCTTTAAATTAAAAAAAGTGAAATACAGTCCACACATCTATTCATCTTGGGAAACATCGCGCAATCTTGCTGCTGGTCTCATAATCTGGTCGATCACAGCACATAATTAAGATTGAGTCCCAACATTTGGTCCTTCGAGCCGGATGTTAGTCTGGAATATTCGGCGTCGTCATTAAAAGCTCACGAATTCGCCATTTTGATCAATAAAGTATTTAAAGTTTTGTCAGCTTGTGGTTATTATTCGGTATTCAACATCGACTAATTGCGGATAAAAGAATTATACGTCATATCAACGTGTTACAACTTAAAAAATCAGCTGATATACACGTGCTGGCGATTTATTTGTGCACCGTTATATACATACTGAGTTATACTATATACATATTCGGGTTTATTGCTGATGGCCTGTTTTTTGTTTGTTGTATGCGTAATCAATCAATAGTCGATAGCAGTTGTTTGTGTTTGCTTGGCGTAATTTTATGTTACGAATTATATACAAAGTCTTCGTTATTGTTGGTAACAGCAAAGGCAATTGTGGTTGCAGCATCATTATCATCACCAACGAATTTGCAGCTAACATCAGATACAAACTATACACGTGGTAGCAGTTTGTGTGCGAGATACAGGCAGCCATTTTGTTTATTGCTTTTACTTAGTTCGAACGCTGTGATACGCAGCTATAGACTTAATATTCTTCATTCAACGTGTTGCAGTAAACAATTTCAAAATCAACGAACAGTGCTAACCGGGTGATTTTTCATACACCAAGTCATTCTTTATTGTTGCTAACATTAAAGTTAATTATTTCAACGTCAATTTGATATCTACGTCGAATGATAATTGGAAAGCTGGACGGGTGTGATAACCGCATACATCATAAGCTTGTTGTGTGGTTGACCGTCATCAGATTTATTGTAATATTAACTAAGCAAGTATTTCAAGGACAGTGAAATTTGCAATCAAAAATTCTATAGCCAGAATTAATCAAAATTAAGACAAGCGATTGCAAGTTGCTTGTATTAAGTAAAAGAGTAACGATCTTGTAGTGCGGTTGCACATTTACGTCGATAGTGAACAATTCAGTGCAATATTGTGTGAACCATTAGTGAAGTTGAGTGCTATAAATACTGATTGTTAAACAAGTATTTAAATTTGATTGGTGTTTCTTCATACTGCCGATATTTATATCACCAGTGGCATAAATCAGAGTGCACATCATTTAGCTGACTCAAGTATTTCAAGTTAAGATTGTAAAACATGTCACAAGCAGCTGAAACAGCATCTCTTAAGAAACAGCGAGCTTCAAACAAGGGAAGGTTGACCCAAATTGTCAACTTCATAAATCAGGAGCATGACGACACACCTGTAGAAGAATTTCGAACTCGTCTGATGCGTGTCGAGAAACTGATGGCTGAATTTACAGAGATCGAAGCCAAAATCTTTGACGTCAACCCAGAAGAGGAAACCGATAGCCAATACGAAGAAAGTTATTATAAAGCTATTACTGGCTTAAATACTTTGATTCGATCCAAATCAGCGACAGTAGGAACAAGCATTCATCTTGACACGACGTTAAACGGGACTCATATAGGAGGTGGGCACGCAGAAATAAGATTACCGAAAATTAATATTCCGTTTTTCTCCGGTGAATACACCGAATGGCAGTCGTTGTACGATTTATACTGCTCCACAATACACGAGTCAACGTCGCTAAATCCTGTACAAAAATTCCAGTACTTAAAGGGTTTATTACGTGGTGAACCGGCAGTTTTGTTACGACATATAAGCATCACCGAGGCCAATTATATGGGGGCTCTCAATAAATTAAAAGAACGATATAACCGAAAACGCCCAATCATTCAATCATTCATCAGAACATTCATAGATCAACCAATTATCCATACCGCCAACGCAAATAATATCAAGCGAATAATGGATACTTCTGATGAAGTGGTTCGAGGTCTGAGTGCATTAGGAGACAAGGCAGAAGCACGAGATCCTTTGCTGATCTTCATCATACTAAATAAGCTCGACGATAAGACTAAAGCACAATGGGCTGAAACCACCGCTGATGTCGATACCCCCTCATTTCCGGATTTTCTAAAATATTTAGCCCGACGCATTGAAACCTTGGAAGCTACAGGCATTCCAACAAAGCAGCCAAAGCAAAGACCTAATGTAACTGGACACTTAGCAGTAAACAGTGCCAGTATCAAATGTTCGTTATGTTCAGAAGAGCACTTACTTTTTCAATGCAAGACATTCAACGAAATGGATGTTATCAAAAGAAGGGAATGGTTCAAAACAAACAAAAGATGTTTCAATTGCTTCAGTGTCTCACATACTGGGTTTATGTGCCACTCTAAGCGCCGCTGTCAACAATGTAAGAAAAAACACCATAGTCTGCTACATTTAACTCAAGAGAATGGAGAATCTCTCGAGAAATCTAAACAGAATTCAACACAGAGTCAAACCCTTTTAGCGGATCATTCAGAAGTTTCATCCCAAACGCTTCTCCCTACAGCAGTTCTTAAAATAGTGAGTTCATCTGGTCAATTCGATGACTGTCGGGCGTTGCTAGACTCTGGCTCACAGGTGAGCTTCATCACAGAGGCGTGTTCTCAACGGCTAGGCCTAAAAAAGAGAAACGCTCGTTTGTCGGTGTGCGGACTTGGTCAAGTAAAAGCAGGGCTCACTAAAGGAGCCGTGACATTCCAATTAAAAATGGGTAACAACAAACATCTTGCTATAGATGCATTAGTTATTCCAACAATTACGTCAAAGTTGCCACCACAAAATGTGAATATCGATATGAAGACATGGCCAAAAATCAGACTTGCAGATCCTACGTTTAACAAATCAAGCCAAATCGAAATTTTAATCGGAGCTGATTATTTCTTTAAACTATTGCAGGAGGGTCAAATCATCCTCAGGAAGAACAGGTGGAGGGTCAAAAAATCAAGCGTCTTCATTGATGGTCTCTGCGGAAACCAGTGATATTGTCGACATTGACCAAACACTACGCAGGTTCTGGGAAATAGAATCAATTGCACCTGAACAGAAGCCGCTTACCCCGGAAGAAAAAATATGTGAAGATACATTTGTCAAAAGTTTGAAGGAGATGAAAGATGGTCGATTTGTAGTAGATCTGCCATTTAAACGATCGCCAGATGCCCTAGGATCTTCAACTAGCACTGCTATTCAACGGTTGCAAAGTATGGAACGTCGCTTCGTCCGTGACCCCGAATTTATGCGGTTGTATCAAAATTTCATGGTAGAGTACCAGGCACTAGGCCACATGGAGGAGATTCCACAGGAAGAATCCAAGGAAACAGGGTTTTATTTACCGCATCATGGTGTGTTGCGACAGTCCAGTACGACAACTAAACTAAGGGTCGTCTTCGACGGTTCTGCGAAAAGTTCATCAGGAGTATCACTAAATGACTGCCTTGCTGTTGGCCCAACAATGCAGTCAACACTATTTGCAATCCTGCTTAGATTCAGAGAACATTCAATCGTCTTTTCAGCGGACGTGGAGAAAATGTATCGCCAAGTATTAATATCAAGAGCTGATACCAAATACCAAAAAATAGTATGGCGAACATCTCCGTCCCAGCCAATTCGTCATTACCGACTTTTGACTGTGACGTATGGACTAGCATCTGCTCCTTTTCTTGCCACGAGAGCATTGCAACAAATAGCTGATAAAGAACAACAAACATCACCCGCTGCATCAAATTCAATAAAAACAAATGTTTATGTAGACGATCTCATGACTGGAGCCGATAGTGAAAAGGAAGCGGTAGAATTGAAACATACTATTACTCAACTCCTGAAGAAACATGGTTTTAATCTTCGAAAATGGTCGTCAAATTCCAGAGCGGTTTTGGACACAGTAGACATCAAAGACAGATCATTAAACCAGAAAGAAATAATTGACCAAGAAGACACAGAAGGATCAGTTAAAGTATTGGGCGTGAATTGGAGTCCATCTTCTGATGAATTCACGTTCTCATGTAATCTTCAATATAATGGTAAAGTTACGAAAAGAAGGATACTGTCTGATGCAGGGAAAATATTTTACCCGTTGGGATGGATTGCTCCAATCAATATTTTGATTAAAACACTAATTCAACAGTTATGGATGTTAAATCTGGGTTGGGACGATCCTTTGCCGGACAAGGAGGCAAATCAGTGGGAGCAAATACGAGCATCGTTACCAGAAGTAGAGAAAATCTTCATTCCAAGATTCGTACAATCATCAATGAATGCAAATGTCGAGTTACACGGATTCTGTGACGCCAGTCAGATCGCTTACGCAGGTGTAATATATTACAGAATTATCACCGAAACCGGAGAAATTTATACACATTTGATGACCGCTAAATCCAAAGTTGCTCCAATTAAGCAACAGACACTGCCGCGTTTGGAACTCTGCGGTGCTGTTCTATTAACAAGTCTAATGGAGGTAGTTAAACGAGAAACGCACCTTAAAATCAACAAAATCTTTCTCTGGACAGATTCAAAAATTGTGTTGGATTGCCTTAGTTCGCACCCACGCCGTTGGCCTACATTTATAGCAAATAGGACATCCCAAATTCTAACCTCATTCAGTAGACTGCATTGGAGACATGTCCCCTCGCCAGACAATCCCGCTGACATTGCGTCCAGAGGATTATTACCTCATGAGCTGAAATCCAACAGGCTATGGTGGAAAGGACCTAATTGGCTACATAATCCCGAGGAGTTTTGGCCCCAACAACAACCGAATTACACTGAACGCGATGAAGTTCTCGAAGTCACCGCTCAAGCTGTTTCAGTAGAATGCAATATCTTTGAATCGCTAATAAATAAGTGCTCATCGTTTCATCGGTTCCAACGAATAATAGCGTACATCATGAGGTTTATCGCCAGCGCGAGAAAAGTCAAATCACCCAGATATAATAACAAATATCTCACGGGAAAGGAAATATGTGAAGCTCTCTTCAAAATTTGTGAGTACGACCAGCACAAATATTTCGAGCAAGAAATTAAAGATTTACAACAACTGAAGTCGGTGAGAAAATCAAGTTCATTAAAATCGCTTAGCCTTTTTATTGATGAATTTGGTGTTTTGAGAGTCGGTGGCAGATTAAAGAATTGTGATATTCCATTCTCGACGAAACATCCGATAATACTATCGCCAAAATCAGCGGTAGCCACGCTGATCCTCCTAGAAATACACCGCGAACACAAACATGCTGGCGCGTCCTTACTACTTGCGATATCAAGGCAACAATATTGGATTCCGAGCGCCAAGAGTCTGATAAGGAAACTTGTTCATCAGTGCGTGACGTGTACCCGGCAGAGAGCAACATGTGAGACGCCAATCATGGGGAATCTTCCAAACTGCCGTTTGCAAGCAAGTCGTCCGTTTCTAAAGGTGGGAGTTGATTTTGCCGGTCCGATACTCATTCATTTAAGCAAAGGAAGAGGGCAAAAGACCTACAAATCGTATGTATGTCTATTTATATGTCTGAGTAGGTACATCGAAATGGTGGATCCACTGATTCAAAAATCTGGTCGTATACTCGGTTCTGTGACTTAATTGATCACATATGCAATATCAGGTACGATCGATAATGAATCATTTGAGAAACTCGAAGTCAAGTGTAGGGATGTTCAATTACGGAATGCTACAAAATATGCAATAAATGACACCATACTTTATTGCACTGCGGTGAATACAATAAATAATGCTGAATCATCAACATCAGTCAAGGAGAAAACAACACTAATAGCTAACCCAGGTAACATCGTTGAAGAAAATTCAGTTTCAGAAAGCACGGAAGTTTTAACAGAAACTCAACATTCAGTTTTAAGCGCCAATGTTCAGGTCAATCGTAGCGTCCTCTTGCCCATTGTATAAGTAAATGTAACGAATGGGAGTGAACAAACTGGCACCGTGCGTGCACTGCTGGACTCGGGATCGCAAGCTTCATTAATTACAGAGTCGCTAGTCCAAACACTCAACCTCAATAGGAAATTATCCTAAGTATAATCACTGGTTTACCTGATGTTGCAGCAACGGTGGCAAGAGGATGAACGAACATCAAAATTATGGATAGAGATGATCCATTTGAAGAACTAAACGTGAATGTACTAATTGTAGGCAGGATAGCAACATCGATTCCTTCTCATTAAGTTCCAACCGACAATTTAAGTAAGATTCTTAAAAAGTTTAACCTGGCTGATCCAAAGTTTTTACTACCAGCAAATATTGAAGTCCTTCTAGATGCCGACGTTTTCTTCGAATGCTTATTAAGGTTACTGAGGAAGAATCTGTATGGAACGCCCTGAAAAAATTCTAGGAGTTAGAGGAGCCACCTTCTCACTGTCGAATGCCGACGAAATCAAAGTGTGAATTATTTTATGAAAATTCTGTAAAACGTGATGTTAATGGTCGATATATTGTGCGCCTACTTCTGAGGGACCCGCAGAATCTAATTGGAGATTCATATACAGCAGCATTGAAACGGTTAAATGCAATGGAATGAAGATTCCAGAAAAATCCCGACTTCAAGGCGGAATACCACAAGTTCATGGAGGAATATTTACAATTGGGCCATATCACTACAATTATTGATCAAGAAAAGCAGGTTAATAGTAATTGCTTTTACCTACCACATAATTGAGTAATTAAAAAGAACATCTCAACAACTTAACGATTTTGACGGCTCTTGTAAATCCTCTAGCGGCATATCAACAAATGACATTTTAGAGGTCGGTCCGCAGCACAGTACACATATATAAGGTAATATATTGCGCAGGATGTCAAAAAATTATAACAACAACAATGGCGGAGATCGTGACTGAAAGTTTATGAAATATTTAAACAATGATACATTGTAAATTATTTTGAATTAAAGTCAGTATAATTTTTCACACAATTTTAATTATATTCACTCAACACTCAAAATTATTACGCAAAATTCACATACACGATCTGTTTGGTCACGATGTCCGCCATATTAAATTTTTTTTTTACATAGATGCGCAAGAAAGAACGAAAATGAAACATCGGAGTATATTACCTTATTATGTGTACTGTGGGTCCGCAGTCCTTCAAAGCGATCTGAATGATGTAATTACACGATTTCGACAGCACAAGGTAGGTTTTTCTGGTGTTATTGAAAATATGTACCGGCCGGTTTTGGTCAACTCAGACGATAGGCATATGCAGAGAATATTGTGGCGAACCAATCCGAATGAGCCACCCACTCACTATGAGCTCTACATAGTAACCTATGGTATGAGCCCAGCCGCGTTCCTAGCAGTTAAAACTCTACTAAAACTAGCTAGTGATTATAAGAATGAATTCTCGATTGCCCGGCAATTATTGAACGACGTCACCAATGTACTCAAAGCTGGTGGATTTCATATACGAAAGTTAAAATCTAATTGTGTGGAACTACTCAACCATATATCAGAAGACGACTGCAAATTATTGACAACCACGCAAAACCCGAATGCTGGCATTCCAATTCTCGGTTTGTAATGGTACTCAAATATCGATGAATTCGGACATAACTTTGAAGAACCACCGCATGGTACATTAACAAAATGAAAACTGCTGTCATATGTCGCAAAATTATTTGATCCACTCGGCTGGATATCACCATTCATCGTACGATTTAAAATGTATTTCAAAAAATGTGGCTTTGCACTAAATAAAGACTGGGATGGAGTAGTAACTAATGAGCTATTACACTATTTAAACAGGAAATCGCCGCTGTGGAAAATATTTGAATCCCACGATATGTACAAGTAAGTTTGACAGTCAAATCTGTAGAAATGCTTCAGAGAAGGCTTACGGTGCAGTGGTATATTTGCGCATATTACATAATGCCAATAAGATACACATAAGTATGATAATCGCTAAATCTAAGATTGCATCATTAAAACAAATGTCGTTACCAAATCTTGAACTTTGTGGTGCCGAACTTTTATCCCGATTAGTTATATACGGGAATCAAGTTATAGTCAGCGATATTAATGCTTGACAGGTAATCCAAGAGAATGGAAAGCGTTCGTCGGTAACCGCACATCTGTATGCAGAGAAGAGGCTCGCTCTCAACCACAGGTTTTATCTTTTAACTTGGCAACATCGAATGAAAATATAATACTTTGATTTTCATCTTCAAATACTTCTTATCATTCGAAAAAGCAAAGCAGATAATAGCCAGATGTATCAGCTGGAGGCACAATAAACGAAACAACCACTCGTTTGAATTATATTTGAGGGCCGAAAGCATATGTTTGCATTATGTACAATTCACACTATTTCGAAACGAGATATGGTAGAATGCAGTGCAGAAAACCAATAAATAAGAATAACAAACTGCTTATGCTTTTACCATTTCTTGACAAAGACGGATACCTACGTGGAGGTGGCAGATTAAACAATTCAGGCATATCGGAAAATGCGGAGCATCCAATCGTTCTTCCCAACTATCATCCGATTGGATATTTAATGGGTAGGGATTAACACGAAGCCCATTTACATGCAGGTCCGACATTACTGACCATTTGATTAGGCAGCGGTTCTGGATATTGGGCATCTGAAACATTGTTCGTGAAATATATCACAAGTGCATGGTTTGTACCAGGTATCGTGCAAAACCAATAAATCAACCAATGAGTAATCTTCCGAGTTGGTATCGATTATGCTGGCCCAATACAGACTAAGGGTTATATAGCACTTTTTATATGTCTTGCAACTAACGCTGTACATATCGAAGTACAGGCATTATAGAGATTTTGTTCCAGGAAAGGTTTGCCTGCGGAGATTTACTCAGATAATTGGAGTAATTTCATAGGCGCCAAAAAATATTTTACTGTCATTTTCTCTTTCTTTAGCACAGAATAAAATTCAATTTTATTCCGCCACGCGCCCTCAGTTTTGGGGGAATTTGGAAGGCCAACATTAAAGCCATTAAATTTTATTTGAAGAGAGCAGTAAATGCACCATTTACCTTTGAAGACATGTACACAATCATTATTCAAATTGAAGCACTATTAAAAAGCAGGCCACTATGTCCACTGCATGAAGATCCAACAACAATTGAGGTCTTCTTGACACCGGTGTTCAATCACAGATTTGAACATAGATTACGTTTATCATGCAACCCAAACACATTGCACTAATCATGGCACATTACAAATACAACAACTAGCGATGCAATAATTGTCAACTAAGTGACTTTAAGTAAAATTGTTATGTACGGATATAGAATCCAATTTCTGAATTGCATATACTAATTGTTTCCCACATAATTTTTGCGTTATTGGCAAATTTTTTTGTATATAAACACTTACATTTTGAGTAATAAACACAGTTAAAATAAAGCATTAAAACATTTTGATTCATTCTCAGCTAAAGTTCCCCTACATTGGCAAGTTCTTTAGCTGCATAAATATTGTGATTTATCGCTTGTCCAAATTTACGACTTGGATAATAAAGTGAAAATTAACATTGGTCCTTCGAGCCAAGCAACAAACGGCAACCAGTTGAATCAAGAAAGTGCGAGAATATTCAAAACAATTCTCGAAAATTAAAGTTCGTCACATCAACGCCGCATAAAAACAATAGGCAATGGAGCAAGATTACAAAACACAGAGTATTCGTTTTGAGTTGATACAAAAACTCAAAACAAATTACAACAAAGATGGCGAGAGCAGAAAAACAGAAGATTACCTGCCGAAAAAACTTGACACCATTAACACCATCTGGGAAGAGGTCACCCGTACCGATAGAGAGATGAGAGATACATACTATGAGGAAAATCCATCTCATAATTACTGTGGAACGAAAGTCATTTGAGACATTCTACAATACCTTCCAACAACATTTAAATGATAAATTAAAAGCAGTAACGGAAAGGCCGGCAAATGATGATAATTATCTATCCATCAAACCATCAACCAATATGCCGACGACATCAAATAGCCTTTCCACCACACCAGCCAACATCAACATGACAAGCAACTCTAATGCCAACGAGACTACAAAAAACAACGATGTACAAAATTCGACGATGCAAGACAGCGAGCACATACGCAAATATAAAGAGCAGGAGGTCAAAATGCGTTTGTGCTATAGATTAATGGCAGACCGTACTTCACCGAGGATTACTACTCAACATTAATCAACAAATTCGAGATACTAAGATCCAGAATCACCAACGTGCTGAACAAACAAAAATCAATGGAACATGAAGTCAAACTAAGGCCGATTGAAATTCCACATTTTCATGGGGACCCCTTAAAATGGGCGTCCTTTTATGACCTATTTAGAAGGATTATTCATGAAAACGACGGCATCAGTGACACAATAAAAATGCACCAACTAAAAACTACGGTACTTGGGAGCGCGGGCAGACTAATAAGCCACCTTGAAACCACTGGTGATAATTACAGAGACGCATGGCAGCTGTTGGTAAACCGATACCAAAATAAAAGGCAAATGGCGTCGAACCATGTGAACGCGATGCTGAATTTTCCAGCAATACACTCGGAATCAGCAACATCAATTAAATCATTACATGATTTATTAACCGAGAGCCTACATGCCATTAAAAACTTAGGCATAATGACATTGTCTTGGAATTACATTATAATTCCAATAATAATAAAAAAGTTGGACATTGAAACTTCAAAACTATTCGAGATGTCAATAGCGGATCCTAGAGAAATGCCAACACTAGAAGAATTTCTCAATTTCCTAGAACGGAGATTCCAAGCCTTAGAAGCAACAAAATCAAAACCAGTAAGTCGCAGTTTTGGAGCATCCGCTCCACAGACAGCAAGGGTCAACACATGCAGAACACAAACTAAAAGAAGCTGTGTATTGTGTAAACAAGAGCACGAATTAACAGACTGTATCAATTTCCAACAACAGTCTACCTTAGAACGCTCCAAATTCATCGCTCAAGAGCGGCTTTGCTACATGTGTTTAAAGAAGAACCACCAACCCTGTCCACATTCTATACGATGTTTAGTTTGTATGGGACGTCACAACACTTTATTACACTCCAATAACCCACCACAACGCACGATGCTCACCACGAAGATAGATGACACTCCAAAAAGTGAGACAACCGTTCAGTTAAAGATAACGAACCATCTAGTAAACCAGTACGAGCAGTTAACGTCCACATTATTGGCCACGGCATTGGTTGAAATATAGACTGGAAACAACCAAAATTCTTACGGATGTTAATAGATCCTGGCTCACAAATTTCAGTCATTACCGAGGAGGCATCCAAGCTAATTAAACAACGAACGAAGAAAACATATATGGAAATAGGAGGTATAAACGAAAGCGAAATCACAACTGCCACAAGGTCAGTCACCTTCCGTGTACAACCGCGATTTTCATCGAACTTCTCCATGGAAATGGAGGCAGTAGAATTACCGTATATAACACGACCACTGCCTGACCAACATTTTGACAGTAGAAGATGGCGTCACTTAAACACCTTGATGTGGGCCGATCCGAATTATAATCAACCAAACAAAATCGACATCTTATTAGGTGCCGATTATTATCCAAACATTGTGATGAACCAGGTGGTCAAAGGAAAACAAGGAGAACCAATTACCCAACAAACAGAATTAGGATGGATTATATTTGGTAATACCCCCAACAATAAACCACCTTCCAAGATCACGTCATTGGTTACCTTAACAGACATCGACCAGCAATTAAAGAAATTCTGGGAAGTAGAAGAGATGCAACTCAAGAAGCTGATGACAGAGGAAGAAACTCTATGTGAAAACCATTATCATCAGAATTATTGTCGAGATACAAACGGTCGTTACACGGTACGAATTCCTTTTATCCAAAATGTACCATCTCTTGGATCATCCAAACAAAGGGCCGTAGCAAGATTCATTCAATTGGAACGACGGTTTTCAGTGGCAAAGGAATTTTTCAAGCACTATCAGGAGTGTATAGAAGGGTACTATAATAAAGGACATATGATTGAGAGTAAGGAATATAACGACAATGAATATTATATTCCTCATCATGCGGTGCTCAAATCAACCAGTACCACAACAAAATTAAGGGTCGTATTTGACGCATCAGCTAAGACAAGCAACGATATCAGTTTGAATCAAATACAACTCGTCGGGCCCAAGTTACAAGAGGACCTGATGTCAATTCTACTACGTTGGAGAAAATACAAAGTAGCATACACAGCGGACATAGAGCAAATGTATCGACAAATAAGAATACATCCGGAGGATCAAAAATATCAGAAAATATTATGGAGAACATCATCCGTGACATTTGGAATGGCTTCGGCACCATATTTGGCCATCAACACACTACAACAGCTAGCGGCCGATGAGGAGAAAAACTACCCAATAGCGGCAAGGATAATTAAGAAAGATTTCTACGTAGATGATTTATTATCAGGAAGTCACAATATAGAGGAAGCTCAGACAGCACAAACCGAACTGATAAAATTGCTACAATCTGGAGGATTTAACCTGAGAAAATGGACCTCCAACTGTTTCCAACTCTTAGAAGGTGTAAATCCGGACTCGAGAGCCTTCGAGCCTATCATATTTCACAACAACGACGAATCAAAGTCAGTAAAAACATTGGGTTTAATTTGGAATCCAGGCACCGATACGTTTGAATTTAAGGTGAATATCAACGTCAAAATTGGAGAAATGACCAAACGCAAAATATTATCTGAGTCGTCAAAATTATTTGATCCACTAGGCTGGCTATCTCCAACTACGATAAAAGCCAAGGTGTTAATGCAAACGCTATGGATCTCTGGCGTGACTTGGGACCAAAAACTGCCTACAAACATCGAAAACACATGTCAGCAATATTACAAATCCCTCCCAAGGTTGGAGGAGATAAAAATTCCGAGGTGGATTAAATTCGATCAATCTCTACAAGGAGAATTGCATGGATTTTGTGATGCTTCCGAAGTGGCTTATGCAGCAGTGGTATACTTCTATGACAGGACATCAAATAAAGCAACTTTATTAACATCAAAAACACGGGTAGCACCAATAGCAACCAAGCTAACATTGCCAAAGCTAGAGTTATGCGTAGCAAGTTTGCTTGCAAATTTAATGAATAGGGTGCAGCAAGACATGCAGTTTGGCGATACAACAACATACTTTTGGACGGATTCAATGATCGTCTTAGGGTGGGTGAAAAATAAGCCCCACAAATTTAAAACATTCGTGGCAAATAAAATATCGGAAATCCAGAACTTAAGTTCTCCGTCTCAGTGGTTTTATGTGAAATCAACCAACAACCCAGCGGATTGTGCATCCAGAGGTATCGAAGCAACAGAATTAATAACACATAATTTATGGTGGAACGGGCCTGAGGTTATCTTTGAGAAAGCAATCCAGCTGACGCCAATGATAATAGAGGAAATACCAGACCAATTGGAACTTAAACAACGAGTATTGAGTACAGCTACGGTAACATCATCAGACAACATTATCGATCCATTATATCTAAAATACTACAACTTCAATACCATAAATAGGATTATAGCATATGTTGCGAGATTCATCAACAAATGCCGAATTAGGTAATAACTAACCAAGAAGCTCCTACGGTGCGGCGGAAGAAATACGAAAATCCACGCAACTGTTGATCAAAATATCGCAAAGACAACATTTCAAAACTGAAATTCACGACCTTAGGAACCAAAAAGGAATATCAAATAGAAGTAAGGTAAAATCGTTGTCTCCATTCCTAGACCAAGATATATATTACGAGTCGGCGGTCGAGTTGAAAATACAACAACTTGGAGCTATGATGAGAAACATCCAGTTATTATTCCAAGGAATCATCCAATAGCTAAACTACTAATTCAAGAAGCCCATGAACAAACATTGCATGGAGGAACACAATTGACATTAGCTCATCTTCGAACAAAATACTGGATCATACACGGACGAAATCTAACACGAAATTTAATATCCAAATGTATGAAGTGTCATCGGTTTAATGCTAAATCCGGAACACAGTTAATGGGAAATTTACCAGAAGTACGTGTTACACCCGAAAGACCATTCTTGAGAACCGGAGTCGATTATGCAGGACCTCTACT
This sequence comes from Tipula helvola, assembly GCA_963556165.1. Taxonomy (NCBI): domain Eukaryota; kingdom Metazoa; phylum Arthropoda; class Insecta; order Diptera; family Tipulidae; genus Tipula; species Tipula helvola. The sequence continues at coordinate 295,097,849 of OY744481.1, read as the reverse complement.
TATTCGTACAACAAAGGGAAGAGGTCATAAAGCACACAAAGGTTATTTATCGATCTTTGTTTGCATGACAACTAAGGCCATACATATTGAGCCAGTCAGTGATTTAACCACTGAAGCATTAATCGCAGCTTACAAACGATTCACTGCACGAAGAGGATTGTGCAGTGATTTATATAGCAATAACGGATCTAATTTTGTCGGGGCAAAAAACCAGCTTGAACGAGAAATGGCTACATTACTTCGTAAGTCATCTAAAGAAATCGCTCAACTATTGATAAACGATGGGACAACATGGCATTTCATACCACCAGCTTCACCACATTTTGGTGGACTTTGGGAGGCTGCTGTAAAGTCAGTAAAAAAACACCTAATTAAGGTCATAGGAGAAGCAACACTTACATTTGAAGAACTATCAACGGTCACTTCACAAGTAGAGGCTTGTCTTAATTCAAAACCATTTTCATCTATGACAACCGATCCCACAGACATAACTTTTTTAACTCCTGGACACTTCTTAATTGGTGCACCATTGCTATCAGTTCCACATGATGCTATGGCAGATACAAATATTAATGGGATATCACGATGGAAACTGGTAGAAAAAATCAAACAAGATTTTTGGAAAAGATGGCATTCAGAGTACTTAAATAGATTACAACATAGAAGAAAATGGTCACATGAACAACCAAACCTAAAAATAGGTGACCTAGTGTTTATCAAAGAGGACAACACTCCACCTTTAAAATGGCTGACTGGACGTGTGATAGAAGTACATCCAGGTTTAGATCAAAAGATTCGAGTAGTATCACCTCGAGGCCCAGGAGGGGTTCTCATGAAAAGGCCAATCCATAAACTATCTCGTCTGCCCATAGAACCCGAGAATAAGAATGATACAACACCAACACAGGTGCCAGATAACCAAGTAATGCAACCAACGCTTCCACCACGTGTTCAACCTGACCGAGAAGTTAAAAAATGAAGAGTACACCACATCAGGTTGACTAAGAAAATAGTTGATCTTGAGGGAACCGTCGCTCAGCAAAAGATCAATGAAGCAGCCTTGCCAGAATCAATAGATGCGCCAAGTTTCGGACATTATACCCATCGTTATGTGGGAAAAAACGACCACAAGCTTTAAGGGACACTATCTCGCAACAACAAATTCCACGGCCGAGGTATCTAACTCTGCCGGCCCCGCAGGATGTTCAATCACAGATTTGAACATAGATTACGTTTATCATGCAACCCAAACACATTGCACTAATCATGGCACATTACAAATACAACAACTAGCGATGCAATAATTGTCAACTAAGTGACTTTAAGTAAAATTGTTATGTACGGATATAGAATCCAATTTCTGAATTGCATATACTAATTGTTTCCCACATAATTTTTGCGTTATTGGCAAATTTTTTTGTATATAAACACTTACATTTTGAGTAATAAACACAGTTAAAATAAAGCATTAAAACATTTTGATTCATTCTCAGCTAAAGTTCCCCTACATTGGCAAGTTCTTTAGCTGCATAAATATTGTGATTTATCGCTTGTCCAAAGTTACGACTTGGATAATAAAGTGAAAATTAACAACCGGGTCATTTCTTAATTGGCTAATCATTAGTCCAGTTATCACATTCAAGCTTGTTGGAGATAAAAGAATCTCGACTTTCAAAAGGGGAAAATTTACAACAACGGGTACAAGTGTTTTGGCACCGTTGGTCTAATGATTATCTCAACCACTTGTTACAAAGGTCCAAATGGAAAAACAAGGAGACTACCATAAAAATCAACGAGTTAGTTCTTATCAAAGATGAAAATTTGCCGCAGTCTATGGGTTTGCTAGGCCAAATTAAGAACGTTTATTATGGGGATGATGGCATAATCAGAGTCGTAATCATCAAAACAAAAAAATGGAGAGTTGAAACGAGCAGTCAACAAAATATGCAAACTACCATTACATGATGAAGATGAAGACAGAGCTGAACTACCACTATCACCATCACCATCTAGTTTATACAATTTCATTTGTAATTATATATATTGTACGATTTAGATTCCTAAATGGAGAGGAGTATGAGCGTGCCTTGAAATATTCATATGAACCTGCCTTGGCACATTCATGAACTTGCCTTGAAACAAGTAATTATTATTATTGTCAATATTGGCGCACACGCAATTTAGAGGATTTTTGTTCCATTCAAACAAATGTTAAAAATATATATACCGAGCACAAAAGTTGTAAGTTTTAAATAAATTTATTAATTATCAAGGTGTGCATAGCTGAATTCAAGTCCTGTTCGTATTATACTTATTAACATGAAATTACAGACAGTGATTTGATTTTAGTCAGTTGACTTCGTGCCTTCAATACAATATGTATAAATTTCACCCTCAAATCAAGCATATATGTACGTTTGTATGTATATTTTATTCATTTCATTTATTCAAGCACATCAATTAGTAAATAGATCTAATCAAATACCGCTCTTAAATTAATAACCATCCATAAATCAATAAATTCTGTTAGTGCAGCAGAAAGCCCCATACAAATCCAAATTTCTCCGAAATAACAATAACCATAATAATTTATTAAAAAAAGCTCAATTATTCTATTTTTTTCAAGTTTATTTTATTTTTATTTATTGTGTTAAAATATCGATGTTTTGATGTTCAACCCATATCGAGATAAATTAGATAAATGAAAAAAAAACATTCTTTGTTGTTGTTATTGTTGCGTGTTTGCTTAAGCTATCGAAAATGTATTATCAACAGAATTGTCAGAATTGTGAAAATTGATTTTTATCAAGAAATTTATAAATAATCGATCAAAATTTAATATTAATCATGGATTATGTTTATTTTTGCAACATTCATTTATCAATATATTTATTATAGTATTAATCAAAATATTATTTAATGTCACATTTTATTATCATTCTTTGACTGTTTGATGATATGCCAGACAGTAAATAATATATGCACATAATAAATGAAGTAAATTACTTTACGCTACTAAATAAATAAAGCTCGAACAAAGGAAGAGAGGCGGAGGACTTAAGGCGCATATTAAATGTAAACAGTTTGTGGTTTACATAAAACTCTAATGCTTTATAAAAATTATACATGGAATGCTTATAAGCTGATTAAATTTTTTGTTCATTTTTCTCATTCAAATTTATATAATATTTACATATAGTTCTATCGTATCCGTATTCGTATGTACATATACAGTGCTCAACAAAAGTTATGGGATACTTAAAAATGTATGTGTTGTAACATCATAACTGCACTTTTTATTTTAGAATTAGCAGTTACAGCAAACAGCAGTTAATAAGAAATACAATTGTTGATTTTAAAATAATAAGTGCTGTTATGATATACATATAGAGGAAGAAAATCAATAGTTTTACGGTGCCCCATGATTTTTGTTGAGCACTGTATAAATATAGTTAGTTTTTTTAATATAAAAAAGCTTTCCCAGCTTCATACTACATATTTTTAATATTAATAAATGGAAGCCATAAAATATTGTTAATACCTTTGAAGTGTTGTACGAGTTTGTTCGTTTGTGGGGAGCTAGCTTTAAGGTGAAGAAGATTTTATGATATATAGTCACCATTAACGGATTGAAAGTATATTTTTGTATTTAAGCTGAAAGAATATTTGCTTAAATTCACACCATTTATTATTGCGCATACTACATAGGTGACCGCGAATCTTGATTTAACTAATTAGTACCAGATAATAATAGCTGAACTGGCTACTCAAAGTGTAGAAATTAATCTTGTAAATTTCGATTTCGATAATATAGAAACACAACAATTATTCTGCTTTTCCTTTTAATTAATTTCATTTAACATTTCTGGGGATATTCTATTTATAGTAATTTATTTATCACCAACTTATGTACACTGGTGTCACTGGTTACATTTATTAAGATTTAATAGACATACATACAATAATTCAAATATTTCAACTAAAATATAAACCAAATATAAAATTCACCAATAGTCTAAACTCTAAAAGATGCTATACAACATCAATTTCTTAAATGAATCTCTAGATAGATTGAAATCAAAAACCGACCGTACTTTATTAAAATAGGCTGATGAATGATAAGTCGTCTTACATTTACCGTACTTTTATCTACAAAGTATAGTATAGATAGCTTGATATCCTTGATTAATTAAATCGTGCATCGTACGTAAAGGAGTATACATATATATCGAGCAAACATCAAATCTCTGAACAATAGATTTTTGATACTACATAGTACGTCTCAAATAAAGTTTGCGCTAATTTCTATTCTGCAAATAAAGAGAGGCTCAATATTTATTAATTTACATCTACCTCGATACGCTGGAAGTATGAAAGCAGGCACGCTTGTATCTCTAGGTAGCCTTCTTAGAGCGTACAACACAAAGCGCTTTTGTACTCTCTCTTGAGTTTTTAACATAATACGGACTCCATACGGCAACACCATGTTCCAACAATGAACGAACAAACGACGCACGTATAAAATTTTAATCACTTAATGCTCCTGAAAATCTTTTGAAAACCTTTTAACAAACCCAAGCATAGAATTCGCTTTAGAAATGCAACCCTCAATATGCTTATGAAACGATAGATTCGGAGTAAAAGTTATACCTAAATCCTTAAACATATTGACACTTTCAATAATACACAAATAATACATAACTATAGCAGGTAAGCGTAATCGGGTAAAACGTAAAACCCATTGTTTTGCATTTGGAGATATTTAGCATTAAATTATGTGCTCTACACCAAGCTTTAAAGTTTTTGTGGTCAGATTTAAAGTTAATTGTATCATTGGCGCAAGAAATAGTTTGGAAAATTTTAATGTCGTCCGCATATCGTTTATTTATTTCGTTTATTGTTTCTTTGATCTATGCCTGCAAGATTGACGAATAATTTTTCAATTTAATTCAAATTTGCAATTCGCTCCAATATGTTCGTCGATGCTATACTAACTCAACGAATTAAGTTATTAACCAAAGCACCATTTAGAAGCGATAAGAGCGATATAATTCATTTAATATACATAATTCATAATATAGTAATTCATTAACTCATTTAAAAACAAATTTTACCTTTACTTCAAAATTTAACTTACAGGTAGAATAAAAGAAAACTTTAAAACGAGAAGGTTTATAAATACATATACTAGCTTACCCGGCAAACGTTGTTCTGCCATATAAATTATTTCTAGTGAATATTTTGGTTGTTAAATAAAAAATAATGAATGTATTGTAAGTGTCTGAGGATGGGATCTATGACAGAAAGAGAAATGGAGTGCTGTAGGCGATGACCGCTGATAAAAACAAAAAAACACCAACCATTCATTTTCTCAATTCAATGTATTTCATTAACGAAACGGACATATTCGTTGTTTGATCTCTTAAAAGTGAAATGTAAAGTGCAAAAAACTTATATAATTTTTATTCTAAAGTAGGAAAATGAAATAAAGAAAATCAATATTAATTTCGAAGAGCAATTGAGTGTACGATATTTTTTGTCAGTCCTTATTTAGCCAACACAAATAAGCTCGATAGTTTGCCCACGCGAGAACATGCTACGTATAATTGTCCACTATGATTCTTTCGGCTTTTTTATAGACAAATATATTATTTTTGATGCATTCCAATATTTACGGTTTGGTAAACCAGTGAAATAAAGAAGCATTTACTCATAATACATCTACTCCACTCAAAAGTAGAAATATCATTTACCGCCCCCCCCCCCCCTATACCCTTAAAAAAAAACAAGAAATTTCCTTCGGTTTTTTCCATTGGTAGTTTGGTTTCGTACTGATAATCTCAAAACAAAAAGTTCGATCTACTAATATAATAATTTGCCAAAGCAGTGCGCGTATATAACGTATATAACGTATACAGTTCGATTTGTATTTTTGTAGTTTGGTCGTAGCTACCTGATGAGCAGAGATGGGCGATTAAGCGTCGACTACTAATTTTTACGCGAATGCGTCGACAACTCATAGACAACGTCGACTAATTTTCAAAATTTCTAAAACGTATAATTGTCCGTGTGAAAAACATGGTCATTGCGAATGCCAATCTAATGGGAAATTGAACGCGTTTGGATTCAATTGGCACGTCTGTGGAAATCGTGGCAGCAAAACATTTTCGGCTTGGAATTTGCTATTCAAAATGGTGGCTTCTATAATGTTTTTCATCAACTTTTTAATGATCAATCGCGTGCCATTGCACAGCCGTGGTGGGTTCAAATTCCAAAATCAAATAACCGGAGATCTAACTTTCAGTCGTAGAAGGTGTGGTGGCATGACTGGCAAATCCAGTGAGTTCAAAAGCTTTGTTGGATAATTTAGCGCTTCGTTGGCATCGCAAACTGTATCGATCAATTTGTATGTTATCAAGTCGCCTGGCAACGACTGCTGTATCTTGAAGTTCAAATCGTCGACGTTCACATTTTTTGCTGCCAAAATGGCTCTTTGTGCCGGTAATGCAGGATTTATGTATTGTGTGCGTACATCGGGAAATATGCGGTCAATGAGAGCATTTTGCGAATCAACGATTGTGCAGAAATTATATAGTGGGCAATTTTATGCATCCAGTATTTTCATAGACAGCAACTTTTCCATCGCCGATATCTAACAATTGGTTCGATAATGTGTCAGCGGATGGATCTTCTAGCTGAACTTTTTCAACATTACGCCACAGTGGCGATGATTTCAAGGAAGCGTTGATCTCATCAGGGTACGTTGAACGTGGAAAGACGGGAAGAGTTTGTCTGAAACACCTGAAAGGACTAATAGAGTGCCGCCGAAAAGATTGTCGTTGTTTTTTATATCTTTGAGTGTTCTGTTCAACGCCTCAAGAGAATGTTTGTGTGCCATAATGCATTCATCCCTGATGATAATTTTGCATTGTTTCAGCACTGTTGCCATGGAAGATGGTTATTTTATGTTCCACACTGCGCCTGGGTTATTTTGAATATTCAGTGGTACCTTAAATGCCGAATGAGCTGTTCTGCCTCCATCCAATAAAGTTGATGCAATGCCAGAGGATGCAACTGCCAATACGATGCCATTATTTGATCGTATTTCGGCGAGAATTAGCGAAATGAGAAATGTTTTGCCAGTTCCAACTGGTGTCGCCAATCATGATTCCAGCAACGTCTTCAACAACAGGCGCATTGAATCTACACACGTGCCGTCCAGCTGGTGTTTTATCAGGATTGATGATAAATTTCAATAATTTATTGTGCTCCTTAAATAAGGCGACCAGTTCGCCGACGATTCGCCTGGCATAATAGGTTATTGTAGCAGCAACGTGCATGCACACGATTGATGTCCTCATCGCCCATGAAGTAGATTTGTAAAAATTTATGTGGTTCGTTTGGCATTCGCACCAATGAGGCTACTTTGTGGTACACTGGGCCTTTGATTTTGAACGTTGAATTGAATTGTTGACCATTTGCCGCAGTATTGTGAACTACTTCTGTTACTCCGAACGAAATCATTTGGAAGCATGAATTGAATGTGCGAATGGACTTCAGGGGCAGGTTTGAATCAGGTCTAACTCATGTTTGAATTTGAGCGCAACACAATGGGGACATTCTTTGTCCATAGCACCAATCAGCACTTTCAGGTGAGCGGAATATTCAATATCTGAAGAAACGAAGCGGTTGTAAACGCTCGATGTACTTGTTGGCGTTGTCGGTCATTTGCTCTGCGTGTGTTCACTATGAACTGGCGCGCTTGTCTCCGTTCCAATTGTTGTTGTTGATTTTGTTCAGCTCGTGCCTCTTGTGATTGAGATGCACGCAACTGCGACATGCTCACACGCACATTTTCGTTATCTTGTTGGATTTGTTCGTCTGTTCTTTCTGCTCTAGTATTTCGCATGTTTATTGCTTTATTCGTTCGAAGGCCCAAATATGCCCCTTTGCGTCTTGCTGGCATTGCTCACTGTAATACACGCACATAAATCAACAAAATTGTTGTACTTACTGATGAAAAACGGTATACCGATAATGTATTTCTTATTTTAGTATTTTACCAATTTTACCATTTTACCATTTAACCTTTTTACAATCATAAAACACGTGTATATTTCTTATAAATTAAAATAAATCTTACAAAATTTTGCACGCACTGCGTTATGATACAAAACAAATGCAGAATGAAATGTCAAAATGACGCGACGCTTCTCGTGAATGACTTGCGCATATGTGGATAAAAGTTCGATGAGGCGGACGTAGCGCCATCAGTCATTCAACAACATAAATAATTTCGTTATGTTTGAAATACGAACGACGGTTAAATTATTTGGATATTGTTCATACAAAAATACTAAAATCGCGAGTAAAAAATGGGAGGGTAGGGGGGTAGGAGGGTGAAAATTTAGGGTTATAGATATAAATAAAAAAAAAATCGAAAACAAATTTTTGTCCAAAAAATAGAAATAGAAAAAAAAATTCTCGATAGGGACACCCTAATCACCTGGCGGTATGAAATACACTTTACGACCTATTCTCATGCCTACCAAATATACAATACATAAAAAATTTCATAAAAATCGGTCGAGCCGTTTCGGAGGAGTGCGGCCACAAACACCGTGACACGAGAATTTTATATATTAGATGTATAACTCAAAATGAAAGAGCGAGAATGATAAAATGAGCAAAATTACGCTGGTGACAACAGCAATGTTGCCATGACAATAAAACCAAAAACATACACATACATATGTAAATTTTTCATATCAAGAAATAATGGCAACATTGCTTTTGTCACCAGCATGGAATGAATATAATAAATTAAATCGCTTAAATGATCGACATTTGAATTAATTGTATCATTCTGTGGTGATGTTGGATTGTCAAACAATCCAACTGTGAGCCTTATAATGCCAAACACCATTCCAATACGCCCAGATTTCACCAAATCCAAATTGTAGAAAACGTTTTATTTTGATTAGTGCGACATTTTGTTAATAATTATAAATATTTCGGTTTTTAATTCATAATTTAAATTATTTAAATAAATAAAATCGTATTTTGTCACCAGGCGGTCAATTCTCGTTCTATGAAAAAATGGAATGAAAAAAATCTTTCCATTTGGTTTCCATCACGTCTTTCTCATTAGAATCTTTTCACGCAACAGCAATATGCGATTCTCGTTGTCCAAATGAAAAAGAACGCTGAAAATACGCTGAATACTACATAGCAAAACATATTTTATAAGTTTCATATATATTTCCGCTAGGTGCGCTAGGTAAATGGTGCAAATAATAGCTAAATAAATGATAAAAGAGATTATGATTTGTAATTAGATTTAATCACTCTCTCAAAGAGAGGTAAATAGAGGGTTAAACCAGTTTTCGTCATTGCTTGTCAAAATACATATAAAATAAATTACTAAAATGGCCAAATTTTATTAAAACTAAACGAAACTAATTATTTAGGGATTTTCTTACATGAATTAAAATTGTTTAAATAAATTTGCTTATAAATTAGTTTTAAAGTGACTACTTAGTATTATAGTTTGGTTGCACATTTAACATTAAAATTGTAAATATAGGTGTTATAAAGCTGAATTTCCATATTCATTTATATTCCCACGACCAAAATACTCGGTGAGACAGTTTTTTTTTCATATGAGAAGATTTTGGCGTCATTTTTTTCCTTCTCATCAAACATGAATCGAAAATCTGTATTTCTCACTGAAAATACTTTTCATTGTACTTTTCACAGAACGAGAATTGACCCCCAGCTTACATCATTTTTTAACGAAAGAGAAAGCGATAGAAATTTAAATCGCTTCCATCATACTTTTTCTAGTTGAAATATCGTGACGTAAACAATTTTTTTAATTTTTTTATTTCTCCTGTAAGTTAATTTTTGAAGTCGCCCCAATTATTTGATGAAAATGCCAGTGACGATCAATGCTGTCACGTTGCAAAAATTTTGGATACAACGAAACTTCAAATTAAGCGCCTTTCAGTGCCTAATGAAGAGTATTAACGTTTTTATTCGATATTATATTATCTTGTTTCCATGAACGAGGTTAAATCCAATGAGAGCCTAAGGATTATAGAGCGGGAGTTGTTGACAAAAAAAAAACGTCAAGGTACTCGGCGAAATCAGGTGTTATTTAAAAGCTATTGGTAATATCGTTCAAGATATTTATGTAACTATTTTTGAAGCGAAACGTTTCTAGGCAGGGTATGAAACAGTATTCTGGGCCGATTCTATGAACACCGCTAAATGAAAAAAAATCCGAGAGTAATGATTAATCACTACTCAAGGATTTTACTTTTCGTCGATTGTATGAACATTGCTAAATAAAAATCTATCCTCTCTTTTAGTACAGTTTTATACCAGTTTTTTGTATGACTGGCAATACTATTTCTATGACGTTTACTTTGTTGATGTTTATTAAAATTTTTTTTTTGTTTATTTAGAGGAAAATAAAATTTCAATTTGCGAATTTGATATTTTCTTCCTTGTTGAGTTCATTTTTAATAATTGTTCTTTTATAAAAATGTCTCGTTTGTATGATTCACCACATTTGAAATGTCGAAAAAATAAAAACAAATTTTTTTAGTCTCTGATTCAGTCACCAAAAAGAGAGGATAAATCGGATGGTAAAAAAAAATCATCGATTAATTTTCTGATTTAGCATCGTTCATACAATGCAAACTACGCTAAATCAGAGGATTAATCATTTATCTTCGTTCATACAATCGGGCCTCTGTGACGGTCGTGTAACATAAATTTGTATATTCGGAAAAGAAATCGTGTAATGGAAATAAATCAACAAATATTTCACATAGCAACACAACAACAACAATATTCTATGAACAGTTGAATCAATGTCTCTTAGGCCCGATTGTATGAACGAGGATAAATGATTAATCCTCTGATTTAGCGTAGTTTGCATTGTATGAACGATGCTAAATCAGAAAATTAATCGATGATTTTTTTTTACCATCCGATTTATCCTCTCTTTTTGGTGACTGAATCAGAGACTAAAAAAATTTGTTTTTGTTTTTTGACATTTCAAATGAGTTTTATCTTACAAACGAGACATTTTTATAAAACAACGTAATTATTAAAAATGGACTCGAACAAGGAAGATATGTCAAATTCGGAAATTGAAATTTTATTTTCCTCCAAATAAACAAAAAAAAAATGTTTAGTAAACATCAACAAAGTAAACGTCATAGAAAAAGTATTGCCAGTCATACAAAAAACTGCTATACAACTGCAATAAAGGAGAGGCTACATTTTTATTTAGCAACGTTCATACAATCGACGAAAAGTAAAATCCTCGAGTAGTGATTAATCATTACTCTCGGATTTTTTTTCATTTAGCGGTGTTCATACAATCGGCCCTTAAATTTACATTGAGGTATTGGTTGCAATATACGAGTATCGAGTACATATATTAAAAATTAACTATGTAGTAAGAAAAAGCCTGTGTAGATACTACACGGACGTTTGTACCTACGAACAAACCGCAATATTTCGCAATTGACCCAATCGTATATGAACGTATGTTTGTTCCAAATATTTCTTCTATCAAATAACCGGTACAAATAAATTGTGAGGGAATTTTGACGATGTCCTCTGCTAAACCCTCTGCCCGTGAAAGCTGACGTTTTCTAAAAGTTGCTAATAAATATAATAGTGATAAATAAGGGAAGAGTTTACCATTGGTGTCGTTTAGTGCTGCTAAATTTTGGAAACGTGAAGTACTTTCGTTCTAATTTAGTAGTGGCAACTAGCGGTAAATGTACTTACCATTAAACTACTTTCGCTTGATCTGCCTCCTTTTGGAAAACATGATCTATAAAAGTACCCACATATGTAGATATAGGCGGTTATTATTTTAAAGATCTTATTGTAAAAGTATAATAAATAGTAATCCTAATTGAAAAATAAAAAATAAAAAATTAAATTAAATTCGTATATAGTTTTTAAAGAATCATGCAATGAAAATTTGCAAATTAAGAATAAGTTTAATACTTTTGAACTAAATACAAAATATATTTCCTGTTTTCTGGCAATTCAAAAATGAAACAATTGGTTTTTGCTAGCTATAAAATGAGATATGGGAATTGTTTTCTGCTATAGTTCCAAATGACGTTAGAAAACTGCACCTATGCATCAATATCTGGTTGCATTACTTTAGGTAAATTATTTGTGTTGTGAATTTCTGTTAAATAAAACGTTCGTCCTAAGCAAAATTCACTTTAAAATATAAACCTAACAAGCTTCTATTCCATTTACTCTTTCATTTTTTTTTTTGCATATCATGTCTATCGTGTTTCTTTCGCTCGATTTTGAATCGAGTTACAACTGGTGATAATCCTGTTTTACCAAGAAGATGCAATGATAGATTGAGAAAAATATCTTTATATAATATAAATCTTGCTGCGGTAAAGCCGGAGCATTGGGTGATAAATGATAGTAACTACAAATTTATAGCTTAGAAAGTTCCACTTTGGTCGCGCATAAAGGCTACAGACATTGTTTTTTGTTTTAAAGCGATAACCAAGTTGATCTATTTTACAGAAATGTATCAAGGACAATATTGTTTAATGATTCTCTTTCAACTGAAAACTATTCGATCGACGTGATAACTTAAAAACCACCAAATTTTTGTTTCACAAATTTTTAAATTAAGACAAATTAAATAAAAACGCTGAATTCTTATTTATTTATTTATAATTATTTATGCGGAATGCATTTCGATGGTAAACATCATCTTCAGCAACTTTATTACGTCTAACACTAATAAAGCGGCTGAAAATGATGATTTTACCATCAAAATACATTCCGCATAAATAATTATAAATAAATAAATAAGAATTCAGCGTTTTTATTTAATTTGTCTTAATTTCAAAATTTGTGAAACAAAAATTTGGTGGTTTCTAAGTTATCACGTCGAATAGTTTGCTGTATCAACCAGTTTCGATTTTTTTCATTTAAAATTAAATTTTAAAGTAAAAACATGAGTTTAAAATTTAAAGAAAACCAATCCAAATGATTTTCAAATTAACAAGTTACCCTTAAGTTAGTTAGTTTTTTTATAAAATAAGCCTTTTTACGCCAAAAAGAAAGTAAATTTATTCAAAGCACCTACATAGATATTATATATATGGGTCATTATTTTATATTTCAAATGGGGCCCAACCTTGACCTCTCCGATTTCAATTTTTTTGTTGTAATCGTGTTCCTTATTGAAAATGATTGAGTACCTATTTTTTTGTTAAGTTATATGACCTTCGGTTGACCCGTTATACGGTTTTGAAATTGTGACGTTTTTACATTTTCGGGATTTTTTTTTTTTAGTGGTCACGTAAAATTGTTTTATTTTGAGTTCTGTATTACTCATTAATAATAATAAGAACAACACCATTATAGAAAGGCATTAAACCATTCTAAATTAATCAATAATTTGTTTTGTAAAAGTACCGTTAGTGACGCAGTTATAATACAACAAATATTGCCAATTATTTTCACCTGTAGAGGGCGCAGCTAGCACTCCATAAAAAAGTTTGATATACCATCGGAAAGGGAAAGGTTCAGCCTTTTCAACAAGTGTAAATTTGTGAATGGACAGTGCCTAATTTGGTCGCTACAAGGCTTTAAAGTTGAAAAATGAGTTTTTTTTACAATTTTTCTTATATAAAAGTTGTGTACAATAAGTGAAATTGTCAAAATATGTGATGGTTGGTGGTAAAAGTTGTTAGATAGTAAACTAGCCTTTAATAAAAGCGCCACTTTGTAAATAGATAAGGCTTACGATCATCCGGTTCATAGTTACAAACTTTAAATTAACGTTTCGATTAGTTTTTCACACTAAAACTAAACTAAAATGAGACAATATAATGAAATAAGTAATTGTTTGTGACTTTTAAGATGACTAATACACTAATTACCAATAAATTTCAATTCTCAAATGAAAAAAAATGAGTAATACTAGATTATTTGCTGACCGAAAGGAGTTGACCGTCAAATACCATCAGAAATTATTTTTTACCTGTTATGTATTTGTTTGGGGTTTACTCCCATTTTTTTTTAGTTTTAAACAAGATTTCGCACAGATTTTATTAACGACAGGTAAAGATGTGATTTGTCATTTATCTGTTCAAAATACAATAGAATTACTATACAGGCTTCATCGTAAATGGTGGGGTATGCTTGAAAACCATCATATAGGCGTAAAAAAACAATTAATTGTTTCAGGTTTATATAAATACTCATCCAAATTTTTACATAAATTAATTAGTTTTTGGAAGTGTACTTGAAACGTATCTTAGAGAATTATTGGAAAAACATAAAAATATGACATCTAGATGTAGAAGTGTTAGTGCAAAAATAGCGGAAAATGCTAAAAAATTCTTAAACCATGATATATCAAATCAACGAATTTGTGATAGATGTTATATCAAGGTATATAGATTAAGCGAATGCCAGTTTACCGTTTCGCCTGACAGTACTCCAGATCAATCACAAAGACTATCGCCCCCAACTGAAATAAGTGGAGCAGTTTACCAAACTGAATTTTCGGAAATCTGTGTACGATTAGGCGGATCACCTGTTAAACAACAACGGCTCTCCGAGCCAGTCAAATGCACCAAGTAATGCCAAACGATGATAAAAATTTTATTAAAACCAAAATGTTCTCAAATAGTGATATCATACATCTAAGTTCAGTTTAAAAATAAAACGTTTATATTGAATATAATTTTTATATATTTACTTAAACCAATTTTTTATTTTCGTTGTCCATCTTCAAATGTATATTCCCTGAAAAGATTGAACATTCTCCTATTGGTTTTGAAAATGTCAAAATAATTGAATTTTATTGGTAATATTAGTGTATTAGTCATCTTAAAAGTCACAAACAATTACTTATTTCATTATATTGTCTCATTTTAGTTTAGTTTTAGTGTGAAAAACTAGTCGAAACGTTAATTTAAAGTTTGTAACTATGAACCGGATGATCGTAAGCCTTATCTATTTACAAAGTGGCGCTTTTATTAAAGGCTAGTTTACTATCTAACAACTTTTACCACCAACCATCACATATTTTAACAATTTCACTTATTGTACACAACTTTTATAGAAGAAAAATTGTAAAAAAAACTCATTTTTCAACTTTAAAGCCTTGTAGCGACCAAATTAGGCACTGTCCATTCACAAATTTACACTTGTTGAAAAGGCTGAACCTTTCCCTTTCCGATGGTATATCAAACTTTTTTATGGAGTGCTAGCTGCGCCCTCTACAGGTGAAAATAATTGGCAATATTTGTTGTATTATAACTACGTCACTAACGGTACTTTTACAAAACAAATTATTGATTAATTTAGAATGGTTTAATGCCTTTCTATAATGGTGTTGTTCTTATTAATGAGTAATACAGAACTCAAAATAAAACAATTTTACGTGACCACTAAAAAAAAAAAATCCCGAAAATGTAAAAACATCACAATTTCAAAACCGTATAACGGGTCAACCGAAGGTCAAATAACTTAACAAAAAAATAGGTACTCAATCATTTTTAATAAGGAACACGAGAAAAATAAAAAAAAAGAAATCGCTGAGGTCGATTTCGAAAAGTGCAAAAAAAATGCTGAAATATAATGGAAACCGTCATATATATATATATATATATATATATATATATATATATATATATATATATATATATATATATATATATATATATTATAAATTTGTTTAAATTGAGGTGAGGGTAGTGGCAATATTATTATTAAGCCTCAATTCCATTGTGAAGCAAAGTTTGTCAGTCAAAATAACTTGAGATAAAAATATAAAATCGATGGTTGCGTGAACGAGATGCCCAACGGAGTCAGTCAAAATTTTACTTACAAAAAAGATGTGTCTGTGTTAGTGGACTGATATCAAAATTTAAAAAAAGTTCAAATCGAGAACTATTTATGGCAGTCCAACTAATACAAGGACATAAATATTGTGTACCGATGAGAAATATTTCTCGCACACATTATTAATTTTAATAGTATGGCACCTTTATGGGAATGATTTTTTTTAATTTTGTATTTTAAGACAGAAAATATTCGAAAATAATAATTCTGATCTGAGTAATAATAATAATTAATTTTTTAGATAATTTTGAGACTAGAAATAATTGAATTAACACATAATACTTAATTTGTTAATTAATTCTAGGTTATGTTGTTGTTTGCTGTCAAAACATATAAAATAATAGTGTGGCATTGTTATGGGAAAGATTTTTTTAATTTTGTGTTTTATGATGGATAATGTTCGGAAAAAATAATTCTGATATGAGTGATAATAATAATTAATTTTTTAGATAATTTTGAAACTTAAAATAATTGAATTAACACATAATACCTTATTTGTTAATTAATTGTAGGTTATGTGTTTGTTTGCTGTCAAAATACTAATAAACAATAGTGTGGCATTGTTACGGGAAAGATTTTTTTAATTTTGTATTTTATGACGGATAATCTTCGAAAAAAATAATTTTGATGTGGGTAATAATGATAATTAATTTTTTAGATTATTTTGAAACGTGAAAATAATAGAATTTACAATAATACCTAATTTTGTTTAATAATTTTTGGTTATGTTTTTGCTTGCTGTCAAAATGTGTCAAACAAATTTTGCTATAAAAAAAACAATAACAACATACTTTGTCTTTGTCACTCTGCTGGATTATTTTTTTTTGTCTTTTTCCAACTGAAGTCAGCTCAGTCAATTTTTCACAATGGAATTGAGGCATTATTATTATTATTATTATTATACATATACATATATAAAGTGTAAGCCAAAGATAACATAAACATAGATAATTATATAAAGCAATATGACGTACAATTAAATTAATTGTTCCTAGAAAGAACAAAATTATACCAAAGTTTTTTTTAAAAAATATTTAGCAAATTAACACCTTTAAGATCGGATGGTAAGCCATTCCAAACAGTAATTGCATTTACCAAAACCGAACCATTATATACATCACTTTTGTTAACCGGCAAGTTAATATTTCTTGTGCGCAGAGACCTGGAAAAACTCAACTACTCATGTAAATACAACGGTAAACCTGAATAAATAACCTTAAATAGAAATAGAGCAATTCTATAATAATAATATTCTAGAAGATTACAACCTAGTATGGAACTCTTAAATGCCGATACATGGTCGAACCTCCTAAGATCGTAAACATAACGAACACAATTATTAAATGTCACCTCAAGTAATCGCGATGAAGTACTGTCACAATTACCATAAATTACATCACAATATGTAAAAATTGGCAAAATCAAGCTTTTAATTAAGTATATGCGTAACTGAACAGAACAAAATTTTTTTATCAATCTCAACGAATATAAACTATAGTTAACCCGTTGGCATAGAGAGCTCACATGGTCACTCCAAGTGAGGTTGAAATTCAATACTAGTCCCAAATTATTTACCGTCGGAACAAATAATATCTTATCATCCTCCAAAACAAGTGTCGGAGTGATATAGTGTGAATTCTTTTTTGACAGCAGCAATGCTTTACTTTTACTTGGGTTAATGGCAAGAGAATTATGTTTAGCCCATAATGAAATACCCCTAAGGTCGGCGTTCAGGTTAATAACACCCTCATCGAATTTTGAATAATCAATATGTATATACAATTGTAAATCATCAGCGTATAAATGAAAGCAACAATGACGAATTCGCCATGGAAGATCATTTATAAACAAAGGGAAAAGCAAAGGACCAAGAATGGATCCCTGAGGTACACCAGCAACTACATCACTAATGTCAGAGCGATCATAACCGTGCTTGACAAACTGCTTACGATTTTGCAAATAAGAATGCAGAAGAGTAATTGCAGAATTAGAAAATCTATAATACAAATAGAGTTTCTGAAGCAAAAGAGTGTGGTTAACGCAATCAAATGCTCTAGAAAAATCAAGCAAAACCAATATTGAAAGTGAGTTTTGTTTGTCTAACATTGAGGCTAGATCATCCACTATATGAACTAGAGCAGTCGTTGTGCTGTGTCCAGACTTATACCCCGATTGGTATTTACATAACAGATTAAAGCTATCCAAGTGTTGAATCATTTGAGATTGCATAATTTTTTCTAGAACTTTTGAAAGAGCTGGTAAAATACTTATTGGACGAATATCACCAATATTGACAACTATATCTTTCTTGGGAATTGGTATAATTGAAGCAACTTTCCATATATTTGGGAAAACTGACTTTAATAAACATTGATTAATAATGTAAGTTATATGTGGCAAAAAAAGATCAACAAAAAATTTTAATATTTTAAAGTCAATCATGTCATATGCCACAGCATCTGATTTAATAGCTCGGATAGCACCCAGTACAACCAACTCATCAACACAAACAAATGCAAAACCATTACACCCAGAATTTGTATTAAAATTTGTATCTGGTAGAGGAAGAACAATGACCGACTCACGAAATTTAGAAATTCCTTTCAAAATATCATCAGCAGAAAATTTAATTTCAACTTCACCCACAGAACACGAAACACCAAGTTTTTTTAAATTATTCCATGTCATTTTGGAATTGTAAATATTCCCAAAAAAATGCTTTTGCTTAGCGTGGTTGATGTATGCAGTTGTCTTATTTCTGAGCCTTTTATAATAGTTCAAATCAGTCTCCAAGCCAGACTTTTTATAAATATTATACACCGAATCTCTCTGTTTTATTAAATTAACTATCGTATGGTTTAACCATGGTGAAGTTGGACATTTATTAATGCTTACTTTACGAGGCACACAAACCGAATCCAAATATAATAAATTAGAATTAAAAATATCAACGACCGTATTTACATCAGAACAACAATAAAGTAATAACCAGTCTATCACAAAAAAACTAATCATGAAAAAATCATAATTAATTTGCTTGTAATTAGACACAGTGATATGAGTTATCTTATCTCTTGTGCGACAAAATTTATAAGAGGCAAAGATCAAATCATGATCTGAAATCGATGGGACAGAACACTGACTATAACTGATAACATTATGCTTATCTTGTTCAAACACAACAATTAAATCTAAAAGACTATTTAATCTTGTAGCACCGAAAGGTAAAAAATGCAGATTAAGTACACGAAAACACTCCCCCAACGAATTGATATTCAACATATTAAAATTGAAGTCACCTAAACAGATCACTTTTTCATATACTGGTAGGAATTCAGAAAAAATAGAATTAAGATTAGTAATGTCTACATCTGAAGCAGGAGGAGGATTATAAAAAACAATAATCAAAATTTTCCCAAATTTACCTAATAATTCAGACGCCGTAAATTCAACTTTATCATAGAACCCGGCGGATAATACTTTAACATCTAAAGTGGATCGGTAGTATAATCCAATTCCACCACCTCGAGCATTCCGATCAGACCTAAGTAGTTTGTAATTATTAATGTTAACAGATTTGGTTAAAGTTTTATTATTTAACCAGGTCTCCGACACAGCAAGAAAATCAAACTCATACTGATGTAATAGAATTGTTAGTTCATCTAAATGTTTAGACACACTACGAACATTGAGATGACCAAAGTATAACATATTATCATTGGGCAAATGCAATTTCTTTGAAATAGCTGGACTAGCAACATCTGAAATATTAATATTATTTACAAAATTATAATTTAAATCATTCCGGTTCTCACTGTAGCAGCAGGTGCCCACAATTTGGCTCGTGGTGGCCGAGATGTACGAAAATTCGATGAATGAAATGGTCGAATTAATACACCAGTCGGCCAGGTGTCTGGATTTAGTGCCTTTTCACGAAGTTCCACATTAATACCCAATTTATAGCAAATGTATTCCAAATCGTTAATATCACTATTTTTTGGAATCAACTTACCAACCCTGCAACTATTAATTCCCAAACAAGCATTAGCCATAGATAAAATATCTTCCTCTTTAGTAACTGGGTCAAATTTGGAGAGGTGTATCCAAAACTTCGGAGCAATCGTTTTGATAGTAAGGTTAACCGGCAACTTATTGGTACCACAAATTGGTAATACTCGCATCTTCCGTGATTTAATTGCTACATCAGAGTTAGCAGATACATCAATTGCAGCAGATGGTATATCTAAACTATAGGTACCCGAAGGTACAGTTGCCGGAATGTCTGATAACAGTCTGGAATCCGAATTAACTATTGCAGGTGGGGTAGATGATGCCACACATGAAGCATATGTCAAGCCAGTTGAAGTCATAGAAAATGGTAATGGTGTATCAATAGGTGCAACAGCAGGAGGCATTGTACACGAGGGCAAACTAGTTAAAGTTGTAATCGGCGGCACAGTAGGAAGCGATGAAGATTCATCCGACATAACAATTGATACCTCCATAGCAGCTAGCTTTTGAATAATATTTTCGGTGAGCTTCCGGTTACACTCTAATCCATGTTTCAATTCCAAAAAAATAGACTGATCTAAAGAATTGGCTTTAGCATACAATTTCCGAAATGACTCATTGGCTAATAGGTCAATGCACTCATTGCAAAACCACAAGAAATTTTTGGATTTCAGGCATTGCTTATATGCCACCCGATCGAGTTCAGCGCAGCTATAATGGAACGTACCATTACAAAACCCGGAACAGGATATTTCGTCAATATTAATTAACAAACTGCACTTGTCACACTCCATTTAATTGAATGTCAAAACACAAAACACAACGCAAAAAGTTAAAAAAAAAAAAAAAAATATTCAATTTAGTTTTTAATATATATTAAAGTTAAATATATCTACATTAACTATTTACATCTTTAAACAATATTTATAATAATATAGACACATGTAACCCACAAAAAAAAAAAAAAAATAATAATAATACAGTAGTCCAATATTAACAATGTATTTAGAAATTATATGGATTTAAAATTATTTTCGAAGAAAAAAAACAATTTTCACGTCCGCTCGCAAGGAATACTAGCTTATTAATTACTAAAAAAACTAAATATAAAAATAATTGAATTGGACAACGAATGTTCCAAGTTATTAAAAACCAGTTTTGAAAATTTAAATTAATTAAATTATAATTATTATCAATATACTACGTGATTTATTACAATTCAAACATTCAACTCAAATCAACCATTCAGCTTCTTCGTGAAATGTTATGACCTAAATGATCATAACATTTCACGTAGGAACCAAATGGCCAGTTTGAACTTATGTAGCATTCAAATTCTTACTACATCACACAACATATCAACAATAATTCTGTGCTCAAAAGGTAAACTATCTTAAGTCGACTTAAGCTGTTTAACCTATTTTAATATTCAACGTGCTCTATCTCTCCTCTAGCCTCATTTAGTTTGACTTAAGTGGTCACAGCTTGTGGACAAAGGCTTTGGTAGCCAAGCCATAGCAACTTTAGCCGACATAAGTGAAAAATGATTATAATATTCAACTTTTTCTAACTCTCTAGAAAAATTATGAAACTTGAAATAAGATATTTTTCCTTTTGACCACAGAATTATAATTTAATTTTCAAAGATTCTACATGAAGTTTAAATTTCTTTTTAAACATACATTTATTAATGTTCAATTTTGAAAATTATGTTATAATAAGATATGAAGTTTAAGAATGAAACAACATTGTTTTTCATACATATCAGTTAAACCTTATTCATTTTGCTTTATTAGTCAATATTAACAATTCCACCTTTATTCGTTTAAATAAATCAGTTGTTTTTATTCGAACAAAAGGACTGGTCCTTCTATTTGAAGGTCCTTTTATTCGAATTAATTTCGATGATTTCTAAAAAATGGATAATTAGTGTTCTCCCGAATAAAAGGACTAGTCTTTTTATTCGAGGGAAGACTGTAGTAAGCATTTATTAATAACAAGACATTGACATTTCTGTGACACTCACACTTCTGTGACGTTATATTGACTTTTTGTGACATTTTATTGATTGAAATTTCAACGATATATTGATCGATACAATATTTGTGAATCGCTTTATTAAAATCGCATTTAAAGGTATTACATATTTGTGAATGATCAATTCTCTTGGTATAAGGTCGCATATAAACCGTAATAGCAAATTATTATGGCGCGCCATTAGCGTGGAGCAAATTTCGGAGAAAGGAGCTGGGAGATATATAAACCGAAATGGTATGTATGTGACGAGCAGGTGAGATTCGGCGACTAACGATAATTAACGTTAATTCTGAGTTTGTATTATTTTGTGTTCTCGAATGGTCCACAGAGATGCCACGCACTGAGCGAAGAATCGTATCGGTCAATTCTGACCTTGCTCACATAATATTATGAAACGGCACGTACAACGAATCCATAGTAAATTAGATTATAAGAGTTGCATCTTAATTTTTAGGGATAAAATTACTTTTTTCGCAAATTAAGGAGTGGTTTTAACGCCTAAAAAGGGCTTGGTTGCCGATAAAAAATGTTTTGTTAATGTCTCACAAGAGTACTACAACTTAGAATAGATTTTATAAATTTTTGAATTTAACAGTTCAAAAGGTCCCCTTCTAAGATTATTTGTGAGTCGGTGATATGGCGGGCGGCATTAGGAGTAGAAAATTTATATTGTCGTGACCATTTGTAATATTAGGGAAGACGTCTCCAAATTTAAAAAAATGCCTCCCCAAAATAACAGAAAATGTTTGTAAAATATTTATTGGTTTGGTTTGATGATCTTTAACGGACGCTTTGTGGGAAAAGTGTTGTCCGAGGAGCCGGATAGACCCAATTTTTTATTTTTAGTTTTAGAACGGCATTTCAATGTATCATAACGAATTAAGAAATATAAAATTATGTATTGTACAGTACTATAAACAATAAATATATAAAATAATAAAAATTATGGATAACTGGTAATCAACGTTTAGGGTGATACCTTAAACTGTACAAATTAAGTTTTCTCAATTGTACGTAGTCCTACGTCAATAAGTCGTGTCTCGGATACAAGCTCGTCGGTTTTTTTTTTTTTTTTCTTAAAAGGGGGTTTTCTCTTCGTATGATTGATTTATGGACAAAACGCGACTTTGTCGGCAAAAACCGAGGACGTACAAACGACTAGGAACTTTATGATACATGATTCCTAATTTTGTGTTTACATTTAAGGACAGTAAATATTCGTAGGCTGCGAGATCGGTGCAACAAGACATGCAAAGAATATTTGCAAATTCTGTTGTTGCAAGGCCCACGAATTGGCAAAAGACAATTTTGTGTTCAACAGTTTTAACAACAAACATACAAAAGATGATATTTTTAAAGATTCACTGCTAGATGGGACTCGAAAAAATGATGAATTTGTTGAAATAAAATGTCAATGTAAAATGCTGGAATCTTTATACTCATCAGAAAACTCCAAACCTTTCATATTAGTTTTGAAAATTAGTTTTTAGACAACTACAATTTTTTTTGTTAAGTTGAAATTCGGCTCTAGAGAAAAATCATTTAATGGGCTACATTCTCAATTCCACATTGCAAGAAAATTAGCAACTTTACTAGCTTAAATCGAGTTTTCACATTCTCAAAAATGTTTGCTAATCAATAGCAATCAAAATAGAAATAGTACAAAAACTTGCTATCATGTTTTTGAGCGGGTAAATCAAATACTAAAATACTTTTAGTTTTAGATTAGGTTGAGTTATATTCCTCAAAAAATCAACAGTTTGTTTCAAGAATTCTGTTGTAAAACACATTTTTTAAATATTTGTTCACATTAGGTAATTTTTTTTTAGAAATTAACTGAGGAATTAGAATCCGTGCAGACGATTTTTTTAAATGCTGATTTTTTTTTTTAATAACTGATCTGAAATGAGATACTTCGCGAAGCCAAACCATTCCATCTTATTTGACGGTATGCTATTTTACGGTAGTTCAGTAATAATTGGATTTTGGTTTGAGCTACCCATTTGTGTCGAATGCCAAATTGTAATAGATCATCGGGCTGAATAAAAATAATATGACGGATTTGCCAGATGTATCGAAAATATAATGACTGACAATTCGTAATTTTTGCTAATAGCAACAATTTGCTTTGCTAGATTTGATTTTTGATTTGACGTATGACCAAGCCACAGAGCAAGATTGCCGGGATACGCCGGGTCCAACGAACACCCTTTTTACATATAAAAAGACCGAATTATAGGAAAGGAATGTTGGTATTATAGAATCGACTCAGTTTTAGCTACCTCCTATGCAGTCGATAGATAGTTAGTAAATTTGTGCGTATTTTGTATTTTATTTTATAACAAATTTTTAAAACACAAGACAACAACAATCCTCCTGATCAGCATTCCCCATTAGAGCCGCAAGTTCTGAAAATCTGTAAGGATTTTTTTTTGTGTCTCCACTATTTTTTCATCGGTAGTTGGAGGGGGCGGGGTAGGATGAGATTTCGTTCCATAATCATGTTCCCATTCAGTCACCCAAACTTGTACTAACTATAGCAAATGTTGCTTGACGTTGTTGTTGAAGTTGGTGCGTCTCTTGTCTCTTTCGTCTACTCGCCGTCTAGACAGTTTCTTGAAATATTAGGAGATTAAAGCGATATATGTATTTCTCGTAATTACAATCGGACGGAAGTATTCATCTACATATAATATAAAAGGCCCATTGAAATCCATAAAAAGGCTAATGGTAAGGTAACCCCTATTGTGAATCTTTATAGTCTATCAAACAACGACAACGCGCAAAAAGTAAAACTTAGTTTGCAGAGAAATTCGTACTCTGGAAAAAAAACGGATATAGAAAAGTTCAAGTTGAAGCAGTGCCTTATAGTAAATTTTCTTTCGGTCCCTCTGAGTGCCTCAGTGCCTCACTTTGACAATGTGTTTGTTGGTAGTAAAAAAAGATAAAAGAAAAGTCCAAAGGGGGAAAAAACAAGCAAAAAATAAATAAATTTAGGAAATTAGCTGGGTTAGGTTTTAATGGAAAATGAAAGTGATCTCGCTCAGTTCTAAAATAATTTCGCTGAGTAAAACCAGAGACAACGTATTTATTATAGATTTCTCATTTAGCAAAAACACGAAAAAAGTAAACTTCCGATATTAACAGCAATATCGAATAAAACATAATCAGAAGACTGAAATCTTTCGTCCATTAAACGAAAAACCAGAGATGTCCGGCTTTTCAGTAATGCTGGTGTTTTTTATTCTCACATTTGACCACTTCTTCCACATTGTATTATGAATAAGCCCATGCTCATAATAGAGGGTGCAAAAATTAATTTATGTACATAAATAAATATTATCAAAATCGGTTACGAAATAGCCAATGTTTCTTCCTAACTGGCCATATTCCAGAGGTTCATTCAAAACTCATGTTATAATCCGATTTCCATCGCACAGGTTGTATTTTATTAAAATCGGGTAGGAAATAGCCAATTTCGCGCTTAATTGGCCATTTTCCAGAACTTCATTCAAAAATCTTATAAGAACCACATTTTCATAGCACAAGATGAGTTTTATCTAAATCGGTTAAGAAACCCAAGTTCCTTCCTAATTGACCCTACCATTAGAATCCTATTTCCATTGCACAAGTCAAATTTCATAAAATCGGTTAAGAAATAGCTAAGTCTCATCCAGATTGGCCACGTTTCAGAACTTCATCTAAATATCTTTTTAGAATCCCAATTTATCGCTTTGTTGATTTTCATCAAAATCGGTGAAACATATCGGTGGCCTTATTCCAGAACTTCATCTAAAATGTATTTTAGAATCCCATTTCCATCGTACTTGTTGAATTTCATCAAAATCGAAGTTCCTTCTTAATAGGCCATATTTCAGAATTTCCTTTACAAATTTTATTGGAGTCTCATTTCCATCGTACAGGATGAGTTTTATCAAAATTCGTTAAGAAATAACCAAGTTCCTTCCTAATAAGCCATATTCCAGAACTTCATCTTAAAATCTTTGGAATCTCGTTTCCACAGCACAGGATAAATTTTACCATAATAGGTTAAGAAATAGCCAAGTTCTTTCTTAATTGGCCTTATTCCAGCACTTCATCTATAAATAAATTGCTAATTCCATTTCGATCACATTCCAAATCATTGGAAATAAAGATTGTCCAAATGCAGACCGAATTTTAAGAATTGTCTCTCCGCAAAATTTTCACAATTTTTTTGCGTTGTGCAAGCGTATATCGTTCCATTTTTACTAACCGCCTACTTTTTATTTGTCAAATGTTAAATATTGACAGAACCATCTTTGACAGAAGAAAAATAGCGCCAAATATCAAATCACACCTCTTGTTGAAAAACTCTTTATAATAATTTTAATAAAATGCCCGACAAACAATTTGAGCCCGATGGGAACGTGAATGTTACCATTATGGACACACAATTTTTTATTTTGCTTGTTTATTCTCTCTGAAATTTTATTAATTTACTGTTTTATTTTACTAAAAATGGTGTCCAACATGTGTCCAATATGTGTCCTATAATAATGTTCTACTGTATTTTGATATACATAAAATCATCTCTTTCCATTTTCTTTTTATGTTCGTTTCGTCAATTGTATTTACAGGTAAAAATTGTGTCGACCTTGTGTCCAACTTGTGTCTAATTTTTTGATCACAAATAAAATTGAGTACGCTCCCAAATATGATATACTCTTTTTGCCTTTTATTTTCTATTTTAATTTGCTGTTCACTCTCGGTGGAGACTCATATAATGGTTTCATTCGAGTTTTAGATTTTGTGATAAAAGTGTTTCAAAATTAAAAGTATTTTAACGTGTCTTCTGTTTTTGTGCTTTCCGGTTAATTTAAAATTAATTAATTAATTAATACCTATATATCTATAAGTTATATAACTATTTAAAAAACCAGGTAAAAAGTGATTTTGTTTTAGTTAAAAAAAAGTGTTCGACATTTTTGAATTGGTTGAGGTTATGTTTCGTCCACCATGTGTTCGTCAATGCATGGAAACATTATTTTTTTTTGTTGTGTAATTTTTTAAAACATATTGTACATAAATTTGTAAGAATTTAACAATTAGTAAACATTAATATTTACTGCTTAGTGATAGATTGCAGACTGTAACGATTTTTCATTATCGATGAACTTTGTAATAAGTCAAATATGTCCTAAAGAAGTTAGAAAAAGACGTTTCTACACGAGAAATGTTACGCATTTACCGCATTATGATGCTCATCAAGCACCACAAACCATCACAGGAGAAGCAAGCGGGTTGATAGATCAACAAAATATTCTAACTGAATTAGAGTCAGATATCGAATGTGATTCAGAAACAGGGAAAAGGTCAAATAAAATTATAAATTTTTTAAAATGTTGGGCGATAAAACACAACATAACTGGCAGGGCAACAGACGAGCTACTCGTGTTTTTAAAAAGTAATGGATACCCGGATATTCCAAAAACCTGTAGAACTTTACTTAAAACTCCTGTCAGTAGGTACATTTTGAAAATGGGCTCTGGAAATTTCGTTTATCTGGGTATTAAATATAATTTAGATAATTATTTAAATTCCATAAAAACTCTTCCGGCCGAAATAATGCTTAATTTTAATGTTGACGGTGTTCCAATTGCCAAAAGCAATCGCAACTGTTTTTGGTTAATTTTATGTCAAACAAAAAATTTAGAAAAAGAATTGATTTTTGTTGTGGCTGTATATCATAGCACTGTTAAGCCAAATGATTTTAACGAGTTCTTGCGGCCTTTGGTTGATGAAATACATGTTTTAGAGCAAACGTATATTTTTAAAGACAAGGCTATTAAAATATCACCTGGATTATTTATTTGTGATGCCCAAGCCAAAGCGAGCATAACTGGTATTAAATCGTCGCATACTGGTTATTTCGGATGTAGTAGATGCACAACCGAAGGAACTTATTACAAAAATATAGTAATATTTCCAGAAACCAATTGCACCCTTCGCACAAATGAATCATTTCGATCTAAAATTGATGAATACCATCATAATTCTACATCAGTATTAGAAGAACTGGATATCGATATGATTAACCAATTCCCGCTGGATTATCTCCATGTTGTATGTTTAGGTGTGATGAAAAAGTTTCTAAATATATGGATAAATGGACATCCACCACATATTCTACAGAATCGCGATATAATGCAAGTCTCGTCACGCTTAGTAGACATATCATTTACGCAACCATCAGGATTTCAAAGAAAAATTCGACCACTTACGGATTTCGGATATTTTAAAGGATCAGAGTACCGAACGTTTTTAATATATTCAGCACCATTTGTTTTAAAAGACATTTTATCTCAAGAGAAGTATAACCATATACTATTACTGCATGTTGCCATTCGTATGTATTTAAATGGAATGTGTACCGAAAAACCAAAAATGGTTAAGGATATTTTGAAATTATTTGTACAAGAGACAGGACGAATTTACGGCAACGAAAATATTTCGTATAATGTCCATTCATTAATCCATATACCGGATGATGTATTGCGGTATGGGGGTATGGCGGTTCATGCATTTTATCAGGCGCCTAAAACTATGCATTCGCCACCACAAAATTAATTCTATCGCGAACAGTTTAAAACAAAACAGAGTACACCACCCCCAATACAAACAAACGACAACTGAACTATAAACTCTTCCATACAAAGAGACAAAACAAAATAATAAAATTAATAATTATTAATTAGTCTCGTCTCGGATTTCATGCAGAGCGCACGCGCGCTCACCTTACCAATACAAAAATAAAAACATTGGTGGTGCAAAATAAATAATTAAATTATATATGTATAATAAAATAAAATTGTGAACAACAAAAAAATAAATAAATAAATATAAACATAACACGTATCATACAAAACTCAATTAAAAATAAAAAGTATTAACTTTTATATTGGGATTTTGCACCACCAATGTTTTTATTTTTGTATTGGTAAGGTGAGCGCGCGTGCGCTCTGCATGAAATCCGAGACGAGACTAATTAATAATTATTAATTTTATTATTTTGTTTTGTCTCTTTGTATGGAAGAGTTTATAGTTCAGTTGTCGTTTGTTTGTATTGGGTGTATTCTGTTTTGTTTTAAACTGTTCGCGATAGAATTAATTTTGTGGTGGCGAATGCATAGTTTTAGGCGCCTGATAAAATGCATGAACCGCCACAGGGGTTGGGATAGTTACAGTGCTTTTCCTTTTGAAAATCATATGTTTTATATAAAATCCCTCTTACGTAAAAAAAATGAACAGCTGGCACAGATATGTAACCGATTAGTTGAACATGCTAATATATTGACAATAGAAAACCGAACAAAAGTTCAATTGTTACCTGGTTTAAAAAAAAAATGTTTAATAATTCAGGCAAAGTTATATATTTAGAACTCAATCTTAAAAATATGAGAATTAATTCTGGCTCTAGGAATCAATGGATTTTAACGAAACAAAAAAATATTGTGCAGTTCATTCATGCTGAAAAAGTCAATCATAAAATAAGGTTTTATGGTTCAGAAATTTGCGGAAAAGAAAATTTTTATAATTTACCCATACAATCTAGTCATTTAGATATTTATAAGACAACAAAAAATAAAATGGATCCAACGTATTGGCCTATAAATGTAATTGGATGCAAACTTTTTATGATGGAGCATAAAAGTTATTATGTTTTCTTACCAATCTTACATTCGGAGTAAGCCACTGTAATGTACTTAAAAGCTAATTGAATAAGGAGGAGATTCCAAAGTTTTAAGGTCAGAAATCATGTCAGTTAAATATTATTTATGTGTAATTTTTAAATGTGTAGATCATTTATCTAATTTCGTCTTATGTGTAAACATTAATAAAATTAAACTGTTATTATATTATGATTCGCAGATGTATATGATTGTAGAAACGGTTTCTTCGGATGGCGGTTTGGAAGTCGTAATAGTGCTAGATCATTGGATAGAAAATGATAAATTATATTGGCCGTCGACGAAATTATACCCAAGAGTAATTAAGTATGGATATAACAAAGATGAATCCTGGGAATGTTTTGCTTTTAAATTACTAGCTTCAAACATAGGTATTTATTTTTATAATGTCTACTATATAAGTAATAGGTGCATAAAATATAATCAAAAATTTCTATTTCTTCTTTTAGAAACATATTCAGAGGCCAAAAAAAAGGAGCGAATGTTTAGTAATTATACTAACTCAGAGTCCGAAAAGTTTCATAAGAGAAGCAGAACTGATTTGAAACAACCGGACTACGACTTTAACTTAACATTTGAAAATAATGACAAAGATTATGAAAATGTTTTTCCGACGTCACAAAAAAAGATCTTAAATAGCAACAAAAAAATTAACATAATAGATATGCAGATAATACCACCGAATTATACTGAATCTGGCCAAAACATGCTTAATGAATATATTAAACCAATAATTTCTTCACCTATTGTTCGGCAAAATTCAAGCATTGCTGAAAACAAAACTGAAACAAAACATTTAGAAATGCAGACAATACCACCGAGCTATACTGAATCAGGCCAAAACGTGCTTAATGAATACATTAAACCATTGATTTCATCACCTGTTGTTCGGCAAAATGCAGTCATTGCTGAAAACGAAACTGATTTGCGGCTGCAAAACATTGAAAATAAAATTAATCAAATAGCAATTTCAATATCAACAACCGAAAAAAAAATAGAATGCATTTTCGAAATGCAGTCTGCACTAGTATCACTTATAAAAAAACAATTTCCAAAGAATTCTGTTTTGGTAAAAGATTCTGAATTCATCATGCCAAGTTTTCCTATAACGTCAGTAACCGGGATTGAAGAATTTAATAAAAAATTATTAGTTAACACTGAGTTTATGGAACAACTAGTAAGTTCATTAAATCATTTTCTTCAACAATGAAAAGTGTAAAGTAAAAACATAATCATATTACATATATTATAATTATATTCCCGTTTATAGGTTATCAGACTCAAAAAGAATGACTTTAAGCCATCCATAAATGACAGCGTAAAAAATATCATGGAATATATTTTTACCTACTCCTTGTTACAAAAATTTACCTGGACTGGGCGAAGCGGACTCGATAGAAGTATATTAATTCACTGCATAATTTTATTATTTGGTTCTAATTTATTTATCTTAAAAATAATTTCAGATATAACCAAGCTGGTTTTCAATAAAAATTCGGGGGTTTTGGATTTAATTTCAAATGGAATAAATTATAAACGACAAGAGGAAATATCCCCGCATGTCATACAGAAATCAATTAAGGAGTTTTTAAAAGAATTTCTCTTTGGGTTAACCGGCAATCACTGAACCTTACATTATAAATTAGCCAACATTTTGAATTACCATATCGTTATTTTTTTTAATTATGTTTTGAATTGAAATAAATAAATTTTTATTTTTGTTATTAAATTTTTTGGATATGCGATAATTGAAATTAATATTAATATATATTTATTATTATTAAAAACTATTATTTTTAATTATTTAAAATAAAAAGTAATAATTGATAATTTGTATGGTTTTTTACATATTGGCGAAAGCACCAGCAAAATGCCTACTTTATTATGAACACATAATTATGTACAATGTTCATCGTAGTAAACACTAAAGTAATAACATTGGGTGGACTATTGACTTTCTTTTAGTCATACACGTATAGAACACAAAAATGATACTTTTGTTTTACTTTAGTATGACACATCCTATATTTAAAGTGCTCCATAAGTGTTTATATGTGATAGGCACACATTGACATTAAGTAATTACTTTGGTAATGTTCCTTGATCGGTTACTTGTTGTACCTTTTCTAAGACTTAATACACACACAAGTGGGACTAATAAAAGACCCAAGTCGTAACATTTCATTTACTTATTTTTTAATTATTTCCTCTCTTTCATTCTTTTCAGAGAGATTACATTTTTTGCATTTCTCTCTCACAAAAAACACTTTTTACCACGGCGTTGTACACCATTTGTAAGTACTTAAGTCGGTACTTTTTCACACTAAGTAGCACATGCACTATTGGACACATTACAGATACAATATGGACACATTGTTTGTCGGGATGTAGTATAAACTTCAAAGGCATAAATACTTGGAGTATCACAATATATCTGTTGATGAATATTAGTCGAATGTAGCATCATATACAAATTAATTGCAAAATTAATGGTAATGGGATGGAACATCAATAATTCGTGAAAACAATTGTAATTTATAAATATTATAAATTTATTAATACAAAGTTGTCATGAAGCCTTTGATACATTTTAATTAATTGCTGGATAATCATTTCGTATAATAAACTATGTTGTTTGAATATCATATAAATTACTCAAAAAAATAAATTAGCGATTCCCAAACCATTTGAAACTAAGGCCTTATTTTTTAATCCAAGTATAATGCCCATTCCACAAAAATTTATTTTAAAGGTGCCAGCTTAAGATGGCTGACAAAACAAAATTAATGTAGAACTAGTTCCACTATAAGATCCTTAATTTAAACCATACATAGGATTCTATCTGTTCTATAGCCTGCACCTTTTTTTTTTGTGTACACGAATGTACATACACATATGTAGCTATACATTGTATATAATTGTGGGTTACAATACAAAAATAATTTATCTGTTAGTGATTAATTGGTCGAATATTGGTTTGCGAAGGTAGTATTACAAATTAATTGCAAAATAAACTGTGGTGGAATGACAAAAATCAATATTTGAAAATAAATGAGATTTTAAATTATTAATAAAATGCATATATAATTAAAAATTGATTAATTGAAAAATTGAAGGTCCTTCCTTGATATTGTTTATTTGTAAATAGTATTGCGTAACAATACGTCACAATAATCAGTTTGAATAACTAGAATAAATTTCTTTTATGTAACAATATGTTTTGGAGAGAAGTATTTTTAAAGGCAAATTATAATATATTCGTAATAGATATTGTATATAGATTTTATATGCTGCAATGATAGGGGAAAAAATAATATTGATAGACCTACAACCTCACTTGACAGAAAGGATCAAGAAATAATTCTAAAAAATGCTTAAACAATATGGCGTTGCTTATTTCATATAAATATTCTGGTCTGGATGAGACTATCGCTTAAAATATCCCTTCTTTTCTTTACGATTACCGATATGTTGTTACAAAAAAAAAGTTTATGTTAATACAAACAATAATTATTTATAAAATCTGTTAAGTTCATTAAAAAAAATTAAAATCAATTAATGAGTATTTTGTTTATCCAAATAATATTCACAATCACCACCATTACCTAGTAGGTCTATTTTATACCCGAACACTTTGACCAGGAAATAAATGTAAACAAATCAAATTAATTTTCGTGTTCTCGTGTTTTTTCTTTGCTTAAAATTAAAGCTATGTTGGTAATGTATGTACATTTATTTGCCCTTATTCAAATTTATGATTAAAGAAATAACTTTGTCGTCCTATTCGGTAGAGAAAAGCGAAAATATAAATTGAAAAATTTACAATTTTTTAAAATAAATTTTTTTCTAAGAAACAATTTTCGTAATTTTGTTTTTTCACCTACATTATGTTTGTTGTTTGTGTAACGTTTAAGCAATGTAAAATATTTTGTGCAAACATATGAACCTTCTAGTTTTACACATTCCCCTAAAAAAATAATTCCAGGGTTCAACGTCTATCATGATTTCTATAAATAAAAATATATTTGTTTTGTTGTTGCCAACAGAGTATAATTTTTACATAATTAAATAGTAGACGTTATAATTACGAATTCTTCCAATAGTTGATGTGCAGAATTCACGGGGCATAATGGGCTGAAGCTATTTCATGTGCAGGGATGACTATTTTAAAAACTGGTCAAAATCAACTCCAAAAGAAAGAAGTACATACAATAATAAATAAATAAAATAATCAATTATTATAAGAATCAAAATTAATGTTTCAGTTTTCCACCGATGTGAAGGTTTTGGAGACATTTTTTTGGGACAGCGAGTCAAAATTATAAACAGAAATTATGGAATTCAAATTATGGAATAAATAACTGTTCACAAATCCCACAAAATTTTAATTAAAAGGAAACGAAGTGCAGTTCCATTATAAATAAGATCTCAGCCATCGTATTGCAATGAGGCTAAATTTGATTTGAAACCGTTGCAAGTTATGTCATATTTCTGAAACATCACTTTTCTGAGGCATAATATAGAAAAATGACCTTGTTTCAAGCGGAATTCGTCGATTTGTTAATATGTACTCAAATTTTTTGCAAGAGCCCTCTTGCTCATATCCAAAATGGCACTGAGTGATTTTAACTCGGCAATTTATACACTTTCCAACCTATATAGTCACGATAAATCAATCCATGAGATTCGTGCTATTCGGTATAATAGAGAACTACGTCCTTGTTTCATGGGAAATTCGTCGATATGTAATTTTCAAAATTTTTTGTAAGAGCCCTACGGCTCTTATCCAAAATGGCAATGAGTGATTCGAATTCAGAAATGTATACCCTTATCAACCTACATAGTCACTATTTAAGTCAATCTCTGAGAATCGTGGTATCCGGTAAAATAGAAAGAAACATCCTTGTTCCATGCGAAATTAGTCGATTTGTTAATTTTGAAACATTTTTTGTAGGAGCCGTACGGCTCATATCCAAAATGTCAATGAGTGATTTTAATTCGGCAATGTATACCCTTGCCACCCTATAGAGTCACTATTTAAGTCAAACTCTGAGAATCGTGCTATCCGGTAAAATAGAACGATACATCCTTGTTCCATGCGAAATTCGTCGATTTGTTAATTTTGAAATATTTTTTGTAAGAGCCCTACGGCTCATATCCAAAATGGCACTGAGTGATTTTAATTCGAAAATGGATACCCTTTCCAACCTACATAGTCACTATATAAGTCAACCTCTGAGAATCGTGCTATCCGGTAAAATAGAAAGAAACATCATTGTTCCACGAGAAATTCGTCGATTTGTTAATTTTGAAACATTTTTTGTAGGAGCCGTACGGCTCATATCCAAAATGTCAATGAGTGATTTTAATTCGGCAATGTATACCCTTGCCACCCTATAGAGTCACTATTTAAGTCAAACTCTGAGAATCGTGCTATCCGGTAAAATAGAACGATACATCCTTGTTCCATGCGAAATTCGTCGATTTGTTAATTTTGAAATATTTTTTGTAAGAGCCCTACGGCTCATATCCAAAATGGAAATGAGTGATTCGAATTTGGAAATGTATACTCTTACCAACCTATATAATATCTATATAAATTTTAACAGAGAAGGACGTTCTCATTCCATGCCAATTTAGTTGATTTGTTAATTTTGAAATATTTTTTGTAAGAGCCCTACGGCTCATATCCAAAATGAAAATGAGCGATTTTAATTCGGCAATGTATACTCTTACCAACCTACATAGCCAATATTTAAGTCAATCTCTGAGAATCGTGCTATCCGGTAAAATAGAAAGAAACATCCTTGATCCATGCAAAATTCATCGATTTGTTAATTTTGAAACAATTTTTGTAAGAGCCCTACGGCTCATATCCAAAATGGCACTGAGTGATTTTAATTCGGCAATGTATACGATTTCTAGCCTACATAGTCACTATATTAGTCAATCTCTGAGAATCGTGCTATCTGGTAAAATAGAACGAAACATCCTTGTTCCATGCGAAATTCTTCGATTTGTTAATTTTGAAACATATTTTGTAAGAGCCCTACGGCTCTTATCCAAAATGGCAATGAGTGATTCGAATTCGGAAATGTATACCCTTAACAACCTACAGTATTGTGCAAATTAATGCGAACAAGCAAGAATATTTTTGAATTTTAATCTATATTTTTTTTAGAAAATAACATAATATGTTTAATATTTTATCTGTCCTCCTTTTTTCAGTATTAAGTCATGTACTCGATTCGGCATTGATTATACAAAATATTGGCAGATTTTATTCATAAGGTCCGGGTCATGCCATATGTTATTGATGAAGGTCTCCATTGCCTGTAGAGTACTGCAATCCAGCTTTTGTAATTTTGCCTTCAAAATCGCCCATTAATACTCGATGGGGTTGACATTAGGCGAATTTCCAGGCCAATCTAATATTGTAATGGAATTGTAATCAAAATACTTTTTAACAGCCTTGGATGTACGCAAGTAGCCAAGTCTTGTTGAAAGATTGGGTAGATTTCTTTTTTCATCATTTTTAATATTGGAGCCGCATAATACTTCAAAACATCGATATACTGAGCTGAATACGTCATCCCAATGACTGGGCATAATGGACTATCACCATTAAAACTGAAGCATCCCCAAAAATAGTGTTTTAATGGTTAGTTTACAATTGAATTTTTAGAGTATTCATTATGATTTTATTAAAATGTTGCTATGTTCGCATTAATTTGCACAATACTGTACATAGTCACTATTTAAGTCAATATCTGGGAATCGTGCTATCCGGTAAAATAGAAAGAAACATCCTTGTTCTATGCGAAATTCGTCGATTTCTTAATTTTGCAACATATTTTGTAAGAGCCCTGCGGCTCATCCAAAATGGCACTGAGTGATTTAATTTCGGAAATGTATACTCTTACCATCCTACATAGTCACTACATAAGACAATTTCTGAGAATCGTGCTATCCGGTAAAATAGAACCATACATCCTTGTTCTATGCGAAATTCGTCGATTTCTTAATTTTGAAACATTTTTTGTAAGAGCCCTACGGCTCATATCCAAAATGAAAATGAGCGATTTTAATTCGGCAATGTATACTCTTACCAACCTACATAGTCACTATATAAGTCAATCTCTGAGAATCGTGCTATCCGGTAAAATAGAACGATACATCCTTGTTCCATGCGAAATTCTTCGATTTGTTAATTTTGCAACATATTTTGTAAGAGCCCTGCGGCTCATATCCAAAATGGCACTGAGTGATTTAATTTCGGAAATGTATACTCTTATCATCCTACATAGTCACTACATAAGACAATTTCTGAGAATCGTGCTATCCGGTAAAATAGAACCATACATCCTTGTTCCATGCGAAATTCGTCGATTTGTTAATTTTGAAACATTTTTTGTAAGAGCCCTACGGCTCATAACCAAAATGGCACTGAGTGATTCGAATTCGGAAATGTATACCCTTATCAACCTACATAGTCACTATTTAAGTCAATCTCTGAGAATCGTGCTATCCGGTAAAATAGAACGATACACCCTTGTTCCATACGAATTTCTTCGATTTGTTAGTTTTGAAACATTTTTTGTAAGAGCCCTACGGCTCATATCCAAAATGGCACTGACTAATTTTAATTCGGCAATGTATACTATTTCCAGCCTACATATTCACTATATAAGTCAATCTCTGAGAATCGTGCTATCCGGTAAAATAGAACGATACATCCTTGTTCCATGCGAAATTCGTCGATTTGTTAATTTTGAAATATTTTTTGTAAGAGCCCTACGGCTCATATCCAAAATGGCACTGAGTGATTCGAATTTGGAAATGTATACTCTTACCAACCTTTATAATATCTATATACATTTTAACAGAGAAGGACGTTCTCATTCCATGCCAATTTAGTTGATTTGTTAATTTTGAAACATTTTTTGTAAGAGCCCTACGGCTCATATCCAAAATGAAAATGGGCGATTTTAATTCGGCAATGTATACTCTTACCAACATACATAGTCAATATTTAAGTCAATCTCTGAGAATCGTGCTATCCGGTAAAATAGCAAGAATCATCGTTGATCCATGCAAAATTCATCGATTTGTTAATTTTGAAACATTTTTTGTAAGAGCCCTACCGCTCATAACCAAAATGGCACTGAGTGATTTTAATTCGGCAATGTATACGATTTCTAGCCTTCATAGTCACTATATAAGTCAATCTCTGTGAATCGTGCTATCCGGTAAAATAGAACGAAACATCCTTGTTCCATGCGAAATTCTTCGATTTGTTAATTTTGAAACATATTTTGTAAGAGCCCTACGGCTCTTATCCAAAATGGCACTGAGTGATTCGAATTCGGAAATGTATACCCTTATCAACCTACATAGTCACTATTTAAGTCAATCTCTGAGAATCGTGCTATCCGGTAAAATAGAACGATACACCCTTGTTCCATACGAATTTCTTCGATTTGTTAGTTTTGAAACATTTTTTGTAAGAGCCCTACGGCTCATATCCAAAATGGCACTGAGTGATTTTACTTCGGCAATGTATACTCTTACCATCCTACCTAGTCAATATATAAGACAATCTCTGAGAATCGTGCTATCCGGTAAAATAGAACGATACATCCTTGTTCCATGCGAAATTCGTCGATTTCTTAATTTTGAAACATTTTTTGTAAGAGCCCTACGGCTCATATCCAAAATGGCACTGAGTAATTTTAATTCGGCAATGTATACTCTTACCATCCTACATAGTCACTATATAAGTCAATCTCTGTGAATCGTGCTATCCGGTAAAATAGAACGAAACATTCTTGTTCCATGCGAAATTCTTCGATTTGTTAATTTTGCAACATATTTTGTAAGAGCCCTGCGGCTCATATCCAAAATCGCACTGATTGATTTAATTTCGGCAATGTATACTCTTACCATCCTACATAGTCACTATATAAGACAATTTCTGAGAATCGTGGTATCCGGTAAAATAGAACGATACATCCTTGTTCCATGCGAAATTCGTCGATTTGTTAATTTTGAAATATTTTTTGTAAGAGCCCTGCGGCTCATGTCCAGAATGGCACTGAGTTATTCGCATTCGGAAATGTATACCCTTATCAACCTACATAGTCACTATATGACAATTTCTGAGAATCGTGCTATCCGGTAAAATAGAACGATACATCCTTGTTCCATGCGAAATTCGTCGATTTGTTAATTTTGAAATATTTTTTGTAAGAGCCCTACGGCTCATATCCAAAATGGCACTGAATAATTTTAATTTGGCAATGTATACCTTTTCCAACCTATATAGTCACTAAATCAATCTCTAGTTTCATGCGAAATTCGTCGATATCCATAATTTCCTAACACTATTAGGTAATACATTTTCCCATAAGAAACTAGGTAGACAAACTTGACTTACCGAAAAGTTAACGTTAATTGACCAAATATTCTGTGTCCCTGTACAAATTTTGTGTCCGCATACAAAACACCTTTTAACGGTGCAACAATACCATTCCGTGAGACCAGCTCACGTGTCGGTATATATATCGTTAGCATGGAATTAGGTGATGATTTTTTATAAACTCTGAAAATTATACCAAAAAAAAAAAACAAAACCAAGTGTTAACTAAACGTCAAGATAAAAGTGTTAACCTGATGTTGAGAAAGGTTGATTATATTACCTTTGAGATCCAAGTAAATCATGTGCCGCATCTTTTGGTGTTCTGAAAATAAAAAAAATAAACAACATAAATAAATGTTTTAATATTTTGTTGTAGGTACGAATAAAATCGGTTTAGTATTTTTTTTTATGTTTGTTACCCAAGATGTTTTGATAAGGCGAAAATAATTTTTGTAAAAAATAATATTTTTATCATAAATGTAAGGATGGTGTTTTCGTTATTTAATATCATAACATCTTACTTTGTACTATGTTCATATAATTATTATCTATGTGTTTTATATTGCCACAGGATATTATTACAATTTGATGCACTGTCTGTTTCATAACTTTAAAGTAATTTATTTATGTCCGATACAGTCAATGACATTATTTTATTATAAAACGTTTTGTTGGTTTCTTTGTAACGTGACAAGTAGTGTTTTTATAGCTGTTTGGAATTTTGTTTAGTTTTCTTGGACATTTTATTACTCTCGGGGAACATTCCCATTTTTGTGACAAAATTAGCTATAATTTATCTGTGGTATGCTGACAGAAACAAGAGAATATTATTTAATTAAATCACGTTCTGTTTGCTACATAAATGAGTTTTATTTTTTGAAATCACTTTAACAAACTATAAAACATACATATTCCAACATAAAATATTGGTTTGTGCGATACTAATAAAAATTATGAAATTTAATGCTCTCTTATGGTGACCGTAGAGCACGTGACAATCACATCACCTTTACAATATAAGCACAAGAAAATTTTCAATTGTACATTCCACTAGTAAAAAAAACAAATTCAACAATAATCAGGGACAACATAAATACGATACGATTTTATTAGGAATTTTTTGTTTTTGCAAAAAATCAAAACGAAAAATTGTTGACACCTAACCTACTCGTTTAGAAGCAAAACAACTTTTATTACCTGTAAACCTACGACATTCTGTTAAAATTTAAAACTGTCAAAACACAGAATTGACAAGGAAAATGTTTTAATGCGGAAAAATATTTCTATTATATATAAATAATAAATATTGTATTCATATTATGTCAATAGTTATTTGTGTATCATGACCAATGATACTTTGCCACTGCAATGATGCTTTAATTAGGTTGCGGGTGTATCTGTAACATAATTTGTTTTTTTTTTTTTGTTGAAGTTTCAAGAGATCTTCCCGAGCCTATCAAACGATTTATTTAAGTATTATTTAAAGGTAAATGCAATAATATCGCGCTTCAAAGACTAATACATTACCGTAATGAAG
Source organism: Tipula helvola (assembly GCA_963556165.1). NCBI lineage: Eukaryota > Metazoa > Arthropoda > Insecta > Diptera > Tipulidae > Tipula > Tipula helvola. The sequence goes on along the minus strand of OY744481.1, from coordinate 295,057,189 downwards.
GTCGTTCAGATATAGAATCCTTGAAATATGTATATATAAATGAAATTAACTTTTGAAAAGTAATTTCTATTATTTTCGACCTCAAATGAAGGCGAATTTAAGCCCGTGAAGTTTCTAACAAAAAATATCAAATAACAAGACATATACCGCACCAATATACCCCTCCCCGGTGCAAAAATGTATACATCAAAAGTGTTTTGTCTACGAAAAGCTTACGAAAATTACAACAAACTATACGCTGTCAATTATAGCTGCGTTTTTTGTATTCGCTCCCGACAGCTGCTATCGAGGGCCGTCATACAAATGTGGCTCCCAAATAGGTAGAGCCAAATATTTTTTTGTATGAAGTTATCGTCAAACAATTGAATTAAAAATGATAGTTTGATGTTAAATAAATACGTGTGGTTTTCCAGTTGACACACAAAAAAATACTCCGAGCGAAAAACAAATAATAGAAGCTGTTATTTGATGCTCGGTCAAATTTTCCGAGCTAACTAAGACGATTACATTTATATGTCATTCAAATGTCACTTAAACGTCAAGATAAATTTGAGGAAAATTATAAAACAGTTAAATAGTTAATGAATAATAAATTAATTACAAAAAAATTGTTTTGTGGACAAAAAAATATTTTGTTTATTTGAATCGTTTAGTTTTGAAAGAGCACATGTCCACTTTTTCCAATTTTTCGGGAAATAAAAAAAACTTTTATTGTCAGCAAAAATAAGTTTAGGAGGGAATTTGAGTTTGTTGATGAAAATGTCAGTCACTATAAAATTTTAAGCGGAATTTTGGGACTATTTTTCAATTATTTCAGCTGGTATGTTCATTTTTAAAGCATGGACATGGGCCCTTTCAATAATAAATACAAAAACTGTATTTCAATTTCATATTTAAAATTCATTAGGATTAAAACGAATTAGAAAACCTTAAAAAGTAGTCACTGTCCTCACTATTATATTCCATTCCAGTTGGCTATTGCATAATTTCGGCGTAAAAATTCTATGCAGGTATGTAATTTAGGACTTTTTGTAGGTGACATATTTTTTTCATATTTATTACGTTTACAGCATCAAACGATTTTTGAGAAGGTAATCTTACCTTCTTCATAAATTCGGTAATGATTAAACCGTAGATTTTAAACGTCAAACTTTCCAAACTAACAATTATATCCCGGGCTTCCAAATTTCCGTCGCTGGTTATTTCAAAATGTGAAATTTCAGAAACTTTATATTTAATTTTTTTTGCTTTTCTGCCTTTTGATTGAACAATAATTACCTGGTTTTTGAAAAAATAGGCTACCAATCCTTAAAGTTTAATATTTTATCATTATTTGATTTTTTGTAGTTTACTTGATCGGTTGATGAATGCCCCATTATCCTCTGGTAAATAAATTCTGTCAATTTTCTTTAAATTTCTCTTGATTACTCCAAATACACGATCACCTGGTAGAAAACTATGCCCTCGAACGAGGAAATACTGATAGATTTTGGTCATTTTTTTTTCAATAGAAAAAGCCCATAGAAATCTTAATACCGTGTTATTACAATTTTGATCAGGGCATGCATCAGAAAAAATATGGAGTTCGGTAGTCTCAATATTTTTCTTTGAAATCACTTCATACTCATCCGGCATACTTCATTTGCACTTTATAGTAAAATATTTCCTATACGGGAATACGTGGTAGCGGCAGACTACGTTTAATCAAATACTATGACGTAGTAAGAGCTGTCATTTTCGAATTTTTTCGATTTCATTAATTTTGTTGTACATTTTTTTAGATCTTTTGACGTGCACCATCTTTTCGGTCTTCATTAAGGATCGTATTATTTATTTTTGCTACAATTCCTCGCATTTTCCGCAGACATCTTTTTGCGGTCTACCAAAGTGGTAATTAAAATTCTCTTATAATACAAATAATAAAAATTGTATTTTACGTTGCTATTGGGACATTTTTGAGTAAACATTTGGTGCATGATTTTAATGTTTGAACTCGCGTCTAATTAATTTACTTTAAGGGGCAGGATTTAATATGGTCAGCTATAAAGCTGGCATAGCTCACCATATATTGCATGTGACTTTTCATTGTATCCCCGAAGATCACGTGGTGTGGCACTTTGTGCAGTCAACGTTGTGTTTCTACGTAATCGTTTGATGAGATGTCATACAGACGTAAAATATATGTCTTACAAACTCTAACTCGCTTAGGATAGGTATGTAGAAATACTCAAAACCATCGCTCAGCAGTCCCTTCTAAAAACCGATGAATAACATTGATTAAGTTGGAGACTTCATAGTTTTCACGAGCAGCCATATTTTCAATTCGGAGTATAAACTCGTTTATATCATGTGGTTTATTGAAACCATCATTGCAGAATACATTTATTTAAATACATGTATGCATTTCTGGTGCTCGAACTCGAAGGACCAGCATGTTCTGATTTAGGTACTTCGAAATGATGATTATTAGGCAATTCGTAGTCGCTGAGTGGATAAAATGCATTTATAATTTCCAGCCGTGAGTTAGGGATAAATGCAGGCACTTCCATTTACGAATAACTCAGGGAGGGAATTATATAATCTGGTAAAAAAATATTCCATTTATAAATGTAAAGAAACCACCTTTATACCCTGTTATAATTATTACTGGTTCATTAATGATAATGATAAAGATATTTCAAGGTGTACAAATTTACTCAAATGTACTCTGTTCACAACAGCCCAAGCCTACATTTAATAGCTGTGGATTTATAAATAGTCCAGTCATTGACAATAGGTTATTATCTCAGAATTCTTACGGACAATACCGATTGACGTGAAATTTGGGCAATAAGTAGGGAATAGATCAAGGAAGAAAAGTTATATAGTGCCAATGTGTGTTTTTACCCTCATCCCTTCTTGGGGGTGGCAATTAGTACACCCAAAATAACCACAGAAATCGATAGAAGGATCAAATCTAAGCAACAAATGTTATGTAATTTTTTTTCGGTAAATCAATATTTTTTGTGTTATTCGCGACTGAAAATGTTAATTTTTCATCTAAAAAATGAATGTTTGAGATCAATTTCACCGAAAAACGCGATTGGTTGTTTAACGATAACTTCCTTAATTTTTAAGATTTCTAATCGCTCCAAAAACCAATTTACATGGAATTTCAAAGGCTATAAGCCCTGTAACGTTGAATTTCCTTGAATCCTTTGTTTTTGATATTTTTGAGTTTACAAGGCTCTAGGAAGGTGGTCCTAGCTCGGTGGTGATATCTCAATTAATTTTTATCCCGGACAAATAAAAACCATAACAAAATTTTCTGCAAGCAAGCCTTAATTTTTGTGCTTTTGCATTTTGTACGGTTCTTCTTTAATTTTTGAGTTATTGTGAAAAAATGCAATTGTTTTCAAAAATTTCAAAATTAAATCAAATTTTTTGGTAAATCTAGGTATTTTCAATCGTTCAAACTTCTAGAACCTATTTTTAGTACTTATATATAAAGTACATTGTGAATGGATTACGTTTAATTTCAATTCTTGCGGTTAAGCCGTTTGTTTCACTGCTGATTTTTTCTCTGAAAAAACGAGATAATCATTTTATTTTTATTATAACTCGGTAAGTTTTTATGCTAACGACTTTTAATAAAGCTAATTTTGAAGAAATTTTCAAGTATGTACTTTAAAAAAGACCTAACTAGTTGTCCTCCAAAATTTCGTCGTTTTTCCTTTATTTAACGTTAAAAAGTTTAAATTTAGTTTTCGGCGAATAAACCTTCAACGAGCCACAACTCGGTTCGTATTACATCTACAGAAATAAAAATTAACCAAATAACCTTTATTTTGGTCTTTAATGATTTTTTGATAAAACGTAATGTTTTCGAGTTATTCGTGAAAAATCGCTCTAAAACATGCATTTGTTAGATGAAAAATTAGCATTTTCAATCACGAATAACTCCAAAAATATTGATTTAGTGAAAAAACTTCAAGAAACATTTGTTGCTTAGATTTCACCCCTCTATCGATTTCTGTTATATTGTTCAAATTTAACGTCATTCGGTCTTGTTCGTAAGAATTCTGACCCAGTTGTACGATTGAGTGCTCCAACAGCACTAATTTAGCGATCACCGTGATCGCTCAATTTGACCTCACCGTGCGCATCAATTTACACCATATTTCGTCTAAAAAAGAACGAATACCGACGGAATATGGTGCAGTAGTATTTGTAAACGGTTAGTTTAAGAAATTATTTGATAGATGGTGCTGTTATGTCAAAGTGAGCCATCACGGTGATCGCTAAATTAGCGCTGTTGGATCACTCAATCGTACAACTGGGAAACCCCCAGATGGCACTGGGTAAGTTATTTTGGATTAAAATAATTCTTTTATTCCGTAAATAAATATTTTTTTTTTATTATATTTTTTTAAAAAGCAAAAATAAAATTAATTCATATCAAAATATATGAATTAAACATAATACCTATAATATCTACACATAGCATCTTTTATATCTAAAATAAAAAAGCTTGTATTAAATTCTATACACGGCACCGTTTCACCGTTGATTTATTTTTTCAAACACTAAATACATTTTTATTAAAATATACGATACGTATTTACATAATTTAGATTTAAAGTTTAATTATTAATTAAAAGTATGAATTATTTTTGTAAAACACTTTTTAAAAATTTTCTTGTACACACGTAATAAGTATACTTCCATTCCACATCAAAGTAAAATCTAGAATGATAAAATCTTGGAAAACAAAAAATGAAATACAGAACAGAAGATCGATCATTAGTTCCGCTAGTTAACATCAGGTGCTTTACCATTTATATTCATTCTCACACACATTTAAAAAAACCGAATATTTTATTTTATAATTTTATACATTCGTCTCATGTTTTTTATATGCCATCTCATACAAAAAACTTCGGTCGATCATGCAAAGTACAACTTGGGAGCGATAAACCGTCAATAACTGGACTAAATTGTTCGGGTACAATCATCCAATATATGACAAAATAAAATATGTACCTTTAAAGAATTAGTTCCTTATTTGAGCCGTTTATTTTGAAATTGGGGCAAGTCCACATTTTGTTGAAATGAGAAAATGAAGGAATAGAGAAACAATAAATGCAAAAATATACGGTATTTTGCATTTTCTTTTTTTTTGAACAAGTATTAGAGATTAATTTTTTTTTATTTTGACTATAAATTGTTCACCATTAGAAAGATTATACATACTTTTATTTATCTATTGTTGTCATTAACTTAAATTTTTTGAAAAATGGACTTGCACCACTTTCAAAATTAACGGCTCATTTAATAATTACATAGTCAATAGCCTATAAGTATGGTTTTCTACAACACAAAACAAAACGAATACAATTTAAAAAAAATTATTTAAAAAATACAGTTAGCTATGCAGATAAACAAAAAACGAATGTAATCACAGAAAAGAGAATATAAAAGTACATACACACGTAAATTTGTTTGAATATTGAATTTTGTTTTAAATGTACAATACATATTATCAGAACCATCTTGAAGTGAATAGAGCCGGCATGTGAAAAATGAACTTATAATAAGGGATATAGAAACACTAAAAATTCATTTATTTTCATAGTGTTTGTATGAAAAAACGTAATTTCGATTGACGATAAAATATGAATTAAAAGTTAAACTCAGTTAAATAATTTTTTAAGAAATCGCTAACAAACAACTCAAAACTCTTACTCATTTAAAACACAGATTCTCAAATTTCCCTATTTTCCAGCAATAACCAAAAGAAAATAAGGGAAATTAAATTAAAAAAACATTCTACAACAACAACAATGTGTATTAAAAAGAGAAAATTTAGTTTAATGACGACATTATATCTGCACATCTAAACCCAATGGTAAGAAAAAAGACAACACGTCTCCGCTAAACAATCAAAATTTAAAAAAAATCAAAAAGAGCCAAACAGAATAAATTAAATCAATACAATGAGTGCGAAAAAAACAAAACATCAAAACAATCTAACATGCTTTGCAAATTCAAAATAACTATAGAAACCAGTGTTTAAATTCATTTTTTCGTTCCCTTCTTTTATCGTTTATTTCTCTCTTTGTGAAAGAAAACAAAAAATATTTTTGTTGTTTCTTTCCCCTAAAACGAAATCGAAAAACGTAAAATATCTCTCCTCATATAAAACACAAATGATAGGAGAAAAGAGATATTTTATTTTGTTGAATTTCGCTCCAAAGGAAAGAAACAAAAAAAATATTTTTTCTCTCCTTTCGCAAAAAGAGAGTAGCAAGGAACGAAATTTGAATTTAAACACTGAATTCGAATTCAAATTGGAATGGAGGCAATGAAAGAGATGATTATTGTTTTGTTTATAAATTTCGAGTTATGCTGACGACGTATATATTACAAATACAACAATATTTAAAATTTCAAAAGTACCTTATTTTCATGGCGATTTTCACTAAGAAATAAGCATTCTCAAGACTTGATTTTTCAATCAAATAATATTACATGTTTCATGAACATTTTCATATAAAAACAAAACAAAAGCTCATATTTCTAATAAACTAAAACTGTAAATGAAAATAACCGTTTTCCCATATAAGTTCATAGTAAAGAAAAAATTTTATGTACTTTATTTTAAGCTTAGGCCGTGAGTGAATATGTTAAAAATATTTTAGTTAAAAATTTGGTGAAAATCAAATTATCATGGTGAAATATTTTTAACAACAAAATTAGAATTTGCTGTGTGAATTGGTTAAAATTTTGACAGTTGAAATTCATTCAAAATACATCGCATTTAATCATTATAGCGTTTATATACATACATAATAAAATTATAACTACATATATGCCTATACTTTTTTCCCATACAGTTACAGTAAAATTCATCATACATAAAATGTTGGACTATCTTACACATCATATGCGGCATATTATTAAACCACCAGCTATTGACTAACGAGAAATCGGGGTTAGATTTTGCATTTTGCACAAGGGCAAAAACTGGAATCTTTGCTAATGTTATCGATGCTATTGACGGATGTCATATAAGAATAAAGTCCCAGTCAATAAGCACGATAAATATCTAAATTATAAAAGCTTTTATATTGCGCATGCTGTTGCTATCCTTTTTTCACAATTTGACGTCACGTGAAGACAAAAATGCTGATATTTATATGGAGTTTCGTGATATTTTTATTAATTATTTTTCGGCTTTATGTTAAAATTAAACATTTCAATTTTGTTTTTAGTTATATACCGCAAAACTTTTGGAATTAAATCGCGAAAAGAGGCATGTTTTAATATTCGTGTCTAGAGCAGACTGTTTGAGCACATTGTATAACAAGCTTCGACATTTATGAGTATAATTTTTTTGTTAAATGCAGAGAACGTTTAGATTTTAATTATTTAATTCAAAAATTTGGGGGTATTCGATTTTAAATATACTAAATTTGAATAATTCCTATTGCAACAAAACTATCAATTGTACTTCTGATAAGCACACATATAGAACGCTAAACAGTGAATGGATGTTTTGATTTAGTTGTAGCGAAACCCATAAGATAATAAATGAAATAAGCCAGATTTAATTTTAATTTATAGTTTTATTTAATTTCCGTTTTTTCAAATTTATATTTTCTATTAACTGGGCGTTTAATAATTTGTGAACTGAATTTTTATTTAATATATCTTTCCATTTATATTTAACGGTGAATATGGACATAATATTTGAATAGGTATATGGATGCCAATAATTTGAAGTCAAATGAAAATAGATGGCAAAAATTTGAGTAAATAACGTAAAAAAATTAAAATTTTAATAATTGGTATGCAAATGACCAAAAACATTTAATAATTTAATTGATTTATGTTATGTATTCATAATTTTGTTTACCCTTTTTTCCATTTATCTTAGACATTATACACTCGAAAGAATTATTTCTCAAATATTTGGACCATAAAAAAAATATAAAGCATAAAAAGGGTCTCGGTAAACTATATTATCAATTGTAAATACGGTTTGTTAAAAAAAATTACGATTATTCTTGATTTATTTAAAAAATTAATCAAAAAACCGCCAAACTTCATATAAATGTCTTCTTTTTTGTCTTCACGTGACGTGATGCGCAAAGAAAGACGAAAATGAGACACAAAATGAGAGACGGTGTCGACTGCGTTAAATTTTTTTTGTGGTGAATAAAAAAAATGTTTAATTTCATTTGTCAAAATTTTCATTTTTAACTAGTTTTTAACTAATTCAGTCGATACTGGAGGCTCTTATTTATACAGTAGGCTCTGATATTATGCATTTCATTTCGCATTTCTTAGTTTTTGCTTTGTTTACGTCTATCATATGAAACAAAAAATGTTTTAAAAAGCTTTCCCCAAATAGTTAATTTTATATTTTCGATACAGATGGGCCTAGTAGTCCAAATGGAGGTTGGCTCTAAAAAGCGATTACGTGAATGTTTCTTCTTGTTTTCAATTCTGTTTGTATTCTTTTTTCTGTGGTTAAACCAAAAGACAAAACCGTATGCCTAATTTCAGCTACTACGGTTTCCCACTAAATTACTTAATGTCAACCCTACTTGGTGTTTTTTGCACTTCTTGCGCCGGGCAATTTCGGGTGTGGAAAATTCACACTGTCCACAAGATATACTTTAACTCGGTGGCAATGCATGATTCAGTCATAAAAACTATTATAAATAACAAAATATTTTTTAAAAATAAGATTTTATTTAATGAACTAAAAAGTAGAAAATAATTTTTGTTCCAAGTCACTTATATGGATGTCACTATAAATAAAATCTTGGGGCGCTCAAAAGGCATAGACATAGTTCTTCAATTACTGTATTCGATTGAAAAGAATGTCAACCATAAACATACTCAATTCCATGAGTAATTTAAAACTTTGAAGCCTAAGTATATGTACCTACTGACCAAACGGCGCAGTGGTTAAAGCTTCGGCGGTTGGATCGGGAGGTACTGGGTTCGAATCCCTATATAGGGGAGGGAAAGAGAATGAAAAGCCGATTTTTCATCATCTGATTACGATCGGTGCTGATCGTACGATCAAATGCCTACCTAGAGCTCGAACATTCGAGAAAAATCATTTGACTTTCGATTATTGTTAAAGAAATTTGATGTAAAATTGCTTGTTATTTATTTGGTCGATACCAGGAACCGGCCATTTGATAATTTTTTCAGTAACTGCATACTACGGACATTAAAAAAAAATTATCAGACTTTGGGACTTTTGATTTTTGATGAACAAATTTGTATAAAACATTTTAAGCAATGAATTTCTACTTTTTTTACTATTTGCTAAGAACTTCACTTCGATGAATAATTGAATATATAATCATGCTTTCATATTTCTATCACCTTAAGTCACTAAAAATACTCAATTAATAACAATTTAACAAATACAGCAGTTTTACACTCAAAAGTGAGCACCCTAAGATTTTATTTAAAGTGATATACCTTTATGTAAGTGACTTGGAAAAAAAAATATTTTCTACTTTTTAGTTCATTTATTAAATAAAATCTTATTTTAAAAAAAAAAAATTTGACTTCGAATTCGCTCATCCAACTAAAACACCATCGTAATTTCAATATTTGTCCTTTTTTGTTCCCATGGTAGTTTTGCCTTAGCTGATCCATAGAATATATTCAAACGAGACCCATTTTCCGCAGAAGGAATAGAATTTTGAGACAGTATTTTGCACAAAAGGCAAGAATCGCCTTTGTATCTTTTTCCCAAGAATACATTTTAATTTTGTTTCACGTCACGTTTTTTATTGCGATCTCAGTTAACTGGAATAAAATTTCATTAATCGACTTTCTATTTCAATTCTCTAAAACTCAAATATTCTCGGTTTCAGAAAATTCTGCTTCACAAAATTAAACTTTAAATTAAATTGTAAAAGCTCCGAAATATTATCTCATATTTATTTGCAACATAATTTCGCTTTGAATCGGACAACATAAAATGTACATGCATATATGAATACATAAATAATTCCAATTCGATGCCTTTATTGAATCCTTTATTATCTTTAAATCTTTTTTCCTGTTTTTCACCTTTATATTTGCTTTTTATTGTACATTTTGAACCTATAATATTGCTATGGAACATGCAGAGCATTCTACATCTTTTCACCTTAAAAGGGCACTATCCTTATAAAAAATAAAAATCATAAAAAAATAATGATTTTACCAAAAAGGATACTCGTTTATGTAAAAATATTTTCTTTTTTCGAGACTTAAATAAACCGTAAAATATATTTTACTAAAGGAATATTTAAAAGATTAAAAGTGTTTTGATGCTGTTTTTATTTTTATAAGCATTAACTTTTAAGCTGATTTGAAAAAATAATAAAAGTGTATGTAGCTAGTAAAAATTGTTTGAGTACAACAAGTTACCAGTGTTAGGTGAATTTAATGCACCCAGTATATTACAGAATAATAACTAGATTAATTGTGAACTAGTAACCTTTAAACCAGTTTAATGCAACAAGCATAAAAAAATAGGAATACTATACTGTTAAATTAAACCTTGACCCCATTTGTATATTATTAAATTTTTATATTTTTCACACGCTATAACCATAATACATAATACACGTATACTTACATAAATATGATTTTACACCTCAACCGACAGAGCCTTCCTATTTTCATTTTTCGTAGCAGACGTTGTTTTATACTAGTATAGTATATGCATGTTAAAGTTCCATAAATTCGTAAAATATTTATTTCCCTTATTGTTATATGTAGAATTGTCCATGTGTGTCTAGTTAAGTTTATGTAGTGCTACGTTTTCGATTATTGTCTGGTGAGAAAAATATTTTCCCAAAAAAAAGTGTAGAAAGGCTTGATTTTTTGTTTTTAATGACCAAAAGATATGTCTCATGTTGTCGATTACTTGATGGCATGTCCATGCTTAATAAAACCATAAGTATGGAATTGGCTGTAGCAACGCGTTGCTCAATATGCTTAGTAAAGCACATGTTTTCAACGAAAGTAACCCCTAGGTCTATAATCTCGAATACTTAGTATGTCATTTATTTGATATTGTTGTATAACAGGGTAACTTTCCGATGGAACGATAAACTCCTATACTTGTTGATATTGAGACTGAGGAGGTTAGTCTCACACCATTTCTCTAGATTGCCGATGTCCTCTTGTAGCTTATAAGTATCGCCGATGTTTTCTACTGTTTTAAAGATTTTGAGATCATTTACAAACATTAATACCTTAGAATGTTGTATTACTTCAGTAACGTCATTAATGAAAATTATAAAGATGCAAGGACCAACATGAGAGCCTTGTGGTACCCTAAAGTAGGTTGAATTAATTCACTTCTTCTATTACTAAGCTCAATGTACTGAATGCGATTACTCAAATATGATTTAAACCACGCAGCAAACTGTTTAGAAAAACCGAACCTGTATATAACTGTTCCAACGTTTTACAATGACTGATGGAGTCAAAGGCTTTGGCAAAGTCAGTCTACACCACATCAACTTGCTTATGCTTTTCAATTTCTTTATGGTGTTGCTGGTAAATTCAATAAGATTTCTTGATGTTGATCTCTTGGATATAAAACCATGAACAGATGAATCGAGGAACCAAAGATCTGAATGAGTTGCATACTACCAGTTCAAATAATTTGGGTATTGAAGATATTGATGTTAATTCCTATGTAACAAGAGACATCATTTCTTGCTCCTGTTTTAAAAACTAATGTGACTCTGGTGACTTTCCATTTCTTTCGAAAAACTGCTAGTTGTAATGATTAATTAAACAGAAGACACAGAGGAATTGGCAATCATGTGAAATCTTTCAATAATTAAGCTGGACTGCTATCAGGACCACATCTATCTCCGAATACTTTTAGAGCTTGACGAATATCCTTGGTTTCAATGCTTGGTGTTAGTATGGTTACGTTGTTTTCACCAATGTTTGGATTTTCATACTTATCAATGTCTTTCGGCTTATAAACTGATTGAAAAAACTCCGTAAACATGTTTGATATAACCTGCGGGTCACAAGATTTACGTTCCTTGAATGGCATACACACTGGGTAACCATTAGTTTCATGTTTTTCTTTAAAAGATCTTCAAAAATGTTTTGGATCGTTTCTTATTTTTTCCTTAATACGCCTAATGTAACTCTTATACTTTATCTGAAAGTATATTTCGAAATTTTGATTACACGCAGTGAATTTCTGTTTGCTTTCGTCTGAACGGATTTTCAGATTTTCTTTGTAAGCTTTGTCTTTCCTGTTCTTAATATTGATAAGTTTATCGTCGTTCCATGGTGGATATTTGTTCGATTTCACCACAGCAGTAGTAGGGACAAATAGTGCAATGTCTCAAATATAATTTCCACGTTAACATCTATATGTTGCTGCTGATTAGCTTATTTTCCCAGCTAATCTGCTCAAGATAAACATGAAGATTTATTGTATCGGCTTTTCTAAAGTTGTAACGCGGCTCTCTCTTTCGATGATTATCAATAACATTGCTGCCCTAGCTTTCAAAAATTATTTCTAGGGCATTATTGTGTAATTTATCAAACACGTAATACTACTTATTTATTTTAATATTCTTCCAGGAATCCACTTGAGGTATTCCTTAAAATGATTTCTGTTAATAATTTGATCACCTATTTTGAAAGATTGCTTTCTCTTAAAACTAATTTGATAAACTAAATTTTATTGTTAGACAAATCAATTGAAACTTGTTTTTTGGTAAAGCACTAATGTTAATGTTCTTTCGCTTATTTCACGATTTCTTGTATTAAGATAGTACGCGGATTTCTTAAGTCATCTGCAATACATTAATTGAATCCGAATTTAAATCAGATGCAACCGAAATCGGCAAACGTGATAATGCAACTGCAGTTGCCATTTGTCTTGCTGGTCTGGATTGGAAATCGTAGTAAATCGTAGTCATACATTGATAGTGTAATCTCGGTGCTCCATAAATGTACTCTTTTGCGGGTTAAAGATCTCTCTTAAAGACTGTGATTCTGAACATTACAAAACCCAATGTCCCTATATGCATTTGTGGAACTTTCTCACTGCAAGATTCATGGTTTGTAAGGAAGGACAAGAGTCGTTTATATCACGTACTGAAAAATTGGGATCGCTCTGAAAATATTGCACGACTTTCTTATCCGTTTTTTATGCACTTAACCGGGTAATTTTTACCGCTACCTTTTTTTCTTTCGATTGATAATGTATCTCTGTGTCGCTTTAAAACACTACACACGTTTGATTTCGGTATTTTTAACTCTTTGGAAATACTCAAACTCAACAATTCGAAATTTTTCAAGTTTTTGGAAATAATTCGTTGGCGCACTTCTTCTTCTGCAGACGACATTTTGAGAACTGAGCGAAATGCATTGCGTGTGAGATCATTTTATTATAGGAGATGTACACTACTATAATAATAAAACAATACATACAAAAAAAAAATACAATGAAGTTTGTTTCACGCAATTTTGTATTTCCATACCTAATTTGTTGTTATTGTTTTTACGACAAATTAGCAGAAAATTCATTTACATGACTAGCGCAGTCGCACCCGCCATAACTCAACTTAAAGTTGCCTTGTGAAAACACAACGTTTCTTTCTAAATTCTTCTCCCACGGTGGGCTTACTGCGAAAGGAATAACTTACGCACACCAAACTTGGTACACGTTGTGAAGTTTCATGTAATGTCTTGAAGGACGATGTCAAGATGCTATAAAACGTTTGAAGTTATCCGCGCTTCGACTAATGAGCCTCGTCTAACCAACTCAGTTCAGTCGTTGTAAGCAAAATTTAACAGTAGGCGAAATAGGAAACGATAAGCGGCAATTTGACCATCACATAGGCGGTTAAACCTCTTCTTTGTGATTTATCACTGCTATACCAATCGTGAATTTGTATGGTGTGGTGGAAAAAGTTTATTATGATCTTGCATCGCTTGAACAAAACCTCTTCAATTACACTGTTTTAAGTCTGAAAAAAATGCCTGCTACTTACACAATTGTTTGGATTTTATTTTGAAAACAACCCTGGAAAGTTACTAAAGTAAAAAAACTAGAATTGTTGCGTTGTTCAAGAACTCTATAACGATATACACAGCATGGTTGTATTCGATTGAATACAAATTTTATACTATGCTTGCGTAGTTAAAATTAATAAAATTATTGTTCCCATAGCAGAAATAATTAGTCGCCAACACGACGCGTATACCATTGCAAAATTCTTAATAGAATTTCAAAAATCGTATAGCAAAATGGAAAGACCCTTCTGTATTGTTGTTGATTGGTCATGGGCATCAATATTAGCCGTTCTATACGCCTTAAATATAATGACTGTCGAACGCTATTTAGAATACGCCTCTAGCATTCTTTATCACAAACAGCAACATACTTCAGTGATACCAATTTGTATCTGTTAAAACCTGTCTAACAACCGTTTACTAGATAATTTATTCTGTTTATTTCTAAATAGTAAAGATATTACAGCAATTTATTCGATTTTCGAAGCGTATGATTTTTTGAGTCCATTTATTACAAAAGACATCGTTGAGATGATTTAAATGGTGAAAAGTTCAGATATATTCAAAGTCCATTCTTTCAAAAATACCTTAGGTAGTATTTACGAAAGAATATTACCACTAATTGATGTGAAAACTGCAACATTTAATCAGCAAAATGATTATTATTTCCCAAATTTTGTTTTGTTTTCCATAGAAAAGTAGGTATTTCTCATATATGTATACCATTATGGTCAACTTATTTTTCACATTTTATTTGAATCAAAGGGCATTTGTTAAACTCGAATGTGGAAAACTGGTTCAACATGATAAAGAATCACTATTTAGATCAGAAATTCACCAAAGTTGGTAGATTTGTTGAGTTGTTAGATGAAAAATTTTTGCTACTTTTGAATTCAATTAGTTGCTCCTTCATATTATGTATTCAACCCTTGGCCAAAACGCAAAAAATCATCTCAAGGGAAATTTGCGAATTTGTTGTCGATAGAGTGCTTGCCGACGTTGTGGTTAGCTCCGGTCTTTTACACTGAAAAAAAGGAGTGTTTGGAATTTATTTGTCAGTAATAGCGATATGTTTGAGATTTAGATTTCTCATTTATAATCACTACTTTTTGTTTCTCAAAAACACAATTTAGTAGTTACAAATAAAACTTAATACACATAAATATGTGTATTTAGGTGTTTGTTACAAACAATTTGCGTTTGTGTTAGGTAATTTACCGTTACTTTGAATAGAAACCACATTTCTATTTAAATGTTTCATTCTGTGCAGTGAGATTTGGTATACAACGCGTTTACGCGAGTGAAATAAAAAGTAAATTGAAGTTGTATAAAGTAAATTGCAAGTGTATAAAGTGAAATTTAGATATATAAGTGTACATTTAGACAAATATCAAGGTAAACACCTAGTTTTTCAAGTCTATTAGAGATAATATAATACTCTTAAAATGACTGAATAGGAGTACTTCGAAGCTATTCAGGTTTCGTAGAAAAATTACACTGAAATAGTGCCGGTGTCGGGGAATGGGGAGTTTACATACGAAATATTTTATGCTGCTGATATATTACAAACTATTTTATAGTTAAATAATTTTTCAAACTTATTGGATGAAAAAATTTATATTTCTTTCTATAGTTGCATCTCACTTTAAAATAGTAAAAAAATTCAAATTTTGTCATGAAATTAGCAGTGCCGATATTAAAAAAGAGTTTTTTATATCTTACGTTAAACGGTATGAGAGAAATTTATTATTGGTGTACACCGAATTCGAAGAAGACGAAATAATTGAAAATCAGCCAATTTATATTATAAACAGTAGCAATGGTGGCATTATAAATTTGCAAGAGAGCGGTGAATCCATACTTCAGAACAACTCAAATGTAAATTCTCAATCTTATATTAATGAAATCGGCGTCGGTATTATAAATTTGGAAAAGAGAACAATGGAACCATGTTTCAGGCGAACTCAAATCTAATTGCGAATAATCAAAATAATAATAAAAACGAAACTAGTATCTTTGATATAAACCAAGGTGACGATGCTCCACCAACCAAAATTTGTAGAACCATTTCATGTGCCGGCACAATAGAATTTATGAACTTTAATAAAAATAACGAGACTATAGTATACATTCAACATTCACCGTAGATGTAAAATTTAAAATAAATATCAAATTGATTTTTTATTAATAAAATACGCACTTTTTATTACAGAGAATTAAATCGCTACTCAATAAATCAGCAAAAGATATTTTGCTGAAATACGAAAAAAATCCTAGTTCTTTAAAAACTAAAAATATTGATTGAGTGAAAATTTCTAAAATTATTATCCATTCGATATTGGACGAAGCTCCAGAACAAGTGTAAGTATTTCATAATAAATATACCATTTCAGGGTTATTCCTTACATTCTTCTTACAAATGCTTATGAATTTTTTTTATATTTTTACATTTTAGTTACATCAATTAATTTTATAATTATATTTTTCTATTGTTAGCTTTAATTTTTCAATTGAAATTCATAAATTTAAAAATTTATGTCATAATAATCAATTTATTTTAAAATTAAATTATGGTACTGATGCTAGGTGTCTATCTAGTAATTAGATCGTAAACGTATCACGCCATTATTCATACTTACATGGCATCCTCAATGAAACAACTTTTTACTTTTGTCTTACAGGATTGTATGAATTTCCACCATAACGAATTTTTGTTCATTATTTTGGAAATTCATACAACTGCAAAGTCGGTGTTATATCAGATTTTTATTTTAATTCCTCCTAGTAACATTTTTAAAAATCTAAAAAAATTTCCATTTTCCAATACTTTTTATTTTAATCTTAAAACTTCTGTTTATATCATAGATTAACTAAAGAATAATTCAATGAATTAACTGACATCATTTTAGTCATATTCAACAAAAATACGAAGTGTAAAGCGTATATTACAGTCCGGCTGAATTTGGAAAAGCGGCGAAGGGTAAATTATTCAACGCGTATTTTAATAAAAAAATATTTTGTCAAAAGCAGGGGTTATTACTAGGCGACAGCTTTCAAAATCGCTAGCTGCGAGCTCATCTACCTCATATAGTGTTGAAAACATACAAGACAATGACATTAAATCGGCCTTAGATTATTTGTCTAAAACTGTCACACCGTGGTCCACCGTTGAGGAAGACTGGAGAAAAACTCATTTTCATCGCAAAGCCTTATTGGATACAAAGATAAGTACTCACGACTATCTTTGCAAATTTCTGTGTATTCTCGAGCCACGAGGACTCGAGGTATCCACATATTCAGCCATTCAACGACTTACAATTTGGAAAATTGTCCGATAAAATTATAAAGAAGGGATCAGAACAAAAATCTTTTATAATAAAACACTATTTAGACATTTTAAAAACACAAAGTATGTAAGTATACCTTTATTATGCGATTGATGAGTTTCAAAATTATAAAAATATTATTTTTAATTATTTTGTTTAAAGGTGTACGTAAGGATCTAATTAGTTTACTAATCCTGCCTCATTTAGTGCAGTGTACATTCGTGACGGAAAAAGAGACCAAGTAAATGAGAGGTCCAACAAGCATTTATTCAACACTTAGAGGTAAGCAACCATTAAACTCCTTGTTTTCGAAATTATCTAAATTACTGTGTTTTCCTTTTTCAGTCTGAAGCTGATGTTGAAAAAACGAAACTAAAGTTTAATCAACCGCGAATTTTATTAATTGGAACTTTAAGCAATCCAACAGCAGCTATTACCGTCGCAGATAAAATATTTTATATTGAAAATCCAATTGAATCATTAAAAATATGTTTTGATATATTTTGCGGACTTAATATAAATTACCCAATAGAAGCAAGTCATATTTGGGTATTTTTAGAAAGGCGAGTATTTCACTTAAATGTTACTATGACCGCATTACCAAATATCGACTTGCTTATAAAATCTTTAGAATAAAATGATCATCTGTTTAGTTTGTAAGATAGATTTTAGTTAGTTAATGTTTTTATAAAACATTTAAGAAGTCATAATTTACTTTACTTTAAATGTCCATATACAAACTGTATCAGACAATTCTCATATATAGAGTCTCTGAGAGCTCACTTACTTACGCATTATTTAGAAAATTCTTCTAATAATGAAAATGAATTAAATGAAACTGATTTCCAAGAAAATTGAAATATTGGTAGACCTATTTCTAGAAATGTACAAATTGACTACCATAATATAAAACATGACATCCTAAAAATTATTGTTAATGTTTATAATGAAAACTCTGTTTCTAGTAAAAAAGTTTTGCGGATATTAAAAAAAAATTTTGAAATTTTTAAGTTTTATATTGATAAAATAATCACAGAGATTGATATTCACGGGAATGAAATATGTACATCAATTTTTACAGACATTATCAGATAGTTGTAATCTTGGATCTGAATATATTTTATTTAAGGAGCTAGCCAGTGCTCAGTATTTAACCTATCCTGAAACTCATTTAATTAAAACTAATGTTCACTTGTTCAACTCAAATATAGGCCCTATGTTTATAAACAAAAATATAACTATTCAACTAATTAATTTAAAAGACCTATTTTCGAAATTATTTAATATGACTAACATGGTTTTTGATATTATAGATTATATTGGAAGCCTCAAAATTCCCAAAACTCAATCATTCATAATTACATTCAAAGTCTAAGCTGGACAAATAAACTAAGAAAATTGAATATAGAGATTTTGAGCCTAATAATCCTTTGGGGTCTAGCAGCAGTAAACAAAAAATTGGCGCAGTTTACTTAATGATTCCCTGTATGCCTGCGTATTTACAAGCAAAGTTAAATCAAATTTATTTGGCAATACTGATGTATTCTTCAGGTCGTAAACATTTTAAGTCGAACGGAAACAAACGTATGTTTACTCCTTTAATTAAACAACTAAATCATTTACATAATGTAGGCGTAGAGGTTAATCATCCAAAGTATCGTAAAGTTAAAGTAGTCCCTTCGCTTATTCTTAGAGATAATTTAGGTTTAAATCAAATTTAGGGCTTTTCTGAAACTTTTAATGCGCATTCATTTTGTAGAATTTGTAAAATCTCTAAAATAACAGCTCATACATTATGTTCACAAAATTCAAACAGCTTAAGAAATAAAACTAACTATGTTCAAGATATAAATATTAACAATACTACTTTAACAGGGATCAAAGAGGAATGTGTATTTAACGATCTGGTAAACTTTCACGTTATCGATAATTTAAGCGTAGATATAATATAGGGTTTCCAATATCGGACCACTTTTCCAATCACGATCTTTCGATATTGAAAAATCTCAAAATCGATAGTATCGATACCTCCGATACTAACACTTTAATTATCAATTAGTTAAAAGAACCTTAAAAAATAATTCAGTCGAGTTTATTTTGAATGTGGTAAGTCCTTTTCCAAAAAAAAAAGTCAAGCTAGCTGTTATTTATAATTCTACGTTACCTTTTTCTAAAAAAAATTGCAGCTAATAATGCTTACATTGTTAACACTTAATATATCGCTGCAATTGTTCTTAAAAATGGTAAGGTAACGTATAGAATTATAAATAACAGCTAGCTTGACTTTTTTTTTGGAAAATGGACTTACTACACCGCATTCAAAATAAACGACCGCATCAATTATAGCTCTTCGCACGCACGATTTCAATTGAAAAAGTCGGTTCAACATACATACTTAACATATTATTCCGCCTTGTTTTACAATCTAGTACATAGGAACTTTAGTTCTTTTCCAAATTCCTGTTTTACATGTTTCTGTAGAAACCGATAATTTTTTGGTGGAGATCGTTGAAAAATGTTGATGATTTTTCAGATTTTGTCAATTAATGGACCGATATTTACATTAAGGTATTATAATTCTTGAGCAATCAAATCTTCTCTAACGGCAATTTCGAAACTTATTAAACCACTTATATCATCATATATAGTGTCATAGTCCGGCTCATTATCATTTTCTATGGGAACACTGATTTGAACTTTAGAGAAATATCTACTTTAATTTGTGTCTTTTTGTATAACTCTTCTACTACAGCCAATCGAATGCCGTGGGCCAAACATATTTGTCGGAAAGGATTTATTAAATGCTTTCCGTATTACTAAGGCACCATCTGTGGTGAAGGCAACAATATCAGCGTTCAGAGATAAACCAAATACATTCAGCGTTTGTTGAACTATATCGTAGCATTTTTTAACAGGCAATGTGGGATTAAAAAAGACAAAAAACAACGTTACATAATATGTGGCCTCTATATTGAGTTTTCAGAAACTTCCGTTAGTTTTGACGAGCAATTACTAGTATTTATAATAATCCATTAGAAGTGTTTGCCGGGAAAATATATTAATTGAAGCAAACAAATTATAATTTTGCCAAGAATAATTAACTCTTGTGTCAATTAATTCAAAGGTTTGTAGAAAAAGCAAATAACATTTGCAGCAAGCTTTGTAGAATTTTTCCCACAAATACATCCGCCAAACACTTTGAGTGTTCCCTTAATAAAGTGTTTGGGAACAGCGAATATTTTTTTGAGTGTATCCTAACTAACATTTGGTTCTGTCGGTATCATTTATTTTGTCGGTCATGTGATTATTTGGCCAAATATAGCCTAGGTATTCGAACAAGTCCATTCTAACTCACGTAATAATGTAACATGCCTAAAAATCTATATGTGTTAAAATCATAGTTTTTAAATCAATGATTGGTATACACAAACATTTCTGATCACTACGGCATTCGCGGTTCAGCAGAGTGTTCCGCACCTATTTCAACTAGAGTCCAAAAGGAAACAAATATTATGATAGTATGATTCAAAAGAAACATCGATAAATCTAGAACAATCTGAAAACTGAAACAATGGTATGGATTTCATTATCATGTGTTGCAATGTGATTGTGTCGTATATCTTGTCACACTCAATTAAATCTACCGGCCTTAAGTCTATATGTAGCTAGTTTTCAATAAAATGTTATAAACAAAAAAAAAGTTAAAAACAAATTATTATTTAATCTAAGAGATAAATAAATTATTAACTCTGGGTTTTCTGACCTGAAAATTTGTTGCCAAATTGAAAAAAATAACCAAATTTTTATCTTTTTCACTTCTAGTTATCTTCATTTGTCCTTCTACTTTCTTCGTGATTTATTGTACAGACCTAGATCTGGGAATAACAAGAATAATACATAATTGCCTTTTTTATTTGTTTACCATCTGTATTTTACGTGTTTAGCATACATTGAAAACCAAATTAACTTGTCCATTTCCTGAAAAATAATTTCAATAATATTAATCTAGGACGGTAGAATCTATTTAATGTTTAAAAAAACAAAAAGATCAATTGTATTTTGAACAATACATTAGCATAATTTTTCTAATTTTTATACGGCACTTCCGTCCACAATATTCTACATAATTAGTTTTTAAACTTTAATGTATACAGGAAATGTTTTTTTTTATAAATGAGTAACTTTGATTGAACGAAATTATAATATAATTTTAAAATAGAAAGCTTTTTTTATAATGATGAGCTTTTACAAAGTAATCGTAAGTTCAGTAGAAACATTCTCTGTACACGTAATTTATTTTGGTAGCTGTAAGTGAGATTGGCCTTAAAACGAAAGAGAAATAAAAATGAAAACCATATCCGCACTATATACATAATATATACAATATACTGGATGATACAACAACAACAATATTTTTCATTTTGTTGTATTATCTGAAGTTAGTTTATATTCAAAACTTTGTAATACAAAAATTATTTTCCATTTTAAGTTTATTATAAGGATATCCTTTGCAACATCAAAATGATATTTTTGTTTCTCAATGTAAAAGACATTAGAAAGACGTGAAAGGATATATTCCGATATAAAGTGTAGTTGACACAAGTATCATGATGTTGAAGAATACAGAAAGAATATAAATGACATTTTTTTATATTTTTACAAATTAAGTTAGATTCTATCTTATTTTAACCTTTTTTAAGTTTATTACATTACCAGTTTTGTAGAATATTAAAGTATGATTGAATCAAAGGAATAATTTTTGAATGGTTTAGACAAGGGTAATGCATTAAATAGAGACATTAATAAAATGAGGTGTTTTGCTGTGATAAAAAATTATGTTCTACATTTATATAAAAACTATTTACTATTTCGAATCTGTTACATCCTACACAAAAATTGTATTTGTCACTTTAATATATCTATGCTTAAAATTATGAACCTGTTGAATGTCTCATCTACTCTATACGAATTTTTTTTCTATAGTTGGACAATTTAAATCCAATTTATTAGTGTTATTGGCTCAACAGGCTGCAGATTATAAATAATGAAAATAATTTTTTTTTGTTGTACACGATGCGATAAGTTCAGAGATGCTGTTAATGTTTTCCATACTATGTTAAACAATAAAATCAATAAGTTTAGCAAAGCTTTAAGGCATGCTGGTATTTAATGAAAATATAATGTATAAACCTAATACTGTAACACAAAAATCTTAAGAAAAAGGTTGTTATCCTCCAATATACGAGTAGTAAGGAAAAGGTCTTACTTTTTTGTGTGTTTTTCTTTATATGTACAATATAAAGAACACCCTCACTTGGAGCTATCAAAATAAATAAAATGTGCAGACAACATTTTTAGTTTAATTGTTTTTTTTTATGACGAAAAGACATGAAGTACTTAAAATAAAATAAAAACACTATAAAAAATGTAAAAGCTCATTATTAACAAAAAGCTTTGTTCTCATTTTTTTTTTTGTTATATGTAATTTGGTTCAATTAAAGTTACTCATTTATTTACCAAACAAACAATGAGTATATTTATTACTGCAACAATGTAGAAACAGAAATAAAAAAAAAACGTTTCCCGTTTTCTTTAAACTAATTAGCATACTAGTAGAAGGACGGAAGTATAAATGTTGGAAAATTTATGCTAATGTGATGTAGGAAAATAGAATCAAATCGTTTTATTTTAAATAGTTTTCCTCTTTGGAAGTCTAAAAACTTGTATCCTACTTTATATAAAAACTATTTATAATTTAAAAGAATTCTCTAAAATATTTAAATAAGTTAATGATTTACTGTTACAATGCTGTGTATATTCTTTAAGTAAATATAAATGTAAATTAGGTGTTTTTGCCTTTTCCATTTTTATATACATAATGTGTATGTATAATAAATCACGAAGAAAGTACAACGAGCAAAAAACAACAAGGGAACAATTCAATTACCATTTAGATTTGGCAACAAATTCGGGACAGGAAAAAAACGATTACACTTTGATGATCATATACTTCGCTATTATCTCTTGTAATAATTGCTGTTTGACTACTTTTTGGTTTCACTAATACACATGCACGAAATTCGTGATTGTTGGAATTAAATAAATCTACCTTTTTCCCATGATATGAAGTTGGGAGCCAAATATATTTGTTCAAAACGACACCCTATAATTTAATCCTCTTTCTAAGTATGTTTATTACCTTCACTACAATATAACTTAGAGAACAACATAATAAAATACACATAAAAAGTTTAAATTTTTATTGGGTTTTAAGTGCATAAATTACTAATGCTCGATTTCAGAACAAAACAGCAATTCTTCAGTTATTAAATTGCAATTTGTTTCAAAATTCAAAATCATTGCTATCTGATTATTATATTTCTTTTTTACACAAACAGTGTAACTTGTGAATTAAATATTTATTTGAGCAATATTAAACAGTCAAATATTTAAAATTCTACCGTTAAACTGGTCATGTAAATTATAAAGAAATATAATCGGGTAGAATTGATTTTGAATCATTATGTTTATCGGTGTAGTTTAATTCAGGCCAAGATAGGTAAACAATTTCAATTCTTCAACGCAATATATGCGGTTAAATATCACTTTAAGTTTCCCTTTTGGCTCGGATCCCGAGACCCCACCGTCTAGTAACTAGTTTATAAAACTCTGTTTGCACTCTGGAAAATAACCCAGTAGGAAGCTTGTCAACAAGCATGTGAATTAAATTTGTGCGAAAAACACACATTCCTGGTTCTAACCATGTTTTTTTCATGAGTATGAAAAAGAAAGGAAACATTTTTATTTCGCTTTTTCATGGCATGTGGACAAATTACCAATTTATGACAAGTCATATTGGCTTCTCAAATGAGAAGTCGCCTAATTTTCCACGATATACAACAAATGAGACATGTAATATGTATTTTCTCTTTCACGATGAAACATGTACGATAAGTCTATGATCGTGTTCTCTTTATATTATGCAGTAATAAACAAAAGAAACTACGAACAAAAACGATATATGTATCATAAAGAAAAGATGCATATGTATATACTATATAATGAAATATGTTTGCTCTGTTGTTTGTTCAATTAAATGTAGGTGTTTCATTCTGTTTTTACATTTCCCGCTATAACCAAATTATATTGGGTATGTATTGTAATCACGAAACAAATTTTGTTCCAGATTTTCACATTTCTCGACGAACTAGGTTACCAGGACCCGGAAGCACCGATCAGAAAAATGTCGTGTCCGTCCTTCCGTCCTTCGAGCCTTCCGTCCTTCCAGTCGCATATTTTTATTATTTTTGTTTTGCCTGCCATTTTCACGAATATTTTGTACAAATACGTATTTGATGATAAATTTGACAATTCATCATCTACTTGTTCACAAAATTTAAAAACGATTGAAACATTGCGTGGGGGTCATTTTAACAAAAAAGGAGTAATATACATTTGTTTATCTGTAATACCGGGTTTCCTTCGTCAATAGTATAATAGCAAAATAGAATAATACTATTATACTATTTTCCCTTATCGTGTTTCCATCATTTGGTGTGAAGTTAAAATCGTTTTAAATTTTTGTGTGGGAACTTGGGTGATTTTGATAGCGAACAATTATTAAAACTCATATTTTATTCATATTTACTCGATGAATATTACTTGAAATAATAGAAAACATATTAAAAGCAACCAGATCCTTCTAGAGTATAGAGCCATAATCATTATGACATATTTTTTAGAAGCGTTTTTAGTGGTATAAATTTTCACTGATTTCCATAGGAATCCATAGTAAAAATGGTGTTTTTTAGCTTCAAGTTTTTCAATGAAAAAACCAAAAATATTATAAAACGTTTACATAGAAGTTTTCTACATACATATTGGTATTAAGTAAATATTAACTGCAAAAATATTAAAATTAAATTATTTCTAAAATAAAATTTTTCGAACTTTCATTTTGAAAACTACAATAAAGTTGGCTTTGACGAGTTTAAATAATACTTGCTAATTTTATCTTTAGTTTTACTAATGTACGTTAGATGTCTAAGATTATACAAAATTATGATACGTTCTTAATATTTTGGGAATTTGTTTTGCTTTTCATACAATTTTTGAAATTGAAATTTCCCAGTTGGCAATTTTTGGTACGATTTTACAAAATTTTTACTGTTATCACTGCCATCTATGTAATGTATATTGACTTAATGCACACAATTTGTAGCAAGCTTTTCTTTTTAATTTGACCTGAATGATGTTGTTAGGAACTATTTTTTTATATTGTGGTTTAAATAAATCAATTACGATATTCATATATGCTCAAATTCAAACATTTATGCAAATATTTCAGAAATCATAATAGAGAATTTGTAATGTTTTCATTTAAAAATGCGTCTTAGAAAAAAGTGATTTCCCATATATTTTATGTGTTTTACTATGAAATGTTGTTTTTTTCCTCGTTTCTAATTCCGTGAAAAAGCTTCATATTTTACATTATGGCTTGTATAATCAAGATTGCTTTGCCGCAACCTAAAAAACTTTAATTTTAAAGGAATTCAAACAAACTTTTACACTGCCATGTTTGCACTGTTAAAATTGCAATTTGCTACCTATTATATTAAGCGTCTTCCAATGGCGAAAGCAAACTACTCGCAAGAACTTGAATCTACTTACAACTACCCATGCTCATACGATGGTGTAGAAAACAGAAGTAGTTACGCACAAAATTTGCAATAGATGGATTTTAGTTGCGGAAATTCCAATAGATGGCTTTTATACCTTTTTCTATATTTTTCGAGAGTTTCTCATTGCGTTCGAGTTTTCTTATTTTGTGGTGATGTAAAATGTCTAAATTATTACAAAATTATGGGTATCTACTCGCAAGTACTTCCAAGTAGGAATGTTCATTTTCTTGAAAACTATCGATAATAGATATCGATAAATATCGCAGACCAAACTATCGATAACAAAAATAATCGACCTCAAAACTATCGATTGCTGAAATATCGATAAAAACATATCGATGTGCTCTTTCTAGGCAAAACGGCTAGTTTTAAAATTGAAACTGCAAATTTTTTCAATTGAAATAGTCAAATTATTGTAAATTTATTATCTTGATAATTAAATTGAGTTATTTAGTATTGTTTCACATTAATTTAAATCAAGAATTTGTTCTTAAATGGAAAATCTGTTCTTAGGAAAACGTCTATGTTTACGTTATTTCTCATGTGCATGTTCATTGAAAAATATTTAATGGGCTACACAGTATTTTTATTGTATATTGCACCAAGTACATACACAAAATAGATATTTTAATATAAAAAATTGGAATTATCAATAGTTCTCTATTTAATGAAATTTATCGATTATTAGGCAGTAAAACTATCGATAAAAATAACCGATATTTTTAACGTAAACCATCAATATTTAAAACAATCGATATTTATCGCACATCCCTACTTCCAAGTAGAAAATTTTGCCCATTGGAAGACGGCTAATGACAAAAAAAATGGACATGTAATGATAGCAAAGCATTGATATATACCGCATTGATATTTAAATCCATTTTTCTTAAAAATGTAATATCAACAACAAAATAAATTTGTATTAATTTTGACATTTTACATCACCAAAAAATAATAAAACTCGAACGTAATAAGAAATTCTCGAAAAATATCGAAAAAGATCTAAAAGCCATCTATTGGAATTTTCGCATCTAAACACCACCTAGTGCAAATTTTATTCGTAACTACTTCTGTTTTCTACACGCATGGGTAGTTGTGAATAGATACAAGTACTTGCGAGTAGTTTGCTTTCGCCATTGGAAGACGCTTAGGCCCGTTGCACATTTCAGCTAAGCTAAGCGAGAAATGTAGTTTTCGTTAGCTTAGGTAGCTCGCCTAGCTCACCCCTATGCACTTTCCAGCTGATAACTAGCCTTATACACATACATATAAATTGTTCTTTTTATATCTTTCCATTAAAATTTTGTATTTTCAACCGGGGGATAAGAATTTAGCTCACATCGCTTAGCTTAGCTTAGCTGAAATGTACAACGGGCCTTAATATCGTCAACATTTAAAAATAATTATATCTAGTGAGCTTTTAAATATTGACGATTGGAGACGTGATTTTAGACAAAATATTTATTATAGTTTCGCTGCAAAAAATGTCCGCTATGCCATATTTTAGCTGTTCTGCGAGCGCTGATGCTAATTTTGTATTGTAGTTACTGTTTTATTTTATTCCGATAGGTAGTGCTTTCTCTGTATTTCCAATCGTCAATAGCAAGATATTCCCGTTTCTATGACATTGACATTTCTGGAAAGTTTTATTGGCATGTTATGATATTTTAATGATTGAAATAGCAACGACATATTGATCTATACATTATTTGTGTATTATTTCTGAGTAATAAATTCTCTTGGTATTTAATGTCGAATTCTTTCAGATTTCATAAAAAAAAACCTGATTTTGTCTATGAAAGAGTATGAAAATAAAAATTTCTATTTGTGGTTGTATTGGTGCAAATATAACAATAAAAAAATATGAGAATATGGCGTTTACGAAATCAAATCATTTTAATTCAAGACGGGGTCCAATGTGAACTACATAAAGTCGTTATATTATAAATAAATATTATTTTTAATATAATATAAATGTTGTAAATTTATAATACAACAACACTAACAGTAACATACAATTCACAAATAAATCATGAAAATGGCGCTAAACTCATTTTTTTGACGTTTTCACTTTGACGTTTTAATTTTCTATGTATTTGAAAAATCTCAAATAAAATCTGCCGAAAATCTCGGATTTTTTAAATTGATCCCGGATCAGAAAAAAGATCAAGATTTGCTTTCAAAAAAATATGAAAAGTATTTGGGATCAAAATTGTTTGATCCGGGATCAACTTTTTTGATCCTGGATTATTTTTTTATTTCTGAAAGAATTCGATATAAATGTCGTGTTTTCCATGAGAACTATACACTAGAACTCGATAAATATTGATGAAATTATTGACAGTTTTTTAGTACAAACATGAAAAAAAAGGTTTGTACAACTATTTTTGAAGTTTCATTTCGTTTTCAGTTTGCAATTAAATATAAAATTTGGGTACAATAATTTATATAATAAAACTGACATTTTTTAATTTTCTTAGCTAATGACATAAATCTATTTCAAATTTGTATAAATATTTTTTAATTATGATTGCATATAATTTCTTAGAACTTCTAATAGCTCTTGGTGGCGTCTATTACGTCCTTCGTTGAGAAAAAGAACGAGTTGCAGAAACACCCTTTCTCTGGCTTTATAGCAAAATAGGAATGTCTTTGTGTCCTCATAGGTTCAAACTCGTCTTCACCTAAATAAAAATGTTTTTATGTCACATAAAAATACCAAAATTAAGCTTGGCAGCATTAAGCATTGACAAAATTAAGTATCCTACATTGCGGTCAAGAATTCAGCCGTTGCACAGTTTATGCACCATCGCTTAATTTTTTTTATAGGTCAAATTAGTATCTTAAACTACATGTTACTGACTTTTTATCCTCCATTTGGTTGAAAATAATCTTGTTGAATTGACAACTCGAAGCAAAATAGAATTGGAGTTAGTGCTAATTCGCATGGAAAAAAACAAAGAGCGAGTTCACCCTCAACTCGCAAAAGATTTATGTGAAAACTTTTTTGTATAACTATTGAATCATTTCAAACCATTTCGTTAATGCTCAGAAACCCCTCCATAAAGACGGATGTTGTTCGCTCAGTATTTAAACTAAGTTACATTTTTGGTTCAAAAAGTCAGTAAGTTATAATTCTATTTTGAATTTGGAGGACGAACCTTACTGACAATAATTAAGCATGAGCAAAGTACAGTTCTGTTAAGTTAATCACCTAAACCTCTATAGTAGTAAAGGGCCACGGCAAACTCACTGAACAAAGCAAAATCAGGTTACACGTCCGTTAAATGATCGTTACAATACTCGTTCAAAATTCTCAAATAAACATCGAACTCGTACTGTAATAACTCATTTACCGCCCTTGTAACGTAAATAACTTTTACACTTCACAAGCAAAATTTGTGGTCCTTTTACTCGTACGTAATTTTCATTTTCAAAAACACTTACTGCTGCGGCCATATATAGCAGATATTTTCACAACAAAATAAATTAAAGTAGGCGGTTTTTTTTTAGTTTTTTTCTTGTATTCGGCTCACGATGTTTTTGAAATGCCGGATGATGTTATATATTGCCTGAGTATGCGTAGATTTTGCATTGATTTTACGTTTTATTTATTTTTTGTTCTTATCGATATTCACACATACCAGCAATATTTTTTGTTCGGCATTTTTGTTTCCGTAACCCGATTTCTATACAATTTTTTACTTACTCCTGCCGCTAAAGATGTTTTCACATCAAAAACAATATGTATAAAAATGAATTCCTGTTTGTCTGTTCCGAATGGGCGTCTCAGCCGCTCAACCGATCGCCATGAAATTTTTACCATGTACAAGTTGCATATCCAGAACCAACCTTACGATGTTTTGGAAGGGGCTGGACTCCGGGGTCTAGGGGCTGCAGTACAAATTTTTTCGAAAATTTTAATTTTCTTTAAATTTTTCCACGAAAATGAGTTTATGGGGTTGGTTACATGAAATTAGTGACATGTTCGAATCCGAGGGGCCCAGCCCTGCATCAAAAATTAATTTTTACATGTATAGATACAAATATTTGATTATTTCAAAATTTCTTCTCAAGGTGTGTACATGCTCCAAATTCTGGTGAAAAAATGTACACCACGAAGTTAGCTGTATCAGTTTAATTATTTCCAACTAGAACAAAAATGTTGATCAGGTTACCAATAAAAAAAAAATTCAATATGAAAAATAGTAAACAATTCTAACTTCGTGGTGTACATTTTTTCACCAGAATTAGAGCATGCAAATATTGCATGTTCAGGACCAATCTTACGATATTGTGAAAGGGGCTGGACCCCGGGATCTAGGGGCCATGGTACAAATTTTTTCAAAAATTAAAATTTTTTTACGAGAATGAGTTTTGGAAAGGGGTTATATGAAATAAGAGACATGTTTGAATTCGGGGGTCTGCCCCTGGATCAAAAATTCATTTTTACATATAAAGATACAATTATTTGATTGTTCTAAAATAACGCCTTAGCCGCTTTACCGATCGCCATGAAATTTTTACCATGTATATGTTGCATGTTCAGGACCAAGCACACGATAATTTTGAAGGGGCTGGACCCCGGGGTCTAGGGGCTGTGGTACAAATTTTTCTCAAATTTCAATTTTTTTAAGATTTTTTGACGGGAATGACTTTAGGAAAGGGGTTATATGAAATTAGTGACACGCTCCAATCCGGAAGTCTGCCCTGGATCAAGAATTCATTTTTACATGTATAGATACAATTATTTAAATGTTCCGAAATAGCGCCTTAGCCGCAAATTTATACACCAAAAAGGATATCTAGCATGCGATTATTATACACAAATCATACCTCTACTATAATTGATTTAATTATTCAAATTAATTTTATTAATTTAAATTTAAGACTATCTTTCATCACTTTAACTCAAGACAAATCTCTGAACACTTATATTATCCATATTAATAATCCATTTTTACTGGTTTGACATGTATTGTTTAATGATATCCTATTTATCATATCCTGTTTTGAAATGTACCATAGTCAGCGAGTTCTAATTTCCACATAACTTCAGAAATAATTAACATTCTATTTTAATCCACTATTGCAACCGGCGGCTTTTAATGAAAATAGTAGTTTCATACTAAACGCCAATAGTTTATTACTTTATTTAGTTTATTACTTAAATAAATCAATGATTGTTTCATAAAATCAATTCTAGGAAAGGTACTAAAAAATATTGTACGTATAAACTGATTTACTTTGAAAAGTACTAGCGTTTTATATTTGAAAATAGCATCTTCTACAAGAAACATCCTTGGATTAAAATTATTGTACGTGTAAAATTGCCTTAGTTTGAAAAAACTTCTTTTGTTTTTCGAAATGTCATTTTCAACCACAGTTCGCGGTAAAACGTATCGAAGTGGACGTAGTTTTAATCGTTTTGAATAAATTAATATTAATTTGTGTTTCGGATGCCGTTGTTCTCGATTAGTTAGCTATATTGCAATAAAATAATTGTTGGTGATTATTTTCCAGGTATTAAATATTATTTCAAGTGAATATACATTCTTATTAGATTTAAGTTTTCAGTTTATAAACGTGTTAATTTATCATTACTTTTTGATTGTAGATAACATTTGATTTTGCTTAAAAAAATTCCGTAAAGACATTTTCAAACACAGTTCGCGGTGAAACGTATCGAAGGGAACATTAAAATCGTTTTGATAAATTAATACTAATTTCTGTTTTGAATGCCCGTCATTACTGATTAGTTAGCTACACATTTCATTTTTGCTTAAAAATGCCACCGAAAAAAAGATCAATTGGGCTGTGAGCAGGTAACTGCAAAGTCGAAGAAGATTAGAGCCGCAAGGGTAGTTGAATCAAGCGAACAGCGTGAAGCACGACTTGAAAATGATCGAAGCAGTACGTCTTCTTCTAGAGCTAATGAAACAACTGAACAGTGTGAAACACGACTTGCAAACGTTCGAAGCAGTACATCTTCTTCTAGAGCTAATGAAACAACTAAACAGCGCGAAACACGACTTGCAAACGTTCGAAGCAGGATGTCTTCTTCAAGAGCTGATGAAACAACTGAACAGCGTGAAACACGACTTGAAAATGTTCGAAGCAGGATGTCTTCTTCTAGAGCTACTGAAACCATTGAACATCGTGAGGCCCGGCTGGAAGCCGATCGGTTATGATATGGACGATTAATAGAAACTTTTAGAGGTGATTTAAAGTTAGCAGAATTCAATTACGAAAAAGACTATGATTACAATGTTTCAATTGGGCAAATGGAAAACATTTGTTTGTATTGTCATGCTTTAAAGTTTCACAATGAATCGCCTGGAATGTGTTGTTCAAATGGAAAAGTGAATTTGCCTCCTCTGGATGATCCACCTGAACCTCTTCTAGCTTACGTCTCCGGAACTACTGAGTTATCCAGACATTTTCTACAAAATATTCGAAAATACAACTCATGCTTTCAAATACAGCGATCTAAAGAGAGAATTCTTGCATAACAATCAAGGTATTTGAATTATATACCTCCCGTGCAACGCCGGGTAACTCAGCTAGTTTTGTTATAAAAAGGCAATTAAAAAATTTCCCTCTTCAGTTATTTCATCAATATTTGCGTATTTCTGGAACTCGTTATTACACGCGACTACATTCGATAAATGCTTGGGTTTATCAAGTGTAAATAAACTATAATTGTAATTATGTATTGCTAATTGTTACACAGCAATATGTATTTATATTAAATACACTACACAAATAGCGCTATAAGCATTTAGTTTTATTGAATTACAGAGAATGAAAGAAGTTTAAAGTTACACACATTTTTAAAATTTTTTTAAAAACACTTGTTAAATATTTCGCAAAATTATTATTTAACAAGTGTTTTTAAAAAAATTTTAAAAATGTGTGTATTAAGTGTGTTTCGCCAAGTGCCTACGGCAGAAAGTGTAAGAAGTATTAAGTTTAAAGTTAATCGAGTTTTAGTGTAGTTCTCATGAAAAACACGACTAAAGTCGTATATATGTAACTCTTAATAGCAAATTGCTATGGGAGGCTTTAAAATAATATTACGCCATTAGGGTGGAGCAGATTTAGGAGAGCTGAGAGATATATAAAATGAAATGCTATATGACCAGAATGTGGGATTTAGTAACAAACGATAATTAACGTTAATTCTGATTGTATTGTTTGTGTTTTATTATTTTATATTTTCGAATGGCCCACAAAGATGCCCCGTTCAGACTGAAGCACTGAGTAAAGAATTATATCGAGCAATTCTCACGTTTATGTGAGCATAATATTGTGATGTGAACAAACGGCACAAATTTTCATAAAATACATTTTAGAACATTGCGGATGATCTCTGAATGGAGTAAATTAAATTCTTAAAGATTTTCAATGGTATGTTAGAGATGTATAATTGATCTAATTATTAAAGGTCGAAGATGAAAAATGGCGAATGCGACTTTGCTGCTCAACACGTGTCAGTTCTAAATAATTTAACATTATTTGTGATTCTGTGATTTGTTGGTATGAGGGTAGAAGATTTATATTGTCGTGACCACTAGTCTATTGTCTATGTCATTGAATAAGGAACAAATTATTTTGCGGTATTTTATTGTTTCATATGTTGGATGGTACCCGAACAATGATAAATCCACAAAGTGCTATTAAATTTAGGCTTGGGCTTTTGAGAACGGAGTAAATTTGAGTAAATTTGGGCACCTGAAAGTTTTTTAACTAACATATAACTCAATGAAATACCTTTATCATTATCATAAATGAACCGAAAATAATTTTTGTATTGACTAAATAAATTTTTGCGTGTAAAAATTAAAATCACATGGGAGAATAAGAAAGCATACCGATTAAACAATTTTAAAATTATTATGTATATGTATAATTTATGTATATGTGCAATTTTCACAGCTAGCTATTTCCATTTAATTTTTTTACTCTACACAAGCATAATTTGTGGTCCTTTTGCATGTAATTTTCATTTTCAGAAACACTTGCTGCTGCGGCCATATATAGCAGATATTTTCACAACAAAATTAATTAAAGTAGGCGGTTTTATTAGATTTTTTTTTGTATTCGGCCAAAAGCAAAACCAACACAAATAGTTGCTTTCCAATCGACCAACCGCAAGCACCCGCTAGTGAACCGCTAGTAGAATGGTTTTTGTCTTCGCTAAATTATCTACTCGTATCTGCTCTTGCTATTTTATTAGCAACTTAAGTGACCAACTGGCAAAATTTAATGTTAATAATATTGATTATAAAAGTGTAGCATATCCTATAAAAACTTGTTTACTTTATCCCATTATTGCATTTAAAAAATTAATTAATCAACGTTTCTATAATTAATTAGCAGCTATGGTAGAGTCCTCAAATCTTTTCATAACTACCGATTCTGATGATGTTATATTTGAAGATGGCCAAATACAGCCGCCAAGATACAGCTGCCTATAGAAACCTTCGAAGGGCTTAATGAATTAGAAAATAAAATATCAAATGAACATTTTAAAATTAAATGTTTAATATATTATACGCAAAACCTATATTTTTGTTCTATATATGTTTCAGATAATTTAATTATTATTACTTTTTAAATTATTTTCCTGATAGATTGAATATGTCCAAAAAATTCACGGAAAAAATGTGGATTACGGCCGCATTGTAAAGCATCTATTTTCCGATGAATTAACTTTTAAATACAATAAATTGGAATGGAGAAAACGGAAAACAAGAATTAAAATATTTTTCAATTTTTTCTGATATTTTATTTGGTAAGATTGAAATGAAAAAATATCAGAAAAATTCATTTTCGGCCATAAAGCTAATTAGATGAAAGTCCAAATTGGGTTGCAAGAAGTAAATTATTGTATTTAAACTTCTTGTTTTTTTTTGTTCTTCTTTTAATCGATATCGCTAGTTAAAAGGAAGGTTTTTTTTTACTTTTGTGTTACTTTTTAGATTTAAGAGAAAAGTAGTTTGATTTATGGCGCAAACTCGGTGCTACACATGAATATTATCCCGGTTCCTTTACAATTTTTTGATTCATTTCGAATCCTTATTGGTTTTTGCTTTAAAAAAAAACAAAACAAATAAAATGTGTACGTTATTTTCTTCTTTTGAGATTCAGAAAGAAATGGTAATGTGGTGTGAATGTTTAAATTTATTTCATATATAAAGAATATGTAAGATTGGGAATATGTACAAATATGTAAACACATCTGTTTAGCGAATATGGTAAAATTCGTGCTGGATCAATAATTTTGAGAATATTAAGGCATGGTGTTTGTGGAATGTTTGATACAGACTGTTTAATAACAAGCCTTGAGGACTTAGGGTTTATATTATCTTAATATTCAATTCGCTAAATAAATTACAATAAAAATAAGTATAAAACCTGATCCTCCCGAATAATAGAGAAAACCCTTATTTTACTACGCAAAATAACGTTTAATCTGTTATCTTTCGCACTTTTACACATAATACTAAAATGTCAATACAATAATTAAGACGCGTTGAAATTAATCTTTAAATCGATAAAATTTAATGCCAATGAACAAAACAAAAAAAAAAATTCAAACTAAGTGAAATAAAAGATCGGAGTAGGCGAGAAATTATTTAAAAAACAAAAAATCGCACGTAAAACATTTCAATTAAAATTGAAACCGAAAAATTTAAAAAGGTTTCGTTGAAACAAACAATTGAAACGTTGTTGATAAAAATCTTTACGAAAATCACTTTTCCTTTTTTTTTTCTTTTTCTTTTGCGTGTAACCTCATTGCGTTTCATTGTTTGTAATTTTTTGTTCTCTCTTTAAGTTTTGCTAAAATTAGACCGAATAGCATTAAAACGTGTTTTTTTTTAGAAGAGAAACATTTTCTCTGTCGTTTTCTTGTGTATTATTGTATATTGTTTTTCCATGTTTCCATCCTATACCCCTTATCTATAATTTTTTATCACGCCATTCCAATTAAAATGGGACTTCCTTATTTTATTGTTTTTATGCTTCTGTTTTATGCTTTACTGTACATTGTAGCGTCATATACCTTTATTACGTGCTCTATGTCTCTGGTATAGATGGGATGTTCATGATAATGCGATTTTCTGTTATTTTTTTCGGGGTTTTTGTTTTATGTACCATACTACAATATGTCTCTATAGAGTTTATATACATTCTTGAATTACAATGTTTGAACGTTCAGGTGAAAAACAATGAAATATTTTGTGAAAAATCGCGAAGGTAGCTGTGTAGATACGGTGCGATGCGTTGCGGTAGGTATATTAAAATTTAATTATTTGCTTTGTGGGGTTTCAATTTACGATAAAAGTTTGTGAAAGATTAAATTATTTAACAAAATAGAAAATATTTCCATATTATGTATTATACAAGAGTTTTTCTATTCCATTATATAGGGGGGCTTTTATGAAATATTTTCGATATCGGAAATATACGACTGAATTTATTAAAGAACAAGTTGTATATTGTATTATAATTAATTTATTTGTCTAGATTAAGCGGTTACAGTTATCTGGGGTACCAAATTTCGAAAGCGGTAGGGAAATTGTAGTGGTTAAGAAGTACGAATGCTAATTATTAAATCCAAGTGTTGCAGAGATATTCATTTAAATTGGTTTTCGAGTTTGGATAAATAAGCAGTATTAGAAAAAGCTGACTGTAATCGTCATTATTATTACATAAATATATACCTACACTTATATTTAATTATATTTCTTTATATTAAATTAAGGTTAATCAAGCAGCTTATAGGAATGATCAAGTTCTGAATCAGTTTGGCTAGGCAGCAGACTTTAGTAGAAACTAATGATTAGTTATTCAATATTTAGTTAGTATGTCTCTTTTCACTTCATGTTCTATTTCAATACTTTTATTAAATATATACCTAAAGTAATTAAGTGATTTATAGGAAGAGCAAACAATAACTATTGATAGCTGAATCAACTCTTAATTTCCAGAAATAAATCCAGAAAAGTGAAGTAGTAAATGAAGAATGAATTTTAGATACAAACTCAATTTGTTATACTAAGATGTAAATTTATAATTTGTTTCAGAATTTTATTGAATTTTTAAAATTTTAAGTTTTGTTTAAAATAATAGTTAGTAATATTTAATTGATTTCGATTTAAACTTTCAGAAAAAGCGGAGAAACTGCACTCAGCTTTCCCGTTGATTACTTAGGGGTCTGAAACCGATTCAATTCTTTAATACTAATAAACCTTTCTATCCCTCGGTTTTGTTATGTGTAAAAACAGTATACGATGGGACCCGACCTTATAATACAGATTACTTGCTTAAGTTTGCTCCCAAATTGGGAAGGAAGCTGGGAAATTTTATAATGCCATAGTAAAGGGCATTGCTTTGTTTAAAGTACAATAAAATTTAATTTACGTTATTTTATTTAGCAGTTCCTGTTTAAATTTTCTTAGAAAAAACAATAAAAAAAAACATAACATAACGTACAATTTAAAATCCCGGAATATGGCGTAATAGTTTTTAAGTTTAAGCAAAGAGATTATCAGCCCTTGAATATGCCACCTTTTCTTGAAATTACTGCCAACTATACTTCCATGGGCTGCTCTTGTCCTTTGTTGGAAATTACCAACACTTGGAACGCATATTCAGTTATAAATAACTAAAATCCTTGTAATGAAGGTACGTTCTCTTTTACCTAGCCAGATACTTAGAAGGTGAGGGTTGTATTAGGTTAGGTTCACAAGAAACAAATATTAAATGTATAAGCTTGTGAGACAGGTAATTGAGTTCTATGTTTATAAAAATATTTCGTTCAAGTTCATTATTGTCTTTACCTTTTTGCTTTACATTGTGGAAGAAGTTGGAATAAAACTCTCTCGGTGAGGCGCAGATTGACAGATAAACTCCTGTGTTGTTATTGAAATTTGTTTAGCATGCTTCCAAAGACGGGTTTTTCGAATGGTACCGTTAACAAAAATAATCATGCATTCCGTCATAGATTCCATCGTACCATTTTATCATTACACCATCAGCTTATAATACCACCATAGCATAATACAGTCGTATCATTATACCACCATAGCATTATATAATAATAAAACCATATCAACGTACCATCAAACCACCACAATATTATACCATGTTACCATAATACCTTCATACCATTATAAAGTCATACCACCATCAAATACCTTCATATAATTATTCTATACCATCAAACCATCAGAACCATCACACAATCATTCCATCATACCATCGCACAATTGTACCATCATACCATTTCACCAAATTACCTCCTTGGTATGGAAACCATTAAACCATCATACCTCTATACGATCATTTCATCATACCATCACTCATTACACCACCATAACATCACACAATCATAACATCATACAATTATGCCATTATTATGTAACTGTTTGCGGCAAGATTTAGGTTAGACCTAAATCCCACCATTACAAAATTATCCTAAAGGGGGAATGCCACTCTATGCCTTGACCTGGTATTCGAGTCGAGTAGAGGAATGTGGTCCATGGATTTTGTGTGGCACCCCTTTAGATTCTAGAGTAGTCGTAATTGGGGTTTGGAAAAATGTGGGTGTAAACAACCAAAAAGGAATGTGGGAAGGGAACAGAAAAAAAATTAGATACGGATCAACCACATGGTCAGTAAGTGGCTTACCGTTTTGGAAATTACTTTTGGAGAAGAGAAATTACGTTAATCTACGGATTCATCCCGCAATCAACTAAACAAAGGTAAACAAAAAAAAAAATTAACAATAGATTGGCCCCTAACACTTGGTTAGTAAGTATTAAGGTTGTTGAGCGTTGTGAACAACAGGGAGAACAGCGCAAAATACTTCTATTCTCCCGTCACGTGAGGTACCGCTCACAGCCACCCAACAACCGGTGCCCCGTTTAGTTAATATGAACCACGAACCACAAAAAAAAACAAAAAATTAGGATAAATGAGGATAATCTTGGTTTTAGGATACCATTACTATTAAACGTTACCTGGATTTTATACCATTTTTCCGCTGATTGACAAAAAAAAAAATATTTTTTTTCCATTGATCAATCTCAACCGAAAAATTCCATAATCGCCCCTTCAACATTTTCTTGATTAGCGATTAACATGCAAAAAATTGCAAAACTGAGGCACGTTTTCGTTGCATGTGTAACATGAACTACCCAATTTGCAGAAAATACGTTTTCTTGTTTTATTCACCTGGTGGAATTCAATTGGGCCGACAATGACCTTGGTTGAATAAACGAAAAGAAAATTATTACTAAGTAACACATACATTACACACTGAAGCATGTGCGATAAAAAAAATGTATCTACGTTTGTTTATTGAAACTTGAGCTCAAACCAACAAACGTAAATACAAATATGGGTCATATAGTGGTACGCGCCATTAAAAATATCTTAGTTTTACATTAATTTAGTTGTTGGTTATGAATCTTGTTTATGTGCATGTTTTAATATGTACAAACCAAGGTTAATCCAACATAATTAATGTAATTGGATTATGATCTGCACCCGGATATTGTCATAGGATTTTTTTTTTTAAATATTTTAGAAGCAAATATCTTCAAATGTGGGGTACAATTTTAGGTGTGGGTTTGGTGGATTGGTGTATTTTGTAACGGGGATGACAAGCGCCCGTTACAATTATTATGATGAAATGATTCATACCAAATGATCCATCATACCATCGTACGTAGCATCGTACCATCGATCCATTATACCATTATCATACCACTAAATCATTATAACATCATCCTATCATGCAATCGAACCAACATACAATCATAACATCTTCATGGTATGATGCATCATAACTTCACACCATCT
Organism: Tipula helvola; assembly: GCA_963556165.1. Lineage (NCBI taxonomy): Eukaryota > Metazoa > Arthropoda > Insecta > Diptera > Tipulidae > Tipula > Tipula helvola. The sequence goes on along the minus strand of OY744481.1, from coordinate 295,017,243 downwards.
TACCATCATACCATCATACCATTGTACTATCGTACATCATCACCATCACTATCAAAATTATAATCACCATTCCCATCACCATTACTAACCCTGTCACACCTTCCTCATCACCACCAAGATCACCTTTAAAAAAATAATGACACACGTATCGATTTATTTTTGATTTTGCACTAATATTCAAACATCAGCACAAACGGTAAATTTTTAGAAATTCCTCCATGGTAGCTTTGGACATGGTAACTTTGATTATCGCCACATAAGAAGGGGATTTAGACGTCAGATATTGACAGAGACGGTCTTAAGGTCTTAAACAATAATTGTGTGCAGTTTGGTTCAAATCGGACAACGCGTGTGGATTTTTATAACAATCACACGTACATAATTACATACATACTGGCATTTTTTATAGATTATGACGAAAATATTGACATCATATCGAGGAGGACATTGGGGTGAAAAATATCTGAACGAGACGGACTTGTCCGAGCAAACTTAAAAGATATCCTTAAAAATATAGTATACCATTTGTTTCAACAAATATGGTCCACAAAATACTGCAGCTACATGGGTGTAACTGTTCATTGTGGTAGGCAATTATTCACCTTTTCGTACAGTAATTATAATTTTTAGAAAGTCTCTCGTATTTTTAGAAAGTGTGTAACTCAATTTTACAGAAACATATTTCATCCGACCATGGAAAAGAATACGATTTACTGCTACACTACACTATTTCGTTGCCTCAGATATTTCAGTATCTGAGGTTTTGCTAAAAATACTCCAGCCGATTAAAATTGCAGTCGATATGCTTGGTAAAAAAGATGCCAATCTTCTCCAAAGCGCAGCCATGTTTATGTTTCTTTTCGATGCTTTAACAGAAACTAGTCGATCAAGTATAGCATCGGTAGAGAAATTATCGAAGCGATAAAATATCGTATTGATCATAGAAGAAACGAGAAGTTAATGTCTCTAGTTAAATTTCTCCACAATCCACAAAGTTTAAAATATATGAGCTCATACGGCACTCTGAAGAAATGCTCGAAGCAAAGGAAATAATTAAGTTGGAGAAGGAATTCATGACAAGGCTGTTCAATTCCATATTCATCATCATCTAAAAACGATGAAACCTTGTATACAGTACATAATATGCGTAACTGTCTGAAAAATTGGACGCTACAATAAAATCGCATTTAACGGAAATGCCAATCTGTTGCTGCGTTTATACCGCAGCTTAATTAGCAATGCTTAACTGAAATATAGCAAAGGTATAAACGCGACATATACATAGTTCAGCTAGCTAAAATAGTACTGCTAATTTAGCGTTGCTACGTATTTAGCTAAGCTATACGTAGCTATGGTATAAACCTCTGAGATATGTAGGTACATGGATACGACATAGGGAAAAATTCATGGTACAAGAAAAAAAACGAAAATGAAGAAAAAAAGATTGCGTCTGTGTGACAGAGAAAGTATTTATTTACCTTGTCTTGAATCGGTTTCGAATTTTCGGAAATGAAATCATATAAATCTAACCTTCGTACCGTTATAATTACATACATAGTAGGCTATGACTTTTGAGTCAATAAAGACGTTGTTTCTTTTGTATTTTTTTGGAAAAAATGATGCGAATATACCACTCACAGGCAACAACTATCACACTTAGAAATCTTGTGATCTTTTCTGATGCAAGTGTTGCATCAGGTCATATACGACACATCTAATATCACAATTCGATTTAAAGACTGCACCAAACGTAATATCGATGCAACCAGTAACACAATTCGATTTAAAGCTTCCACCGAAAGTAACACCGATACAATTAGTAACACAATTCGGATTAAACTTTGTAACAAAATGTAAAATCGATGCAATTGTTATCATAATTCGAATTAAAGCTAGCATATCGAAACAATTACAATTAAAATTTGCAACTAATATAAAGGCAATGAATGTGCGTGTTCTATGCGAAATAACAAAATGAGTAAAAAAAAAGTGGATCAAACGTAAACGAATCTAAACAAAAGTGTACCAAACGTGAAAGAAATTATTTTAGGATTTTTGGTAAAATAGGAATCAGGGCTTCTCACGGTATTTTTTAAGGAATTAAAATATTTGTTTATAAATCGAGTACTGAATATTTTATTACATTATATACCAAAAATAAATTTTAATAACATTACTTATGATAAAATTAGGTACATACAGGAAAAACAGTTTTAAGTTTGAATAAATTTTTAATCTACAACTTTGATTCTTAGGCCCGCATCCCTGAATTGCAGTTTTTCTTTCCTTTTATTCATTCGTTAATTTTTTGTCCCGGATTGATTTTCATTAAACGTCATTGTTTAAATCAGGGTTGTGGAGTCGGAGTCGGAGTCGGGAGTCGGAGTCGGGAGTTTGAGCAGTTTTAATCGATTTTTGCAGGAGTCGGAGTCGGAGTCGGACCGGACAAAATTGAGCCGACTCCGACTCCAAAAAAAAAACACTAATTCGTTTTATAACTTCATGCATGTATGTGTGTATGAATTATTTTGTTGTATATGAATGTATATAAAAATTAAAAACTATAACAGAAATGAGAAAACGTTACAATAAAATAGAAAGAAATAGAAAACTATTGCGCAGGGGATTAACAATTTTATATATAATAGATTATGTTCTACTGAAATATGTATTAACGTTAATAGTTTGCAATCCTCTGACACTTTGTTCTTTTCTGTGTATATTGTTTTAAATTTTATTTTGCGATAGAGCGAAATGAGAAAGAACTCCAGATGTAATTATATTTCCGTTGAATTTGAATGGTGATGAAATTTTTAATCTAACCTGAGCAAGAAACAACAAATTTTCGCTATTAATTGCAGCTATTCTAACAAATTTTCGTTACTTCTGTAGGAGTCGGAGTCGGAGTCGGAGTCGGAGTCGACTTGTAAATATTTACCGCAGTCGGAGTCGGAGTCGGAGTCGGGTATTTTTTCCCCGACTCCACAACCCTGGTTTAAATGATCGTTATGCTACAGTGTGTATTTGTTCGCCATAGTGAATACCATATTTATTTAGTGTAATTTTATTTGAAGTGAATTTATTTCTCAAGTAACGCCGAAGAGTTAAAGCTAATCATTAATTTGTTTAGCTCATTTTACAATAAATTTGTATGTAAGATATTATTTCATTATATTAACAAAGTGTTGTTTAACGGGAAAAATTGTTTTGTGAAATATTCTGTGTAATGGATTACTACGTTATTAAAATACATTTTAAAGGAGTGGGATCGTATGTAAAAATAACGAAACATGAAGAAAACTGGGAATATAAAGATTTTCTTCTATCAGGTAAATAATGCTTACGTACATATTACCTTTAACTGTAATCTTCATATTGAGGTTATATTTTTCCTATGTGACGGAAAGTTGCATCATAATTATGTATCAGTTGATACACAATCATGATTGTACTTTGTTGCATTAAAATACGTTACTATCTAAGATGTATTGATAAAAACGTGTCATATTTGATTTATTTATATTTTGATTTCAGCATCTATGCATGCAGATATTTCAGCTTATGATATAGATTATTTTACGGATTAGGAAGATTCAAAGATTCCGGAAGAGCTTTTCATGACTGTTTTTGAGCAATACAAAGATTCTCCGTCATTCCAATTGAAACTCGTACTAAAAAACAATGGCGGTAAGATTTGTTAATCTTAACAAATGGCCCAACATTATTTATTTCCATTTTTTAATTTTATGTTCGTGTCCAAAAGAAGCATCTAACGTTTTAGCAACTTCAGTTACTCGGCAGGATTGCCGATCAGGTCATGATATGTTTGTAAACGCTCAGGTAATTAAATTTTGTAGTGAAAAGATTTGTTTAACACACTAGTACTGTGTGCCTGATATAGATTTTTTTACTAAATCGCCGACTAAAGTAAATTTATGGTATTTTTGCTGTTTACCACCATAGGTTTTATCATTTAGCCTCATCGCGAGGTTGCTTGAGCTTTTAGTTATCTATCTGACAATCAACGTCATTCTTTGAATAATTTGTCTTACCAAATATACTTTGGTACGAAAAGTTTATGAAAAGTTAAAATTTGGTTTAGTTTGGAATTTAGAATTCCAGGCAGAGTATGCTTTGTTGATAGTAGTGTCACATTTGAATGACTGACATCGCACCAAGTTTGGTTAGTCGACGGTTTAGTTTAAAAAATCTGTGTCAGGCCCACAGTATCAGTACATTATTAATTTTGATTACAGGATTTAGAAAGTTTTATTCTAACAACTCAAAGTTCTTATGTTTTGTGCAAAAAATATTGCAAACACGAGACATTAAAGGGCTTATCGGATGTGGAAAGGCGGGCGATAATACGAGAAAGTGTCGATCTTTTGACATCAAAATTTTTGTACCACCCCAGTTCAACACAAATCACATCATTAGCATTAGCGGTTGTGGAATTATTTCCTCAGTTAAAAACCAAAGATCGGGAAAATGGTGGTATTGTAAGTTTCATAAATGTTCCTTAGCTTTAAAATTTATTTTAATAAAATGATAATCATTTAGCTCCACAGAATATTTTTGGTTTTATAGAATAATATTCCCTGTTAAACAACACTTTTATTCACTTCATAATTGCTAAAATATTATACATAAAAGAAATATTTGACGCGAATTCTAATTGCCGATAAAAAATTAAATTTGGTTGTGCTTTTTATTTTAAGGATGCATTGTACGACCGTATACATAATCGTGGTTATTTAATAGCTAGGCTGAATCGTGTTCGTCAAAAATTGTACTTAACTGAGAAGGAGACAGGAAGCAACAGCCGAAAACGAAATTCAACTGGAGCAGTAATTCCCACTTCAACAAATTCATACGAAAATATAGAAACGGACGAAGATTTCTTAATTTTAAAAAATTTGAATGTGAATACGCAAAAAGAATTAATACAGCAAAAATTATGTGAAACTTTACCTCGGCGAATTGAGATTTTTCAATCTTCGAATATTCAAAAAATTTCAAAACAGTTTCCATTTTTCTTCTGCTCTCCTGATTTAGTAAGCATAATTTTAAAATAAAATTGTAAAAACGAAATGAAATTATTAAGAGTTGGAAAACTCAGTTTCGATCATATGACTTAAATAAAATGTAAGTAATATGGGGCTATAAAATACAGCAACGGTATAGATCAATAAGAGGATTTTTTTTTCACGTAAAAGCCTTACATTTCGATATACAATATACAGGGTGTCATCTCGGAACTTGCGATGTTTCTTTTCCGAGTATCTACTTTGGTTGGCAGTGCCCCATACCTCCTTTTTATTTTATTTTTATTTTATTTTATTCCATTATTAGGACAACACACAGTATAAATACACCAGAGTCTCGCTATGCGTCTATTCTATGTGCGTCTATTCGCTCTTGCGTCGGCTAAAAAAAAAAACCAATCACCCGCTTAACGTCGGTTCTTCGTTATGCGTCCTTTTTCTTTCTTTCCATTTTTCTGTTTTGTCATACAACTAGTGAGAATTTTCGTTGCTATCAGAATATTTGATAATTTTTTGTTTTATTTTTCCTTCGAATTTGTAGTATAACATGTAACTCGATATGCGTCGAAATTCAGTTTGCGTCTCTCCGTGTGGAACGGAACAGGGACGCAAAGCGGGACCTTGGTGTACTTAAATACTTAATACTCCTTCGTGTAGAGCGAAGTGATGTCTTCCAAGTTGAATGATATTATCATAAAGAACACTACTGTTGTAAAACAGCCGAAAAGCAAAAAAACTTAGATTAATATTCATTTGATTTTTCTTATAGGAAGGCGTGAATACTTCAATTCATTGTTGCGTAAGCATTTAACCAATTCCTTTATTAAGGAACAGTATATTAAATACCGTAATAAGGCAGCCATACTGAATAAAAAATTAAATGCAGATTATTTCAAGAATCAGTTAAATAACGCAGGTGGCAATCTAAGGAAAAAATGGCAGGCATCAGGTTTGTTGTGATTTACCGCCTTTAGTCGTTCATCTTGGCAACGGTATTTCCGATCCCATTATTATTTGTGAATAATTTAATATATTCTTCATAAACGCTTCTCAGCTATGCAAATCAGTTCTTAGCCCATCTCTAGGTGATTTTAGGACTTTCTTTAGGCCGCATTCTGGAATTTTGTTCTGTCAATGAAAATGCAATTTTAAAATGAATCCCAAATATGTACCAAAATTCAGCTGTGGGTGTTGGCGATATTCCTATGCGTTTAATTAAAGCTGCACGCTTTAATTTAGTTCGAAGCATTGCTGTATTAGCCAATCATTGCATTGCAATTGGTGAGTTTCCTTCTATTTTCAAAAAAAGCTTGTGTAATAAAATAATGAATGATCGAGCATTTGAAATTATCAATTATTTATTTTATTTATTTAGTTAACTAAGTTATTAGTTTCATTATCTTACCAGATGAATTTTCTTTTGTTGTTTATACTCAAGTAACATATCTTTTTGATAGTGGTTCCACAATTTTGGCTTCAATTTTAACATTATTTATGCAAAATTTTTCAAATTTTATAAAAATATTTCCGCAGTCTATATACATTGCATTAAAATATCTATTGAACGAGGTCCATACGTTTGTGAATAGGCTGGCCATTCTTTAATTATAGCATCAATATTTTTATCGATGATACTCTTGATCCATTTGTAACCGATAGTGCGATGAAGATGTCCATCTTCCTCCAGGTTTGAGTCATCCCTGTTATATTTTAAATTTTCACAAATGATTCGGGCATCATCAACATTGTCTAGTAAAGTAAGTTGTATGCTGGAAATACGTATTAAATTAAGTATTTTTAAATAAAATTATTTTTAATATTATTACCATTTGAGAAATTTTCATTTTGTAATGTTTCGGATCGGTTGAATCGCTTTTTCATCGCATTAGTGAAGATTTCCGAAGCTTCGAAATTCTATTGTTGTACCAATCGTACAGTTGCCCTTTTGACTTGATTTTTTCTCCGTTCAAAGTAAATTGACTGGCATAAATATTATATTCTTAATGAAACGCTAATTTTCACTTGAAAAATGATATTCTACTTGGGCGGCCATTGTTTCGCGCTGATTGTCACCCATAGACAAGTTATTATTTATAAAATAAGTAATAATTTTGACAACCAAAATAGACCGATTTACATCTGTTAGCATTAACCTATCCGAAATTGTTAATAACGATTTGCCTGGATTTGTTAACTTTAGTATATCTCTTAGAAGAACCTGTAAATAATATATCTGAATTAGTTTTCAATAGCAGTTTAATTGTTATGCCTTATTACATTTTCCAAATTGCCTGACATTTTGCCACTAACGCCAGCTATGCAGTTGTGGCGGGATTCCTGGCTCTATGAGGAACTCGTCACTTCCTTTATTAAATTATACATAGAAAAGTATATTTTCTAGATTATTTTATTTCTCAAACTTTGTTATTACCTGTGGTTTTTGCCAATCAGTTAAATGGCGCATAGATTTCTTTCGCATTCCTAACGATTGTCCTTGAAGGAGTTCCTCTACGTGTTGTGCTTGCATAGCAAAAAAATATACAAAAGACAGTTATTGTGTATTTTATATAATATTTTGTACTACTAACTCATGCATACTTGAAAAAACGAGTCAATCAAAAATTAAAATGTATATTTCATACATACAAAACTACGTTGCTTTTTGTTTTAATTACCACTACATATTTATTGTTCAGTAGTGTTATTATGGCGAATACCCAACCAACACAAACATAGTAAACAAGCCGGCAACGTATCATCAACTGACACCATAAATGCAACTATTTTTTGTGGTAATGCTCATTAAATTAATTGTTTGTGCATTATTTTCTTTAAAACAAAAGTTTGTATGTCTATGTACACTATTTAACTAACTTTACAAAACTGTAGTTTTTTTAGCATAGCAATCAACAATTCAGTTTGTATAATATTTGTGTTGGTTTTGCGGTTGATTTCCGAAGAATCTTTTGGAATCGTTTTTTGGAGTCTTTTTTACTTATTGAGCATATCATGTACGAGCACATCACACAATTACCTTTGAATTTTTTAATAATTATCTCAGGAACTTTCCACTCCTTTAATAAACCGCAAACAATATCACACGAATCCATATAAATTGTATGGATTCAATTTTATGTACACACTCACTTTATTTGAAAGCACAAAACTTAAATTTTAGCTTTTCTAACTTTTTGACTTCACTTGGAGAAATGAACACTTTGAAGATTAAGAACACTTTTAAAGTTTTAACACACTAATACCACAAAGGACGCCGAAAGCTAAGAATTATTTGGTTTAATATAACGATTTTTAATTTGTATAAAGAAGATTCATTAACATTATTCACTTTTATTGATTAACTTCATTTTGATTTAATGAAATTTATTTGAATTAATATAATTTTAATAAATATATATTAATATTAATAATGAAATGAAAATGGTCGGAAGAAATTTAATTAATTTTATGAAAATTACTTATTTTAAATGTTGTAGCGGTAATCACTTACGATGATTTATGCATCTTAAATTTATTTTTGGAACGCTTATACGAATACGTATTCTCTATAATAATAATATTTTGGCTTGTTCATATTTAGCGAAAGTAATCGACTGCTCAAATACTCGAATAATCTCCCCAGTACTTTGTAACTCAACTACTCGGCCATTTTTGGTGGAGTATTCTAAATTGATTAAAAATTGTTTACTGTAACAAAACTCTCCAAAAAATTTACAATTTTTCTTGCATTTATATCGTAGGGATTTAAGAAAGTTTATTAGATAGAGACGCCTCTTAGAAAGATAGAATATTGTTCTGAATGGTTTTGGTCAGCCACTTGTTAAATTAAGAAAGTTTAGTGAAGTACTACCGCTTCAACTTACTTTAACGGAAATGAGCAAAATTGAACAAAATATTCTGGCTGCTAATGAAGTAAGGAATGTTGTCTACATAAAACTAAACTAATGCCATTTCCACTCAGCACTCTCAAAAGATATTTTCAAACAACCTTGATTAATCGAATCAATGCTCGCCGAAATAAAAATTGTATCATTGATGTATGTATGGGAATCCGAGTTATAGAACGAAAACGATAAAATTAGTTATCAAAGAATATTTTACAAAATTAAAGACAGTAGGTCAGGTGAACACATTTAAAGACCACTTCAACATTTGAAGTAAAACAAAAAGAAGAAGTGCTACATAATTGGGAGTTTGGTGAACTCAGAACTTCCAAAATCTGTAGAATCGGTAATGGGAGCAAAAGTTAAACCAATAATTTTAGTTCGGGTATAGATTTAGAGCGACTTAAAAATTATGCAGTTTTCGCTCTAATATTTATTTAATAATTTCATATAAAGCGGTATTATGCCAACATCGATGCAATACTAGCTCGCCTTCTCAGTTACATTTAATTTTTTTTATGCTACTCGATACTCGAATTTTACAAAATTCAAATAATTTGTATTCCCTATTTATATAAATACAAATTATGATAAATTATAGAATCAATGAAGATCTGTGTTTTAACGGCTAAGTTCGAAAGAAATTTAATTGATATTAAGAATCACTTTCCATTATTCTTCATTTTAAATTCAAATGTTGTATAAATAAATAATCTTCTTTAAGCAAATGTAATATTCGCCATTTTAAAATTTTTCTTGTTTATTTGAAAAATATAGAACAATTGCATTATAAAATTGTAAACAAATAATTAATGGATAATATGTTCTTTTCCTCAGATCTTATATGACTTTCAACTGAGATATCCAAACAGTCATCAACATTTGTTAAAAAAATGGTCCATTTGTTCTCCATTTATTTATAAAGTATTTACAGAGACCAAAGGACCAAATTTAAAACCTGTACCTGAGATTGAAGGTAAAAGCATTGATTACTTTACTAATTAATACAATAATGATAATAAAATTATATTTCAGAATTACTGCCATCTATGCAACCATTGTTTTACCTATTGAATATTTTACCCCAAGTTATAGCTGGTAAAACATCAGCTAAGTTTCAAAGGGAACCATTTGCTATACTTTTAAAGAAAATAATAGTTTTCAGAACGGTAAGGATTTATATTTAGACCTTTTGTCATTTAGAAGCAATACATAGTTAAGAAGAGGAGAAATTGTTAAGAGTTTGCAATTCAGTGTCGATCTGCGAGCATGTGAAAAATAAATCATTTTTCAGTACACCTCATCAGGCTATACCGACTAAACTGCTAATTTATTACACTGTTTTTTTCTTATATATCAACGGTGCACTTGTAGTATTACCAAATCTCCTCTTCTTAAATATTTATCAATCTGGAATATACCAGAATATAAAGTTTGAACAATACAAATAGATTAATATATCTTCGTTTTATAATTATAGCTTAATCTGCCACCTGAAGAACTCATTGATCAAGAATTAAACCACCCCTACCTAATAGCTGAAGGCGAAAATAAATCAGCGAAGTCCAATTTTTACCTCTGCGTAGAACGAGAGCTGATAATATTACCGAACACGGTTAATTTTATTGAGGCAGTTGACCTCTTGTTTAAAGCTCACTATGTATTTGGGCAACATTTCGATGCTTCGTTAAAAACGTTTTGGACCTTCATGTGTCATTATTTTTATGAAATGCAAGTAGCGGGAACGATAACATCAAGGATTAAAGAAATCACATGTAAATTGGATCTCCAGGTAGCTCACATATTTTATCAAACCTTAGTTATATGGTTTTATTAAGTATACACATTATTACATTCACTGCACTGCTAAAACACACTAAAATGTATTATTGTTATTTTTGCAACGTTTTATTTCAAGACCTTGATAAACTGATTCTACATCTTAAGTATAAGGAATTTGTTAAAGAAAAGTCACATACTAAAATTAAATGTGTGAAAGATAAAAATTGTACTTCTACTTTCCAAACATTCTATGCTCTCAAAACTCATGTTAAAAAATTTCACGTTGATACGATTGGAACAAATAATTTGGAACAAAGCGTATTGGAGGAGGTCAACGCCAAATCAAATTTTGTGGTAAAAGATTGTGCTTCTAATAATAATAATAAATCTTTTGCAAAATCAGTAGAAACGGTGGCTACCTCTTTAAATAATTTTGACGAGCACATGAAATCTTTTCATTCAAAACTAAATTTACTAGGCTTGCCAGAGGAGACAATGTCAGAGATTTTTCGTGAATCTAAAGTTATAACAGAATGTGCGATCAATATCGTAACCTCTCCAAACGAACTTAAAAACTTAACAAATAATAAACTAAAAATATCGGAAACACTTAAAAAATTTTGCTCAAAATATAATAGAAACAAGCTGTTCTTAGGGAATACATTTTATGTGGAACCCCAACAAATTCCTATTGGATTTAGGTGGGAGATGAGATTTAACACAGAATCATCATCTTACATCCGCAAAACCGTTCAAAATGTTTTCCAATTTGTACCCATTTCAAAAACAATAAGAAGTGTTTTTACAAATTACAAATTCTTAAAATTATTCACAGATTTTAATAACTCTCACGTTTGTAAAACAGGAAATTATAAATTTGCTTGTTGCGGCGTTCGCTTCCAGTCAATTAAAAGGGATTTTAAAAATAAACCGATGATTTTGATTCAACTGTATTACGATGATTTCGAAGTAGCTAGAGTACTTGGTAGTAAAACTATCATTCATAAAGTAGGAGCTATATATTTTACGATAGTAAATAGTCCTACGTACTTAAAATCTAATCTTGAAAACATATTTTTAGTTTGCCTGTTTTATGTTAATGATTTGCACAGTGAATTTAATTTAAATTATGTCCTAAAACCAATTGTTGAAGACATAAAAATCCTCGAAAATGATGGTTTATTTATCGAAAATCTCGGTGTTGCATTTGGAACAATCATTTCTTTAGCACACGATAATCTAGCTGCAAATGACATGATTGGGTTCACTAAATCATTTTCCGCCCGATATTTTTGCCGATTTTGCGTAATGCCTAGTGAAAATACTAAAAAATGTACTATTGAAGACGTTAAGTTATTAAGAATAGAAGATTGTTATTCGATTTTATGCGATCAGCCACCCATTAAAAAACTAAGGATGATTGAAACTAAAGGAATCAGTCGAAATTCAATACTAAATGATTTGAAATATTTTCACACTGTCAAAAATTATAGCGTTGATTTAATGCACGATGGTCTGGAAGGTTTTGTGGTTTTGTTACTTAAATATCAGTTAGAATATTTCATAGAACAAAAGGTTTTTCGAAATATTGACCAAATTAATGACTGTATTTCGGCCTATAATTTTGGTTTCATGGACAGAAAAAATAAGCCTTCGAACATCAATCTCGAAAGAAGCAATTTAGGGCAAAACGCAATACAAGTTCTATGTTTTGCTACACATTTTCCTTTCATTTTCGAACGGTTTTATAACCAAAATCATGAACCTCAATGGAAAGCCGTATTTAGTTTAATTGAAATAATAAATATTTTATTTCGATATGAACTGACAGACGCGGAAATAAATAAGTTACAAAAATTAATAACTTTCATTTGGAATCAATTAAAAATATATTCCAAAAGGATTTTACTCCTAAACAACATTTTTTGGTGCACTATCCTAGAGTGATTAGACAAATGGGGCCTGTTATTCATTTATGGACCATGCGGTACGAAGGCAAGCATCGTTTTTTCACTAAAAACGTAACACCTAATTTTATTAATGTTTGTAAGACGTTTGCTACCAGACATCAGCAAATGATATGTAGTGTGTGGTCAAATTCAAGTTTCGTACCAAAAATGAAAAAGGGGAAAACCATATTGTATAAATTAATAAATGTATATAGTTGTCTAAGCGCGTTTTCCACACCAATATATAGCATGCCTTACGTTTGTTTGTTTGTTTTTTATTCGTTTGTTACGGCCAGATCTTTCAATCCATAAGGCCAAACGATTTTTATATTTTGGCATATGCTTCTAGAAACTACTCACGGGTAGCTCTAGTATGCCTAGGTTTACTGTTTATTTTTTATTGAGTCGCACTTTGTGATACCACCGAATAGCACGGATATTATGGGCCTTAGACATTAAAAATGCAGTACCCAGTACCACTATCTATTTTATCAAGTTGTTATTTGTGATACCCTCGCTTTTGTACACGATATAACGGGCCTTTTACGATACTGCGCAGTACCCGGGACCACCAGCTTGACAAAGATGTTAACACGACAAGATCTATATTGCGACTCATGCCTTACGTTATCACTGATTTCCATTACAAAAAAAAAAAATTTTTATTTTAAAAAATAAAACGTCTCATGAAAAAATACATTTATATGAAATAATAGACATTTTAGAATGTGGCGGTGAAATATATTTTCTTTTAAGGGAATTTATTGGTATATATGATACATTTTTTTGCAGTTACCAATTAATCAATAAAAATCTTGAGCCAGTTTGTATTAGTTTAAATAGTATTCAATATAAAAAACCGTACGAAAAGCATTTTGCTAGCAAAAGTGAGAAATTTTATATTTTGGGATGCAATGTCCAAATGGTATAGCTAAGCAATATACGAGGTCATTCTACGTGTCTGAGTAGACTGTTTCATTGTTTTATTTGAAAATTAGAAATCTTATTAATTAATGTAACAATTTTTAATTTAAATTGGGATCCTATATTTACTTATGAATATTGTTAAGTATAATTTTTTATTGTTTTTATTATATTATTGGTGTGTGATGAATAAATAAATTTTTTATTTGATTATAAAAAAAAATGTTTTTTATTTAAATATTATTTTATATTTACGATGCCATTCGATCCAGATTTTGCCTGTACTTTCACACATTTAGCGTTGTAACATTTTGCCGCAAAAATCATTATAAAACGATATATTGGGTATCGAAATTATTATAAATTAAGTTAAATTTTGACGCTTACTGTATCATATTTTGAACACATTTTATTACAATTTTTAATGTAACTTGAATTAAAATGTTTTTGATGTTCACTCTTTTAAAATTGGTTGGATAGTGCATCATAAATAATTTGAGTGCATTTTGTTTCAAATTTTAATGTAACGACCATCAAGAGAAATTTTGCTGCACATTCTTTTAAAATTAGATGCATGTTGCACCATTTATAAGTAAAATGCAATTTATATTGAATTTCGATGCAAACATTTTTGTTTTCTTTTTTGATGTAAGACATGTTTCAAAATATAGTGCAATTTTGCGCTGAAGTCATATACGTAATTAATTGTATCGTATATCATAATTTTTTCTAAGTGTGATAGGCCGACTGATTATTTTTATCTATCAATCAACTTAAAAATTGGGCTTACCAAAAACACAAATTTTATTTATTTAATACTTATGTACACTAAATCCCTTTCACATTTTTGTTTTTACAAATGCTTAGTAAACAAGTTTGTTTATATTCAAAAGTTTGACGTTTCGCAAATTTTTTTTTTTTTTGTTTTATTTTTTTTCCAGATGTGTATTGAAAATTTCAAGGAAAAATAGTAAGAAATAATTTAAACATTTTCCGAAGATAAGTAGTGCAATGTGTGAATAGTTCAAATACTGATACAATTAGTAAATCAGTGTCAAAATCTTTATATGTTTAATGAGTTTAGAGTGCAAGTTTAATATTCAAAAAATTATTTTCGAATCCAGCATGGCCCTTTTTCGGAATTAGCTTTTTAGAGTACGATGCATAAAGCGGTACAACTATAGGGTTTTCCAATAGGAATGATATGATTTTTAAGTGACGTTTCGGCCATATGTATATGATCTGTCATTTTTTGTTTTATTGTATTCAGTAATGTTTACAATTTCATCATGGTGAGATATACACAAGAACAACGATTACAAATTATTCAGTTTTATTATCAAAATAATCGTTCTCCAATTGCAACTTTTCGTGCGGTTTTGCCATTTCATAGTCGTAATAATCGTCCAAGTGTGCTCGCTATTCGTCGAATTGTTGAAAATTTTGAGCGTACATTTTCTTTACATAATGTTCAAGTGCCAATAAGACAAAGAAACGCTCGAAGTAATGCAAATATTGCTGCCGTTCAGGCAAGTGTGGCTGAAGACTTTAATTTGTCGATTCCAAGACGTTCTCAAGAATTGGGACTGTCTCAAACCACAACCTGGCGGATTTTGAGAAAGGATTTGGGTTTGCATCCATATAAAATTGTTCTCACTCAAGAACTGAAGCCATTGGACCACCGTAAACGTCGTGAATTTGCTGATTTTGCCTTGGAACAACTTGAAAACGATAACGATTTTCTGAGTGGTGCGGTAAATAAACAAAACTGTCGATTCTGGTGTGAAGAAAATCGACAAATTATTCATGAAAAACCATTACATTCACCTAAATTGACAGTTTGGTGTGGTTTTTGGTCTGGTGGAATCATCGGTCCGTATTTTTTTCGAAATGAAGCTGGTAACACCGTTACTGTCAATGGAGATCGGTATAGATCGATGACAACCAACTTTTTATGGCCGAAATTGGAAGAAGTTGATCTTGACAATATTTGGTTCCAACAAGACGGGGCTACGTGCCACACAGCACGTGCAACAATTGAATTATTGCGAGAAAAGTTTGGAGATTCGATTATTTTAAGAAATTGTGATATTGAATGGCCTCCAAAAAGTTGTGATTTAACACTAATAGACTGTTTCTTGTGGGGTTATTTGAAGTCATTGGCCTTTAGCAATAAACCAAACTCTATTCAAGCTTTACATGTCAATATTGAACGTGCTATTCATGACATACGACTTGATTTAGTGGAAAAAGTGCTCGAAAATTGGGTTCATCGAATTCGTTCCTGCAGAAGGAGTCGTGGAGGCCATTTGAATGACGTTTTATTCAGAACTTAATTGTATCGATTGTACTTCACATTAAATAAAAAACATTTCAATTTCCTTAACAATTAGTGTGTTTTTTTTTTTAAAGAAATCATATCACTCTTATTGGAAACCCGTAGAAAAAAACTTGTATGTGTAAACGACCAATTTTTCGACAAAATATCTCAAGTACACCAAAATCGACCTGCGGCATGTTTCCGTAATTATGTGGATTTGATTTAAGCAGTAGTAAGTACTTACATATTTTGATTACTTTTTTAGTTATTATATTAGTAAATTTTTTTTTAGTTCAAGGGCTGTCTAATATTGAAAGTTCGTCCTACGATTTAATCGAGGTGACTCCATATGGGGACAACAGCGCATCTACGCAGTTTCCTGATTCCAGTGACAACATTCCCACACCTACAAAAAATGGTTAAACAAATTTATGCTTGTACTAACTATCGTGATGTAGTCAATTCAGTTGCGGATGATTTAAAGAAACCCATCAAATCTTTGAAAAAATTGGAAGAAGAAGATAAACAATTCCAGAGGGAAATGCAGGAGAAATACCAAGTTTTCCTGGGAGAACTTTTTGAGAGTGTTACAAGTTTATCTCAAAATGTGGGTATTCTGGTTTATTAAACCCAAACTAAACCAAGTGAATTGAATTTTTTCTTAATTTTTTTTAATTTTTCATGAGTTTGATTAATGTGATTTACCTTAAAATTCAAATGAAAAGTTGAACTGATAATAAATAATGTAAATATTATTAAAAATTATTAAAATATATAAGTTTAAATATTATTGAACAATTAAGACGAGTTTGTTAATATATTGTCTGCATATAACTTATTTGCTATTACATTCCGAATTGTTTCTGTACCAGTGGCACTATTCTGGTTTTCCCGGGGAATTGCGAATTGGGAATTGTTTTATTGTCAGTTTTTAGTGTATTTTGGTTTTCTTTTTTCCAAAGCATACTAGATTTTGCGGAAACATATTTTGATTTCATAGCAATTTTGTTGTTTATTTTTCCCTAAAAATTTGGCTGGGAATTATTTTTTCCCAAAACAAGAACAAAATGCCAATCGCTCAAATTCCGTCGTCTCGCTGTTTTCATTAACAGAGATTTCGTTGCGATTTTCATCGGTATGTGCTTCCGTTAGTAATTCTTTACTCATAATGTTGTGCAAAGTACACCAAGCTGCTACAACATGTGGCATAAAAATACAATTGAAGTCAATCTCGGACCGTCGCGTCGTGACAAAATTCTCTAAATTTTTTTTCAAAATTGCAAATGTTTGTTCAACTTTCACTCTACCTCGATTCAAGTTTTGATTAAAAAATTGTTTTCTTCCATCCAAGTTTGTACCAGGAAATTTTATATAATCCAAGACAGAAGAGGGTAAGCCGGATCGCTCAGGAGAAGATACGAGATATTTATACCATCTATATATCATAATAAAATGAATTGGGAAATAATTCGTTATGACGATTAAACAGTTGTGACCCTTTTAAAACTATGGCGATATATCCCGAAATCTATCATACGAATATTATATAGTTAATTCTTACTGTAATTTTCGTATTTACCTATACTCGTGATAGCTTGCAGTACAACAGACGTCCATCCTTTCCTGTTTAAAAAGCCTCTTACGCCTGCAACAGGTGCATTCACTGGGATATGTGTGCAATCTATTTCTCCTAAAATATGTGGCATATTAGTAATTTTGTCAAGCTCATCAGATATTTGTTGAGCTTCTTCAGAGCTTGGCATTTTAATAGGAACACAAGTTAGATTTTTAATAATAGCTCGTACAACTTCGTGGAAAAATTTGTGGGCTACACGAATTAAAAAAGGCTGAATTAAAAAAGGTATTTTTCTGAATTAAAAATGGGCCTTTTTTTATTCAGTTTGAAAATGAATTAAAAATGTGTTAAAAAATGAAATAAAATATGCATTTTTTATTTCATTTTGAAAACAAATTAAGAAAAAATGAATTAAAAATGTGTTTAGAAAAGGGACAATTTAAACGGGCATACAAGAAACAATTGTTGGCGACAAACATTAGCATCAAAAATAATAAATTGGCAACAAATATAATATTTTGGAACAGAAAAAAATAATTTTTAGTAATAAAAAAAAATAAAAACTTCTAGATAAAAAATTAAATTTAATCGATATAAATTATTTAATATTTGATGGGGATCGATATAAAATGTTGCAGTGTCATTAATAGATTCCATATAATCCGCTCCTACGTGCGGCACGCAGTGGACATGTTTGCCTATCCCGGCTCCTACGTCCCCCGAAGTTGAAATCTAAAGCCCCTCGGAGGGCTAAGCGCGGGGGAGCGAAGCGACCTCCCGCGTGCCCGTGAGAGTTACCGAAGCCGTTAGCCTCTACAATTCTATGTTAAATTAGGGATCTCCATTTTCCAGAATATTTTAAAACTAATTTCAATTTTTTAAGTTTTAATTTAAAATTCATATAAAATAAAATATTTCCAATTTTATTTAAATGTTTGTAATTATTGCTTTCATTTATGAAAATACATAAAAATAAAATTTATTAAACTTTTAATTATTTTTTTATTCAGTTTGAAAATGAATTAAAAATGTGTTGAAAAATGAAGTCAGAGAAGCTAGCCCGAAGAATCAGCCCGAAGATTTGGTTCATTTCTCGGATAAAATGTAGCTAACACGAAAAAGTGTAATTTTTGTAAAAAGTGTAGGCTCATCCCGAAAAAAATATTATAAATAAAATGCATCTATCACGAAAAATTTCAAGTTTAAACCAAATGAAAACTAATAAATTTCTTAAAAAATATTTATAATAAAAAACATAAATTCGCTTAAGATTAAGAGTAATAACATTCAACATATTCTACAAATTCATTTACAAATTTATGTTCTGTTGGTAGTGTATAGTCATTTAATATGAAGAAACCTTAAATTTTATACATCCATTACTAGAGATATTGCTTAATGGTTTTATACATGGGCGAATAGGCCATGATAGCTAAGAGATGGCCAACACCCCAGGTTCATATCATGGGGATAAACATATGTTCTTGAATAATTTGTATTTTTAGTGTAGCGTATGTGATATGGAGAAACGTTAAATTACATACAGGCAATACTAGGGATATTGCTTAATGGTTTTATACATGAGCAGATAGGCCATGTGTAACGATTTTAAATTTAAACTTTTGATGCGCTGCGAAGAAAGTTTTGGAAACTGCTAATATTTCATCAAGTTGATGATTGAAAATGATGATATGATAATCTCTTCAGTTTGTTGTGTTTAATTTTGTTTTATTGTTCGGGAACGATTTCCCCTTGGTTTTTTTTATTGATTTTGCTGATCGATTATGATTGGAGTGGTGTAAGCGAAAATTGGATCATGCGATGAGAAGAGAGGAAGAGATATTTTTTTTGGTTTAGAAAAAGATTGAAGAGTTGTTGTTTTTTGGCATCCGGACGTTGAGGCAGCAACATCACTCAAGCTTGCAGAGCAGAAATTAATTATTTAAATTAATTTTGGTTGGGACTTAAATTTGGATTTTGGATCACCATTTGCCGTGTTAAGTATATTTTTTTTATTTTGATTATGAACAATGTGAGATATTCTGTACAATAATTAAGATAATTATAGACATAGTGTACAAGTAAATATCTTTTGATTGAACGTTATTTTTTTTTATGGCCTAGTGGTTATGTTATTTTATCGTACGATAAATATTTTTTTTTTTGTGTGTCGGCAAAGTTGAGTGTATCTCAAAATGAATTCCCATTATAAACTAGTGTTAGTGCAAGACAGTGAATAATTTTTTTTTTAAATTTGATGTGTTTGGAAGTTGTGTGCAACCTTCTTAATTTTCTAATTATGAACATTACATAAATATTATTATATATCTTATTTAGAAAGGCACACAAAAGTTATTTGTACTTCTTTGGATGGAGAACACGTGCTGCTAGAAAACCGACGTCAGCAACAGGACCGGATCGAGTGAAGTCATCACCAAATTAATGATGCCAATTGGGCAGGTATTGGTTTTTGCTTATGTAAGTTGTGGATTGGCACCTAAGAAGCATTGTTAAATTGGTGAGCAAATTAATAGAAAAATTTCGGGGGTTTTTTTTAGTACAAATTTATGGTTTAGAGTGTTTTTTTTGTTGTTTAATTTTTTTTTATTTGATTTCTTGAAACGGAGAGATTGTTCTATTCCCACGCCTTCTGTCTCAGTTAACTCTTGGAGTAGTAGCCGGTATAAAACCGTGACGGGTTCTTCAGAAATGAAGATGGCGCCCATTGACAAATAATTATTTTCCCGAGTCATAATAAAGAATGGTTTCAAAGTTTAAGAAATAATTGATTTAGTATTTATTAGTTTTCAGAATTTATTTAATAAGATAATATTATTGTGATTATAATTAGTAGGTAATTTTTTTTTTTCTCTCTTTATTGAAAATATTTAGATTGCATTATTGTGGATGTTCTGGAAACTGGAAATTCATCATTGGCAGAAAAACTTAATTATATATGATATATTTTTTTTTTGTAGTTAACTTTAGTAATTATTAGTCAAAATTAATTTTGTTTATTTTTTTGATATGTTATAAATAATTTTGTTTATTATTATTATAATTTTATTAATTTTCATAATATAAGTATTATAACGTTATAGAAAAAATTGGTTTCCGGATTTATTATTTTTATTAATTTTTTGTTTTTGTTTGGAAGATAGTGCGAGAACTCCTCATGAAAATTTACCTACAGCTAAAAAATCCCGTTACACATGCTACTAGCTAAGATATGGCCAACACTCCAGGTTCATATCATGGTGGTAAACATATGTTCTTGAATAATTTGTATTTTTAGTGTAGCGTATGTGATATTGAGAAACGTTAAATTATATACAGCCAATACTGGGGATATTGCTTAATGGTTTTATACATGGGTTGATAGGCCATGATGCTGGCTAAGAGATGGCCAACACCCCAGGTTCATATCATGGGGATAAACATATTTTTTTGAATAATTTGTATTTTTAGTGTAGCGTAAGTGATCTGGAGAAACGTTAAATTACATACAGCCAATACTTGGGATACTGCTTAATGGTTTTATACATGGGCGGATAGACCATGCTACTAGCTAAGATATGGCCAACACCCCAGGTTCATATCATGATAAGAACCTGGGGTGTTGGCCAGCTATTAGCTAGTATCACGTCCTGTCTGCCCATATAAAATACCATTAAGCAATATCCCTAGTATTGGCTGTATATAATTTAATATTTCTCCATATCACACACGCTACACTAAAAATACAAATTTTTCGAAAACATATGTTTATCCCCATGATAAGAACCTGGGGTGTTGGCCAGCTATTAGCTAGTATCATATCCTATCCGGCCTGATATAAAACCATTAAGCAATATCTCCTCTTTTTGGATGTATACAATTTATGGTTTACTTATAGTAAATGACTATGTGCATGTATGTGCATTTTTAGAATATTTTGAATGGGTTTACTCTTATAAGAATTTATTTTTTTTATTACAAATATTTTTTAGTTTTCATTTGGTTTTAAACCATCGTGTTAGATGCATTTTAATTATAATATTTTCTTCGGGATGAGCCTACACTTTTTAAAAAAATTTACACTTTTTCGGGATAGCTAGGTACATTTTATCCGAGAAATGAACCAAAACTTCGGGCTGATTCTTCGGGCTAACTTCACTGACTTTGAAAAATGTATTTAAAATGGGCCTTTTTTTATTCATTTTGAAAATGAATTAAAAAAAAATGAAATAAAATTGTCTTTTTTTTTTGTTAAAGTTCCATTTTTAATTCATTTTTTCAATTTTCGATTTTTTGTCTAAAACAACATTTTTAATACAGATTTTATTTATTCAAAATGAATTAAAAATGGTTCCAATTCTTCATACTAAAATCACCATTTTTAATTCAGTTTTGATGTACATTTTTAATCAGCCTTTTTTAATTCGTGTAGCCAAATTTGTGTACTGCATAGCTTTACCGGAACCGAAAACATTTACAGTTACTTGATTCTCTCCAACTTTTCAATTTGTACAAGCATACAGCCACTTCTTCTTCCACAGAAGCTTGCTTTTGGCTTCCGGATATTGGGTTTGGTTTCGGTTGTAAATCCGTACGGAGAACGTTATACAAATAAAATTCTTATGCCGAAATCGCTTGCCGTTTAATTTGGTAAGCAAATCTTCTCCTACATTAGGTGCACGATAGTGTGGTTTAAGACAGTTTTTGCGGCAAATATGTTTGAAGCCCTCGAACAAAGTATCGATCAGCTTTCCTACACCTACAATCCAATTTTTAATGATTCATCTGAAATTGAGTTGGTACATTTATCTATGTATTATTTTATATTATAGGAGTAGATAATAAGTCAACAAACTTATTAAGAAACTATCTTCTTTTTCTACTTTTTGATAATTTATGTTGCCTCACTTCTGAATTTCTTCTAATCTTAAAAACAATAATAATTTTCAAATAATCCTCCATTATAATAAGTAAAATCCATTAAGAACTTTTATCCAAACAACCAACTTTTACTCAAAAAAAAAAATCAACGCGATTGGTATTTCAGTCGATCAGTGGTAAAATAAAAATATTTTCCTTCTTTGAATAATTTTTATTTTTTAACATTTGTAGCAACTTGCGGTATAAACATAAGCTAAATAATTTTGACAATTCTAGCAGTACTAATTTAACTGTGGTATAAACGCAGCAAATGAAGACGTAAGTAAATCACTAATTATAGAGAGATCCAATGAGGCTACTGGACAAATAATAGTTAATTTAAAGCTACTAGTTGACGCCCTAGAGACAATTCAGCCGACGTTATTTCAAAGTGAATGAGTCTTTTCGTTGGCAAGCACTATATCGGTTAAAAGGCTTTCACTAAGTGATCAAACATTAAATTCCATCTGTTTATTGAAAGGTTATTTTCTAAAAAAACAATAAGGCTCTAGTTTATTCCCAAAACGTGTATATTATTATTTTTTCCATTTTTCTCGAGTTCTCGAGAAAAACTAATTGATTACTCGAATTCTCTAGAGCAACAATTTGTCGAGTTTTCGAATGCTCTAAAATCAGAACAACCTAATTTGTCTAATTCAACCTGCGACGTACAATTGGAATCGCCAATTATATTGCCTCATCATTTAAGACATACACATACACTATCCAGCTATTGCAAAATGTACTTCTATGTGGAGTGCAGCTCGACGACCTATAAGACAGCAGAAATTATAAGAGACGTTACGGTATAAATACCATGGTTTTTGTTACCACTATTGCCCGATTCAACACGTCCAATATTTAAAAAACTAAAAAACTAAAACTGCTGATTCAACTGTGTGAAAAGTTCAACTTTTCACACAAGTAATAAGTAAATTATTTTAAATGTTTACTCGGTGGCAGTAAAATTGTAACTTCCTGTATAATTGACGCCTTTTCCAAACATGTATGCAGATGATTGAAATGGAATGAAAAAATTTGTACGATATCGAAACGACAACAACAAAATTCTTACTTGTTTCGGTATTTCGAACACAATAATTTTACAAATACAATACAATTACAAAAATATTTGAGTAAATCAAGGAGTAAAACATCAAAATTGTCAAATTGACAAATTCTACCATAATTGACTTATTTTCAGTACTGAGTTTTCTACTTTATATGCGAGCAACTAATGCTGATGCTGAATATAGAACTAAAGCTGCTCTATTTTACAATTTATACAAATTAAGTAACATAAAAGCAGAAATCGTTTACTTATTTATCTGCTTATTGACGTTAAAAATAACAAAAATCAGTAATCAAAGCTTTATGACAATTTTATCCCCCAAAAATATTTTTTTGCCACGTAAATATATATTTCTATTTTTCCAAAACATCATTCAACCAAACAGAAAATCATTTTTTATCACAAATAATATTATTGACTTGTAATAAGATTATCAAAATAAAAAATAAAAATAAAATCCAATTAGCTCGTAACGTTTGAGTGACAAATTCTTGGAAAACCGATTACCAAAGTTAATAAAATGATTCTGGTAAAAAAAAAGTCGATCAATCTACGTCTAAATATTTTTTTTCTCGTATACAATGTAAGTACGTAAGATTGTAAGTTAATCGAAATATTTGTAAAAAAATTTTATTAAATATTTCCACTAAATTTAACCGTATCATAAATATAAAAAAAAGAACAAATCCATGTGTCAACGTTTTTGGTTTTCCAATAATCAGACAATTTTAATGGAATATTTTATTGTTATAATAAAAAATATTTTTGCTGCTTTATTTCAAATTTACAGACTTTTTGGCTTTTTCGCTTTTACGAAAATAAAACGATCAAACTAGAAAAAAACTCACATTTTATGAGATATTGATATAAAATCTCACTACTGGTCACCACTATTGAACTAAACTGTCACTAACAAACCTTCCAATTTATTAATTAAAATCAATTAATTAATCCCTTTCGGTTGTAGCTGAGGTAACAACAGACCACCAGACGCACAAATAAACAACGTTTTTTCTATGTCAAAATGTAAAAATCCCCAAAAATCTAGAATCAAATTCCTAAACAAAATTCGGTGGCCGTTGCTAAATATTAATCTATATATGTATTTCGGGTGTAATATTAGAAGACTTTCTTCTTAAGTAATGTTAAGGTGGATTATGTTCGTTTTATCAAATTCATTCATTTTATTTTAAAAGTAATGGAACGATTTTTTTTTATTAACAAAGTATTTTTTATGATGAACATAAAAATTTTATAAGCAGCTATTTTAATTGCTATTTTACGTCCTACTACATAGTTGTGAGATTAAATGTAATGCAATCATGACTAAGATCAAAAATAACCCAATACAAACAAACAAACACAAATAATTCTATTTTCTCTGCATTTAATGTCGTAGCTTATAAAGGGTTAAATTTAGTACATGGTTTATATAAATAGAGAAACTTGGTGAAATTAACAGTGATTAGTGAAGTTTTATACTAAAAAAATGCAAAATATAGTATATTACTGAGATAGGGCAACATTTTCGATTATTTTCAATTGTGTAAAACTATCGATAATACCGATAATGTAGTTAATAAGTTTATGAAACCCAAATGAAAAATATAATGGGTTTCATTTTAATTTACAACACAACTTCCAATACAATCTAACCACAATCCTTATCACTAATTCAATTTCAAATCAACTCTTAACCTCTAACCCCAAATCAATTCCCAAAAAAATCTTCGACCGCTTTCCCAAACGCAACGCCAGCTCATTCAATGCTTACTGAACTTTAACCTACTTAACTCCTATAAACTCCACACTCAAGAGCCAACTCACCCTCGAAAACATCTCGATTTGAAAGTTACAAGCCTGTATGAACTGAACTCATATCAACTCAATCTAACCTCCAACTAAACCCTTAACTCAACTCCAAATTAAACCTAAAACGAACCTCGCTGACATTCAACTTAACTTCAACTCAAACCCTATGAAATCCTAGCTCGACCTTACCTCAACCCTAAATCCAACCCTAAACTCAACCATAGCTCAAACCCAATTTAACCTTCAACTCAACGTTCAAATAAAAACCTAAATCAACCCGGTTCAAACTACATGCGTACATGAACTCAACTTAATCTACTCGATATTAACTCAATCCTATTCGACTTCAACTCAATCCTCAAAGCAACTCTTAACTAAACGCCAATCTCAATGCTCAAATCAGCATACATATTAATTCAACACAGAACAAATCAAGCTAACTTCCAATGTCAATCTCAACTAAATCCTCAAATAAATTCCCACCTGAACAATTGAATAGATTTTAACTCAACCCCAACAAAACCCTAATAAACCCTAACAAAGAACACAAATTCAGCTCTCAACTGTACCTCAAACTCAACGTGCTACTCAGTCGCCAAATCAACATGGCCCGAATATATTTCATGCGTCTATGAACTCAACTCAAGCCAACTTTCAATTCAAACCACAACTCTCCAATAAATCCACAACTTAACCAATAACTAAACCTCAACTCAACCTCAACTGAACCCTCAACTCAATCCCTAAACCCACACACCGAAAACGAAAACTGACTATAATTTCAACTCAATCCTAACTCAACCTCCAACTTGACCTCAACTAAAAACCAAACTTAACGTCCAACTCAATACTAAAAATATAAAGGGCTGAAACCTTATTATCAGAACTTCGTTCTTCAAAATTAAGTTTACTCCCAAATCAATCCCAAACTGAATCTCTTAAGTCAGTCTTCAGCTCAACTGCCAAAAACAATATTTCTGTACAGTTTGGTTCAAATTGGCCAAGGCGTGTGGATTTGTTTAAATATCTTGCACATATACAGATTTTACAATGGCCAATTAGGATACAACATATCAACTTCATAACGGTTTTTGGTGAAATTTGATATCCGCGATAGAAATGGGATCCAAGAATCCAAAGAAACGTAATATGGCCAAATGGGATGGAACTTGCTTATTTCCCCAACCGATTATTATGAAATTTGGCATGTGAGTTGGAAATGGAATTCTAAATTGGTTTTTGGATTAGTTCTGGAATATGGCCAAGTATTGAACTAGGCTAATACTTAATCGATTATGATGAAATTCAAGATTTGCAATGGCAAGGTGATTCTAAAATGATACGGCTAATTCCGAGACTCTACACTACTGTTGGGAATATAGCATGGCCAAGTTTATAGCTCTGGCAGTAAATACTCAAGAAACATACCCAACGTTTAAAGCGAGGAATTGGCGAGAAACATTTGTAGGCGAAATTTAATATTATTTCGAAGATCGTTAAGCAATTGAAATAGACTTCTACGCTGCCTCAAAGAAACTTCAATAGTTGCATGATTTACAGAAACCTCATCAGACAACAATTCAATGCGAATTGTTGAAACGTCAAAACTCATCATAATCGGTTAAGCTAAAACAGCTAAAGTATATCCTAATTGCCCATATTCCAGAATTTAATCTTAAAATCATTTAAGAATGCAGTGTCCAACAAGTTTCTTTCTAATCGGTTAAAAAAAGGAAGTTCCATCATACTTGGCCATATTCCATAACTTTATCCGAAAATTATTTTACAGTCCCATTTTCATCGCACATGTCGAATTTCATAATAATCGGTTGAGAAATGGAAATCAACTCCAAATTCAATGCCCCATTCAATAATCAAACCAGCATACCATATATAAAATAATCCCCAAATTAACCACCATTCAATCCGCAAATGGAATCCAACTCAACCGCAAACTAAAAGCCCAACTCAATCCAAAATTCAGCATATATACAAAATTGGGCAGCATGCTAATATCACCATTTGGTTTTGGTTCAATTCATATTGCAGGTCTTTTTGGCACTTCCAAAAGTTTCTCAATTCTCCGCTCTTCATTAGTCAAACTAATTTGCAAAAATATCCAAATTGGACAATAGTTCTCGAGTTATCATGGGTACAGACTACAGACAGACTTAAAGACAGATGGACGAACATTATTTTGTTGATTTTTCGGACTAAGGGACTTTCAAAACGTGCGGAAAAATAGTTTTGAACCAATTAACTTTATTACCCTTTAATTTTTTAAATTTTACAATTTATAATTTATAATTTATAATTTATAATTTATAATTTATAATTTATAATTTATAATTTATAATTTATAATTTATAATTTATAATTTATAATTTATAATTTATAATTTATAATTTATAATTTATAATTTATAATTTATAATTTATAATTTATAATTTATAATTTATAATTTATAATTTATAATTTATAATTTATAATTTATAATTTATAATTTATAATTTATAATTTATAATTTATAATTTATAATTTATAATTTATAATTTATAATTTATAATTTATAATTTATAATTTATAATTTATAATTTATAATTTATAATTTATAATTTATAATTTATAATTTATAATTTATAATTTATAATTTATAATTTATAATTTATAATTTATAATTTATAATTTATAATTTATAATTTATAATTTATAATTTATAATTTATAATTTATAATTTATAATTTATAATTTATAATTTATAATTTATAATTTATAATTTATAATTTATAATTTATAATTTATAATTTATAATTTATAATTTATAATTTATAATTTATAATTTATAATTTATAATTTATAATTTATAATTTATAATTTATAATTTATAATTTATAATTTATAATTTATAATTTATAATTTATAATTTATAATTTATAATTTATAATTTATAATTTATAATTTATAATTTATAATTTATAATTTATAATTTATAATTTATAATTTATAATTTATAATTTATAATTTATAATTTATAATTTATAATTTATAATTTATAATTTATAATTTATAATTTATAATTTATAATTTATAATTTATAATTTATAATTTATAATTTATAATTTATAATTTATAATTTATAATTTATAATTTATAATTTATAATTTATAATTTATAATTTATAATTTATAATTTATAATTTATAATTTATAATTTATAATTTATAATTTATAATTTATAATTTATAATTTATAATTTATAATTTATAATTTATAATTTATAATTTATAATTTATAATTTATAATTTATAATTTATAATTTATAATTTATAATTTATAATTTATAATTTATAATTTATAATTTATAATTTATAATTTATAATTTATAATTTATAATTTATAATTTATAATTTATAATTTATAATTTATAATTTATAATTTATAATTTATAATTTATAATTTATAATTTATAATTTATAATTTATAATTTATAATTTATAATTTATAATTTATAATTTATAATTTATAATTTATAATTTATAATTTATAATTTATAATTTATAATTTATAATTTATAATTTATAATTTATAATTTATAATTTATAATTTATAATTTATAATTTATAATTTATAATTTATAATTTATAATTTATAATTTATAATTTATAATTTATAATTTATAATTTATAATTTATAATTTATAATTTATAATTTATAATTTATAATTTATAATTTATAATTTATAATTTATAATTTATAATTTATAATTTATAATTTATAATTTATAATTTATAATTTATAATTTATAATTTATAATTTATAATTTATAATTTATAATTTATAATTTATAATTTATAATTTATAATTTATAATTTATAATTTATAATTTATAATTTATAATTTATAATTTATAATTTATAATTTATAATTTATAATTTATAATTTATAATTTATAATTTATAATTTATAATTTATAATTTATAATTTATAATTTATAATTTATAATTTATAATTTATAATTTATAATTTATAATTTATAATTTATAATTTATAATTTATAATTTATAATTTATAATTTATAATTTATAATTTATAATTTATAATTTATAATTTATAATTTATAATTTATAATTTATAATTTATAATTTATAATTTATAATTTATAATTTATAATTTATAATTTATAATTTATAATTTATAATTTATAATTTATAATTTATAATTTATAATTTATAATTTATAATTTATAATTTATAATTTATAATTTATAATTTATAATTTATAATTTATAATTTATAATTTATAATTTATAATTTATAATTTATAATTTATAATTTATAATTTATAATTTATAATTTATAATTTATAATTTATAATTTATAATTTATAATTTATAATTTATAATTTATAATTTATAATTTATAATTTATAATTTATAATTTATAATTTATAATTTATAATTTATAATTTATAATTTATAATTTATAATTTATAATTTATAATTTATAATTTATAATTTATAATTTATAATTTATAATTTATAATTTATAATTTATAATTTATAATTTATAATTTATAATTTATAATTTATAATTTATAATTTATAATTTATAATTTATAATTTATAATTTATAATTTATAATTTATAATTTATAATTTATAATTTATAATTTATAATTTATAATTTATAATTTATAATTTATAATTTATAATTTATAATTTATAATTTATAATTTATAATTTATAATTTATAATTTATAATTTATAATTTATAATTTATAATTTATAATTTATAATTTATAATTTATAATTTATAATTTATAATTTATAATTTATAATTTATAATTTATAATTTATAATTTATAATTTATAATTTATAATTTATAATTTATAATTTATAATTTATAATTTATAATTTATAATTTATAATTTATAATTTATAATTTATAATTTATAATTTATAATTTATAATTTATAATTTATAATTTATAATTTATAATTTATAATTTATAATTTATAATTTATAATTTATAATTTATAATTTATAATTTATAATTTATAATTTATAATTTATAATTTATAATTTATAATTTATAATTTATAATTTATAATTTATAATTTATAATTTATAATTTATAATTTATAATTTATAATTTATAATTTATAATTTATAATTTATAATTTATAATTTATAATTTATAATTTATAATTTATAATTTATAATTTATAATTTATAATTTATAATTTATAATTTATAATTTATAATTTATAATTTATAATTTATAATTTATAATTTATAATTTATAATTTATAATTTATAATTTATAATTTATAATTTATAATTTATAATTTATAATTTATAATTTATAATTTATAATTTATAATTTATAATTTATAATTTATAATTTATAATTTATAATTTATAATTTATAATTTATAATTTATAATTTATAATTTATAATTTATAATTTATAATTTATAATTTATAATTTATAATTTATAATTTATAATTTATAATTTATAATTTATAATTTATAATTTATAATTTATAATTTATAATTTATAATTTATAATTTATAATTTATAATTTATAATTTATAATTTATAATTTATAATTTATAATTTATAATTTATAATTTATAATTTATAATTTATAATTTATAATTTATAATTTATAATTTATAATTTATAATTTATAATTTATAATTTATAATTTATAATTTATAATTTATAATTTATAATTTATAATTTATAATTTATAATTTATAATTTATAATTTATAATTTATAATTTATAATTTATAATTTATAATTTATAATTTATAATTTATAATTTATAATTTATAATTTATAATTTATAATTTATAATTTATAATTTATAATTTATAATTTATAATTTATAATTTATAATTTATAATTTATAATTTATAATTTATAATTTATAATTTATAATTTATAATTTATAATTTATAATTTATAATTTATAATTTATAATTTATAATTTATAATTTATAATTTATAATTTATAATTTATAATTTATAATTTATAATTTATAATTTATAATTTATAATTTATAATTTATAATTTATAATTTATAATTTATAATTTATAATTTATAATTTATAATTTATAATTTATAATTTATAATTTATAATTTATAATTTATAATTTATAATTTATAATTTATAATTTATAATTTATAATTTATAATTTATAATTTATAATTTATAATTTATAATTTATAATTTATAATTTATAATTTATAATTTATAATTTATAATTTATAATTTATAATTTATAATTTATAATTTATAATTTATAATTTATAATTTATAATTTATAATTTATAATTTATAATTTATAATTTATAATTTATAATTTATAATTTATAATTTATAATTTATAATTTATAATTTATAATTTATAATTTATAATTTATAATTTATAATTTATAATTTATAATTTATAATTTATAATTTATAATTTATAATTTATAATTTATAATTTATAATTTATAATTTATAATTTATAATTTATAATTTATAATTTATAATTTATAATTTATAATTTATAATTTATAATTTATAATTTATAATTTATAATTTATAATTTATAATTTATAATTTATAATTTATAATTTATAATTTATAATTTATAATTTATAATTTATAATTTATAATTTATAATTATAATTTATAATTTATAATTTATAATTTATAATTTATAATTTATAATTTATAATTTATAATTTAATTTATAATTTATAATTTATAATTTATAATTTATAATTTATAATTTATAATTTTATAATTTATAATTTATAATTTATAATTTATAATTTATAATTTAAATTTATAATTTATAATTTATAATTTATAATTTATAATTTATATTATAATTTATAATTTATAATTTATAATTTATAATTTATAATTTATAATTTATAATTTAATTTATAATTTATAATTTATAATTTATAATTTATAATTTATAATTTATAATTTATAATTTATAATTTATAATTTATAATTTATAATTTATAATTTATAATTTATAATTTATAATTTATAATTTATAATTTATAATTTATAATTTATAATTTATATAATTTATAATTTATAATTTATAATTTATAATTTATAATTTATAATTTATAATTTATAATTTATAATTTATAATTTATATAATTTATAATTTATAATTTATAATTTATAATTTATAATTTATAATTTATAATTTATAATTTATAATTTATAATTTATAATTTATATTTATAATTTATAATTTATAATTTATAATTTATAATTTATAATTTATAATTTATAATTTATAATTTATAATTTATAATTTATAATTTATAATTTATAATTTATAATTTATAATTTATAATTTATAATTTATAATTTATAATTTATAATTTATAATTTAATTTATAATTTATAATTTATAATTTATAATTTATAATTTATAATTTATAATTATAATTTATAATTTATAATTTATAATTTATAATTTATAATTTATAATTTATAATTTATAATTTATAATTTATAATTTATAATTTATAATTTATAATTTATAATTTATAATTTATAATTTATAATTATAATTTATAATTTATAATTTATATTTTATAATTTATAATTTATAATTTATAATTTATAATTTATAATTTATAATTTATAATTTATAATTTATAATTTATAATTTATAATTTATAATTTATAATTTATAATTTATAATTTAAAGGACCGAACCTTGACGTATGAGACTGAAGAGGGGAAGCGAAAGATAGCAGTTACAGCAGGAGTGGCCCAGGGATCAGTATTAGGACCTGACCTCTGGAATGCCTCGTATGACAGTCTGCTTCGAACCGAGATGCCAGATGAAACTCTACTGGTTGGGTACGCGGATGATGTCGCGGCACTAATCGCTGCCGGGATACAAAGCAGGCCCAATTTAAGCTAAATCAAGTCATGAGAGCCGTGATGAGCTGGATGTCGACGCATGGGTTATCTCTAGCGCTTGAGAAGACCGAGATAGTGGTCCTCACAAAAAAAAGGATACAAACCGCGTTACCAATGTGGATTGGCAATGAAGTGGTCGAGACGAAGCCAGCAGCAAAATATCTAGGTGTCATGATCGACTCGAAAATGACTTTCTTTGAGCAGATCAAGAAAACAGCAGACAAGGCTGCGAAAGGGGTCACGGCTCTAAGCCGTCTCATGGCAAATGTTGGCGGTCCAAAAGCAAGTAAACGACGTCTTTTAATGTCCGCGGTTCAGTCCGTTCTGCTCTACGGTGCTGAAATATGGGCCGATTCCCTTAGCAAGGAAATGTATAGAAAACGCCTAGCACAAGTGCAAAGACGCGGTGCTTTAAGGGTTGCCTCGGCATACCGCACGGTATCTGAGCCTGCGGTATTGGTAATAGCTGGGACGATCCCAATTGAACTACTAGCCAGGGAAAGGCAAGCAGTTTATCGCCGGGCTGATGAATTAAATAAGAGAGCTGCGAGTCTACAGGAGAGGTCCCGCACTATTGAGTTATGGCAATCGGCTTGGGAACTAGAGGCTAGAGGAAGATGGACAGCGAGGCTTATAGAGCAGGTGAGCCCCTGGATCGAGAGGACGCACGGAGAGGTTGGATACTATCTGACGCAGTTCCTGAGTGGCCACGGATACTTCCGATCATATCTCTTTAGAATGCGGAAGGTGACGTCAGCAGAATGCCTGTACTGCCCAGGTAGTATCGACGATGTGGAGCACACATTCTTTTGGTGCCTGGCATGGGAGGAGCGGAGAATAAGATTGGAAATGGAGGTGGGGGCATGGTCTCCGGAGACAGCAGTGGAGATTATGCTGCGAAGCTCGGTCTGGTGGGAGCTCGTTTCAAGGTTCATAGAGGAGATATTAAGAACAAAAAAGGAAGATCTAGATAGATTTCCGTAGTACAGGAGACAGCTCGGGGAGCATAGGAAAAAAAAACGGTCTACCCCGAAGTAATGTGATAAACGGTCCCAGGGTAGTCCGGTAGAGGGGGGAAGGTGTTTTTAGTCGGTAGGGCAGAAATGCGAGTCCGACACTCTGTGCGTAAATGGCATTTTCACCTTCCCCAGAAAAAAAAAAAAAAAAAAAAAAAAAAAAAAAAAAAAAAAAAAAATTTATAATTTATAATTTATAATTTATAATTTATAATTTATAATTTATAATTTATAATTTATAATTTATAATTTATAATTTATAATTTATAATTTATAATTTATAATTTATAATTTATAATTTATAATTTATAATTTATAATTTATAATTTATAATTTATAATTTATAATTTATAATTTATAATTTATAA